>CAWYQG010000089.1:0-221000 GCA_963966155.1 Clivina fossor | reverse complement strand
TTCTCTGTCATAATATTTTTTTACTATTATATTCTTTCTTCAATATTAATTACCGAATCATTCTTAAAATTTATATTTAAAACTTTCAATATTTTTTTAGTAAAAATCGCAGCAGCTTATCCAATTTAAATCTTTTATTTGAACATGAAAAGCATTCTGTTTCAATACGTGAATTAATAGAAAAAATAGAAAATATTCCATAGGCGTACTCATTTTTATGCAAGTGTCATATAGTACCAAAATAATTAACAAAACAGATTTAAAAGCTTTTTTAATTGTACGTAATAGAAAACATATGTTTCATAATATATCTAAATTAAGTTATAAAAATAAAGTTTATAAATAAACAAAAATCACTTTAGGAATTAATTTGATTCACACATACTTAAAAGTGATTTTTGTTAAAAGTATTTTTGACGTTTACTTAAAATTATTTATTAAGCAATCTTAATTCGTTTAGTTAAATTTTATAATATTTTATTTAATATTTATAATATTTTATAATATTACTATTTATATTTGATAAGAAGTAGAAATAAAAATTTATATTTAGAGGTGGGAATACCATCTTTTTAAAATATCAATAACAGAAACATCCGATATAGAAGATGTAATAATGTTAAAATTCTATATTTTTCAAATATAAAACGTTATATTTATTATCTGATCTTGGGCAAAATAAATGTTTATAACCTCATATATAACCAATCTCATATATGTTTTCATAAATTTTCTTTGTAAAACAATGTAATTTCACTTTGAAAATATGTATAACATACTTATAAATAAATATATATAAATAGCTAAATATATTAACAAAAAATTAAGCAAAAATTAGATAGATAATATAGCTCAAACAATACAAAGATATTATCTGTTTTAATAAAAAGTTTTAAAGTCAAAACATGAATTTTATAAAAGGTTTAATTTTTCATTAAAATATTTATACATTTAAACCTAACGTCTGGTGGTATAAGTTTGGTTTTAGAGTGTTGCATGCAGTGGTGTCATTCAGCCGGTTCGCTCCGGTTCGGGCGAACCGGTTGTTAATAATGTAATGAACCGCAGAACCGGTTGATAAAAAAGTATTATAAAATTAAATATATTAAAAAAACCCATTTAAAAGCTAAACATATTGGGTCATGTGGAAAAAAATTTATATATGATAAAAAAAATATATTTTTTGGTATGCAGAACACAAGAACAAATATTCTATGTTCATTTGATGGAACAAATTTTAATTTAAATTTTGGCGCCAGAGATTAATGGCGGCGTATCAGCCTAACTCTCCCTATAGTATCTCTACTCGCCCATAGTGAGGTCACGTTTAAATTTCATGTATTATTAAATTAATATTATTAATATTAATAATACATATTATACTAACAGTTTTTGTTAATTATTATTATATTACGTTATTATTAATATTAATATTATTATTATTTTTTCTTCCGAACTGGCATTATGATCTGCAAGTGGCACTAGTAGTCACTCCGCTATCTGTCAGCTGGTTAGGATTTTAAGCGAACGTCATGATAGCTTTGTGTCACTGGGCTGATTTTAACTGAAACAGTGATATATACCTAAGTGAATTGGAGATACGGTGTGTTTGTAAATATAATGCGTACTTGATCGACCGTGAATTAAAATATTAAAATAAAGGTATGTGTGAGTGCATGTGTTTGTTTTTGAAATACTTATATAAATATATATCTTTTCAGATTACCTAACAATGAAACGACAGAGTAATATTAATATTACTAACTTTTTTTATAGTATTCCTAAGCATTCTAAAAATAATAGTAATAATGAAATAAATAACACTGAAAATACTAAAGAATCAGAGCCGTCTACATCTGAGACGTCACCACGTTATTCAACAAATTCAGAAACAGTAAGTTTCAGTACAGAAAATCGTTTGTCAATTTGGTCAGAAAAGCAACATGCGTATTTCATGAATAAATATTCATGGTTAATAATTACACAATCTAATACTGTTGGTTGCAAGTTGTGTGCTCAACTAACATCCTTAAATGTAGAAACGCATAAGCATCATCATCTGTCATCAGAGTGGAGAAATGCAAAAGTTGTTGCACATGGTTCAACTAAAGAAATTCAGCAAGCATCCATGCGTAAGAAACTTAATGAACATGCATTAACAATATCCCATGGCAAGGCTGTAAAAATATTAGAAGAGTCTAAAAAAAATAAATTAGTTGCTGCAGTTGATAAAGCTAATGAAAAGCATTTATCTTCAACCATTCATATTTTTAACATAGTCTACAGTCTAATAAAGCGCAACCGACCAATGATGGATATAGTAGAAGAAATAGAATTGCAGAAGAAAAATGGGTTAGACCTAGGGATTTCTTTACACTCAAGACAAACTGGTATGTCTATTGGGAAACATATATCCAAAGAGCTAAGAAATCAAGTTTTTTCAAAAATAATCGAACAAAAAGCTAAAATTTGCATCATTACAGATGAAGCAAGCACAATTTCTAAAAAAAAGCGCTTTGGTAATATTTTTAAGATGTAATATTGACAGTTTTGAGGAACCAGTGAATTTATTTGTAGATTTAAAAAAATTAAATTCAACAAATGCTGAAACGATTTTTGAGACTTTACTTTCTACTTTGGAAATACATGGATTTACTGAGTGTTATTTAAAAGAAAATTTAATTGGTTTTTGTGCTGACGGAGCTAGTACGATGTTAGGTCGCAAATCAGGTGTCTCAGCTAGGCTACTAACTAAGTTCCCTGGATTAATAATCTGGCACTGCTTAAGCCACAGAATTCAACTGGCATTGGACGACGCAATTAAATCCGTGTCTCAAGTCAACCATTTTAAGATATTTCTTGAAAAAATTTACTGCTTTTATCATACTTCTAATAAAAATCAAAGAGAGCTAAATAGCATAGCTCAAGAATTAGAAATAGAAATTATCAAAATTGGCCGAGTTTTAGGTCCTCGGTGGGTATCATGCAGTGCTAGAGCAACTAAAGCTGTATGGCAAGCCTACCCAGCCCTTCATACCAATTTTTCAAAAAATAATCTTGTTGGATTGAAAAATAAAATGGAAAATATTAGTTTCATAGAGGACCTTGCTCTTATGATAGATATATTAGAAGAACTATCTCTTCTCTCACTTGCTTTGCAAAATCAGGATGTGACATTAGTAAAAGCGGATCGCTTAATCCGAAGATGCATAAGAGCTCTTTATCTATTGAAAGAAAACAAAGGGAAATATGAAATACTTGTACCTACAATTATCAAATCAGAGACTCATAAAAATATTTCATTTGGTTTAAATAATAAGCATGTAGGGTTACCAAGAGCGCGGTTGATCCAAAGCGTTATCGACAATATGAACAGTAGACTGCTGGAAGATGAAAATGAATCATATAAAAATTTACTGGCATTATTTAACTTATTGGAGCCTACAACCTGGCCAAATGATATTTCACTTTCTCCATGGTTAGACGGAGAAAAAAAACTTCAAGAATTAAGTAAACTTATAAAATTTACAATTTCTGTTAATGATTTTCGGGACATGTTTGATGAAAGGGATTTACCTAATAGCCATATTCCCAAAAATATTAAAGAAGCTAGAAAAATTATGAAAGTTATTGCTGTCAGTTCAGCGGAAGCTGAAAGGGCTTTCAGCTTAATGAATAATATCGCCACTGACAAAAGAAATGCTCTACTTGTTGAGAATATTTCTCATTTTATGACAGTGAAACTTCTTGGAAAATCTATCTCTGATTGGGATGCAACACCATTTGTCAAATCATGGTTACAACAGGGACATCACTCAGCAGACGATACGAGAGTAAAGGAAAAAGTGAATAAAGAATATTCACAGAACCAGATTGCTATTTGGAGTCTCCTTTAAGGGGTAAGGCCACTCTAAAATTTTCAAAAAATGCATTTTTTTTTTTTTGTTTAAATTATAGTTTAAACCCTTAGGAATAAGGGACAATTAATTTAAATGCCACGCGGAAGTATTTCAGAGGGAAAAAAGCCGCGCGCAAAGCGACTACTTGCGGGCGCTGAGCGTATTTGTAACTTCTATAAAAAAATACTCGAAACTTTAAACGCGTTTTACTCAAAATCAAATTATCAAAATCGGGCGAAAAGAAATCTGAAATACTAATTGATGGATCGTGCTGAATCTTTTTATTTCTTTTTCTAGATATAAAATACTAAAAAACTACGGGGGCTTTTTTTTTTAAAGTGCTTCATTCGTTTTTTATGGTCGTTTTTATACAGAAATTTAGTCCCGAATAATGAACTTTTTTTCAAACATGCGCCATTTTGTTAAGAATCTAAATTTTCAAAATCCAGTCCGTAGTTTTTTAGAGTATACAACAGAGATTAAGAAAACATATCCCTTTTTGTTCCATGTCCATGTCGCGATTGAAGGGAACCGGTTGTTAATAAATTGGAATGACACCACTGGTTGCATGCTGATTTATTTTATCTTGGTCTTATGTCAAAATTGCAATATCTTGAAATATGACACTTACTTATCATATACTTACTATTTTACAACTGTTAGTATAGTTACGATTACTTGATATGTGTTTTTATTAATTTTTAGTTTAGTTTTATTTGGAACGTTTAATGACAAATAGTATTATGTCACTCGGAGCCGAATGTTCTGCTTCGGCAGCAAATATCTGGACTCAACACAATAAAAATCGCTTTCTGCTCCTCGTAGCATAATATACTATTTTAACACTAACAAATGAATAAATGAACTTAAATAAAAACTTATACTGAAAAACCATCTTTTTGATAAACTTCCAGATACTTCAATGAACCAATTCTAAATTAACTTGAAAAATCTGTGATTTATAAAATCGAATACCTGTAAATATCGACTGTCTAAAATACAAAAAAAACTTATCGAAATTTCGTCTTTCAAACGAGAGAAAAAATACTAAAAGCATTTTTCTATGTCATATATACTCATTTATCTAAAAAAAGCTTTCAGTATATATTGTGTTACAAAATGCCAAGAAAAGATTTTTGTTCTAGATTAGAAAACTACAGTTAAATTTCTTTTGTAAGTTTCAACCAATCAATAATAGTATTTTTATATTTTATTACGAACTATAAGAAATATATATGTCAACGATATAAGTAATAAATTTAATATATGCAATAGCATTAAAATAGACAAGGGTTGATCAAAAAGTAATACCTTCGAATTTATATTTTGATTGGGAACCAGAACACTAAATAGAAATTTTGATAAATACATTCAAGATAAAATCTCACAAAAATCTTACAGCAAGCAATGTCTTATTTGCAGCTAGAATAGAACAGTGTTTGGAATATTATTATGGGCACATCCCATAGATATTTTCAAAAGTAAATAACGTAGTCATCTACCACGTGACTTAATACCAAGACAGACTGCGTCATAGCCGCCATTCTGTCAATCATATTTGATGACGTATATATTGACATAAATTACAAATAGGCTATTTACAACACAATGACTGGTATTATAATTATCGGTTTTAAAACAATGGAACTGTCATAAGAGCAAGATTAAACAAATAAACTAAAACACCAAAAACTGAGCTTGTGGTACGAAGCCAATTTTTATAATATATGCAACCCCGTATTTATAATTATATTTATTTTATTTATAATTTCTATTGCACTTTTGTAATACACGCAAACAAAATAAAAATTTGACGTTTTAGATTTAAATTCAAAAACAAATTGGAAAACACTCGCAAACTTATAGAAAAAATACAATAAGTAATGTCATTTTTGACAGAAAAAGCTAAATAATATTACCAACTTAAACAGTATTAACAAAACAAATGAACAATGTAGACGTCATCAATTTTTCCCCTCTTTCAAATTATATACACTCTATAAACTGTCAACCTGTCTTGGATTAAGACATCTTGTCATCTTAAACTCCATTAAATGCCAAATCTTTTCGCATTAATAAATAATATCCTTGGACAAGCATAAGTTTTATTATTATTTTAAAAATTGTCAGATGACGTAAATTTTTAATATTTTATCATAAAATTGCTTATTAATCTTCTAATGTACGTTACAAGAAAACGGTGTAAACACCGTCTCTCCTGTCCAATTGGTTAATTATATTTGCTCACCGCGCTACAAGAAAAAATACTTAAAGTTTGTACAGCGAGTAAATTAGAGTACACGCTAGCAAATATAAAGAACCTACTAGCGTACAATATACAAGTGAATGCACAGGAGCGGACTTACAATTATTTATCGGCTGATAAACAGTTTGTACACACAAAATTAAACTTAAATATAACATGCAATTTTACAATATGTGTAGAAATTATTTTCTGTCCGATCCTGTGAGGAGTATAAGATAGATGAATCAAAATATATTTGAGTAATATGATTATAGAATTTGATTAGATAAATATAATTTGAAAATTAACAAAAACACAACAAAATATTTGACGAGTTTTACACAAATATTTTTTGTTTCATCTTCACAATGAAAAAAATTAATCAAAATAAATAAACAGCGCTGATTTTTATGACAAATTTCTAGTAGTTTATTCTAATTCATATTTCAAACAATTTTTTTTTAAAAACATATAATAAAAATTTATTAATGTCATTACTTACTTACTTTACTGACATTTAGTAACATCATAATATCACTATATTAGTTAAAATAATATGAAGATGTGATTTACTAGAAGAATCTTAAATAAAGTCCATATAAATTATAAAATTTTATTATTAATTCAATGACTCATTTCTGAAACATAATAATGAATTAGAATAAACCATTTTACTTTTGCCCGGAGAAGGTTTTGAAGGGAGAAGTTTATGTATAAAAGGGCTGATAATGAATTATCGAGAGATAGCGATAGGGAGTTTTTTTTTTTAGAAACAGATAGGGCTGATATATTACGAAGCTACAGCTAATATCAACATTTACGTGGCTACGATCGTCTACATGTCTAAATATTGACAAGTATATTTGAATTCCAATAGGTATAAATACGTATTAGACACATTGTTAATGTAGGTACATTTATAAAGCGCAAGCTAATATGCATGCGCGGACAAAATTAATTAATTCATCTTTTTTTTTTAATAATTTTTTTAAAACTTGGAACGCAGCCGAAAAACCTAGTATTTTTAATCGTGTGACATAGATTTACATTTCGGTAGCATTTTTTTATTATTTTAGTTATAAATGATAATTTTTCTTTAATAATTAAATACAGTTCTGTCGATAGACGGCTACTTTACACATTTACACAGCGCACGCGCAATTTTTCAAGTCTCATACGCGCACGTCACGAACGTCCATATATTATTTTCTTGTTTTCGCACAAAACACTATACACTATCTTCTTTGTCATCAAACTTGCTTAACTGCTCCAGGTTTAATGCATGCATTTTTAAAAACTGTTGCATAAAGGTTGAGTTAAATATTTGTTTTAAAATTTAAGTTAAGATAACTTAGGAACTGTCGCCGTAACGGTATCGAAACTGTGACGTCACACCTGAACCTCACTGCGGATAATTCGTTCGGCGTCTTTGAGGAACGCCGTTGTATCCTCGGTGTCGCTGGGATATGAGCCAGTCGGAGTGCTCAGCTGAGGCTGACCATTGCTGGTGGAAGGAACCGCTGTGGATGGTGCCTGCGTGCCCAGAAAGGCGACATCCGGTGGCGATGAAGCCATCGTGCATGGATCATGGCTTCCTGCAGATGGCAAAGGACGTGACTTTTCACTTACCGTTGAGACTACTGTCATTATTGGCTGGAAATCTGAAACAAATGAAAATTCTGTTAGTTTTATCGACAAATCCAGTCGAAAGAAAAACTATTTCCTCAAATTTTGTACACCAGATTGTACAAATTTTAAGTATAATTAAAATAAAAAATCTTTAGAACTAAGTTCTGTACATTTTATTTAAAAAATCTACATTTCGATATACTCTACGTATATCATCGCCAGGAAAAAATATACAAATGACATAAAAAATAAATAAACAAAACAAGAAATAAGTTAGTATGTTTTAGTATGATTGTTGAAATAATGAATTTTATAAGTTGTAAGTTTGTAAGGATTGTATTTTTACCTACATGACTTTAAGAAATCTTTAATTGATTTTAATTAATTTGTATACCAGATTATACAAATGGTTTTCCGCTCGGTTTTGGTATACATACTACTCAACCCAATTAAAGAACATTATAAATATGTTCCTAATATCCCAAATCAAGATGGCAAATTATAAGCTAATTCCATATTTTGCACGCCTCGTACAGTTGCAAATTAATTCCAAACTTTAATAGTTGGTTAGAACAGTCTTTATTTAGTAATAATAAATAATTATCTATGGACAATGTATTTTACAAGATTTGATAAAATATAATAATAAAATATGTTCTGTTTCAGAAATTTTATTTAATAGTATATTAATTTTTAAGAACATATTTTTTATATAAACAAATATCTAGGAAAATGTTAAATTAATTTTTTTAATACATCTGCTAAATCTTCATAAAAGGTGCCTCAAATACCTACAACAAAATCATACATAATTTCGTATAAAAAAGTTATAGAACAAAAGAAAATTTCCTATAGAAATATCTATCTAGTAACCAACCTATCGATTTTTTAGAACAAACAAAATTGGCTAATTTGGTCTGTAACAATAATAATCAAACAGTTTATAATTCAAATTAGGCGACTAATGTTTTTATGGATGCGGCCTTGTGAGTGCGCCATGTACGACTTTGTTCCGATCTCGGACAAGAACGAGTTATTAAACAGGTACTTGATGCGATAAAGCTAAAAGAATTAACCTTACTTCTTGTGTGCCATTGCATATCGCTCGATATAGAACTGTATTTTATGAAGAAGCATAAAGTTTCGATATTTAATCTAGAAATATATTGATTTAATTTATTTTTGAAAGGATATTTTATAATAATTACGCTTATTTAATATGTGATAATGTACATGAATGTTTTGTTAATGTCACTTAATTGGCAATTACAATATACAAAAAAATAAGTATTTTTATAAATCAGAAATGCAATTCATTTATTTTTTAATCTTGTTCCTATATAATTGACAAAAATTGATTAAAAAATGTGTCAAGCGTTTGAATTGATCAAATTCTTGTGCTTGTGCGTAAAACTAAAACGGCAATCCGAATGAGGCTTTAACAAGAAGCTTATAATAAAATCGCAATGTGGTTTGAAATCACATGACGTGGTAGGCTGCAGACCGTGAACTTTGTATATATATGTACATAGATATATAGATTATAGAGTGGAAAATAAAGAAAAATACATTATGTATGTTAGATTGCACATGCGCAGAGAAACAGAGCTAGCCGAAGCCGAGTTCACTCAGCCGAAGAATATTTATTGGCTGCGATAGAAACGGAATTAATTCGTATCAAGAATTACATTTTAAATCAATGTTTTTCTTATCTTATTTTTCAATGTTAGAATAGTACTTAACTTATAATATATATTTAGTTTGTTTTATTTTTATCATTTATTTATTAGCTGATTAAAATTTCTTTCTGTAATTGCAATGGATTGGAATTTCTTATAAATAGACGTTAGATTCGTAATATGCAATTAATACAGTGAGAAAAAAATATAATAATTTTTCGTTTCGTGATAAGTTTATCAATTCGTATAACAAAGAAACATGAAAAACGTATTTTTAAGAGTAGGTATTTTAATTTAAAACAAAGGACAAATTGTTCTATTTTCATCGAAAACTCAATTCAAAATTTTTATCGAAAGTTATGTACAGATTATATTAATAACAGCTAGTAAATATATACAACACTATACAAGGTATTAATACGTTCTTTGTTTCAGAATTCTGATAAAATATTATTGCCACTATTAAACAAACCTATATTAACGAAAGAAATCAACATTTTACGATTATAGAATAAAACGCGAAAAAGATATAATTCCCAAAATAGTAATTTTAAAAATAACCAATAATGCTACAATTCTGTATCTTTCTATAAGCTCTGCAAAATTATAAAATATTTTGTCTTTTTCTAACATAACAAATTTTCTATTTATTAAAAAAAGATGACAGATTCTATAGTACTATAAAACTGATAGAATAATACATAATACTGCTGTAAATGCAATTAATTTAAGGACTTTTTTTTTATCATTTTATTCAAAAAATATATTTTTTCAATAATTTTTAAAGTATATAGAATACTGAAATAGTACAGTTATTAATATAATTTTCAGATATTATCAACAATATACTGTATTTCAAAAAAAAATATTTTCGAAAATTTAGTGCAACAGACTTTATAAATTTAAAGTGTACAATCTTAGAAGTATAATGATTTAAATGAAATTTTATTTATGTTTTATTATTACACTTAATTCAATTTTTTTTTTCATTTCATATTTCGTCTTTATTATATGAAACTAAAACGAATAAATACACAATAAAAAATTTAGAATAATACAATTTTGTTTTTGCTTTATTTTAAATATTTTCTTTTAAAATAAAAATTTAAAATTTTACTATAATTTTAATAAATTTTAAGCAATTAATCAAATAATTTAAAAAAATCTTAATAGGTGTCACTAAAAATAATATTTAAGTAATAAAATATAATTACATTATGTTTATTAAAATTAGCTAATATTAAAAAAAAAAAAAATAACTAAAGAATTAATCTCCCCATTCCAATATCTTGTAATAAATAATCAATAAATGAAACCAACGATCGCAGAGCTTTACGCGTAAATCTAGCCACATACAAAATCTTTGCTATTATTGTATATTTTGCAAGTAGCCCAATAATTAGGCCTATTCAGCAACAACAAGCGAAAGACACAATTTCGTCCGCGTTTTAATCACGCATAGAATATAAAACCTGAAGTGCACGATTCAATATTGTTCTTTATCATTATTTGTGTACGTATGTGTGCAAACGACGAACGAGCGACTATGTGTATGTGTGGATGAAATAAGCCCGGATCATGTCCGGGAAAGCGGGCGACATTTGTGTAGAATCCGGTGCACAATGCAACCGCCATTCAGCGCATGTCAACCGCTGACAGCCATGCTGCTTGCACGCACTTCCTGTTACAGCAAATTTCGCCAACTATGTTAGGCATATTTTGGAGTTACTTCACAATGTATTATAAATTATCTATAATATTATAAAAATAAAGTGGTGTTTGTCTGATAACTCAAAAATTAATAAACTGAGAATTCTTATATTTAACATTATACTCTAGTAATAATAAGCAATGAATAATCACTAATTCGAGAATAAATTCAAGTTAAGTTACTTCATCAATATTTACAGAATAACTAATCGGAGTATAAAATTATTACCAAGATCTGACTACAAAATATTACCATAAACAAAAGACTAATATAATATATATATATATATATATATATATATATATATATATATATATATAATGATTTAAATGAAATTTTTTTATTACACTTAATTCAATTTTTTTTTTCATTTAATATTTCGTCTTTATTATATGAAACTAAAACGATATATATTTTTATTTTAAATGTTTATATTACTTATGTATATTTGTGAATAGCTGTATTTTTTTTTTTAAGCTAAATAAACGTCTATTAAATATATATATATATATATATATATATATATATATATATATATATATATATATATAAAATGTAAAAAATTGTTGCTGTTGCTATATAATAGTTTTTAGAGTGTGCTTTAAAAATTTTTATTTTTTGTAAAAATTTAAGCAGGAAAAATAGTGTTATCTATGTATATAAACTTAAATTTAAGACCAAAATATTAAAGAAATAAACTGAAAAAAACAGTGAATGAAAATGATGTGTCAAGGTAATGAAAATGTTTTGTAAAAATCTTAGCTTATAAGGTTCGAGGTAAATATGTCACCACATTAATAAGTAAACTTTATTAAAATTCATGAAATTGGTTATATATTTAAAATCCTATTCTAAAAATATTTTACATTGACATTTTCTTTTAATTTTCTTTTCCCTTGTAATAATAATTTGTACAAAAAAAATTTTTTAAATAAATAATTAAAAATTTCTAATTTTAAACGACATTTTATTATATAAATAGATAAAACAATGTTACTTTAACATATGCACTTCGTTAATATATAATACAATTTTTAAAATGATCTTGAAAGAAAAATCTACTGCAATTAATTTTTTTAATTTTAATATAACAGAACTGAAATCTAAAGCTTTTTATTTTAATAAAAATAACTGACCCTAAAAAATATAATACTTTACATACTGCTAATTATTTAAAAATTACGTATTTCTTTTATAATTCTATTTATTAAACAACATGCAAATATTTTTTTATGACAAAATTTACTCGCATGTTTGAATCAATTCCTAACCTAACCTACCTCAGTCAGTTCAGTTGTCATATTTAATTAACATTAATCATGAGAACACATATCCTTTCACATAGATAATAAATTGCCGTCATACATACATATCAAAAAAATTGTATAAAAACTTGAAAAAATAAACAAATTTAAACTACAATTATTGTTTATCAGCGGTGCGTGGCGGAATAGAAACAAAACACAATCACTTTGCGTGACATTAACAAACGTCAGCGATAAAATTTCAATGACAAGCTTCGATATCCCTACATCTATGATAACCGAACCGTAATAACATTTAGCGAGGTAAACGGACGACAGTGGACCGAAATGCTTAATTGCTTGGTTGACTATAACTGTGTGACGATCAAGACATGATGATTATAGGTGGTGTGTCGCTGATGGACACACACACACACACACGGGAAAAGAAATTACTCGAGCTTGTCGCAAATAAACAACAGCGCGTAACCTCATTGAAAACAGTGAATTTAATTTCGCCATCTTTTGTAGATGATATGATGAGATTCCTTGCGCTCAGCTACCGAGAAACAGCCCAAAGAAATTGTTAATAAATAGTTGGATATTTGTTCTGCACTAACGGTTTCTGTTATAAAGCGATTCTTTTGAAATCTAATCAACTTATATTAACCAAAAAATTATGTTCGAGTTGAAAAGGTACACACGATGAAAGAAAGCCGACAGTTCTCATAAAAATAAGATGTAAGTATATAATTAATAAGTTTTTTAGTTATCGAAAAAACTAAATTGCAAAATTTCATTTTCATAAGACTGATATATAATAGTAAATACAATTTAATGTTAATTATCCTAAATTAGTTTTCAAATATTTAACAAAATACCTTTTTTTTAATTCTTGTTACATAATATTTTCATTATATGTGCGTTTCTTGACAAGTAATGTTTTGTCAAGGAAAAATAATTTCTTCAAATTTTGTACAGAAGATTGTACAAAATTTAAGTATGATTGTTGAGATTGATTGATTTTAAGAAAATTTTTTAATTAATTTTATTATTTTTGAACAGGCGGTTTAGAAAATTTTAATTAATTTGTATATTAGATTGTACAAGTAACTTCTCCCTCATATTTCATCATTACAAACATCGGTATTTTTTTAAATTATTACTCAATACTTTTTAACCAATCAAAATTTGGTTTATGATACATGCAAATTCTATTAAAAATATGTGATAAATTATCACTGTTTGATACAGTGCAATTTTTATATTATAATTATTTTAAAATGTTATTCATATCATACCAAACACTCCGAACGGTGTAATTTTCATGTATTTATTATAACTCATTTATATAAATAATATAAGTATTGTCGTTCAATTTTCCATGTGACTTATTTTAAAGAAAAATTAATTTATGGTTTATATATGTAGACTTGTAAAATTAAAACAAGATAATATTAAAGTGTACAAAATAATATTAAACTTTTATTTTATGACATTATTATACACAATATGATTAAAATTAATAACGATTTTTTGGTTTACTAATACAAATTTTCTAATAAAAATACTTAAATCAAATTTTATGAATATAATATCACTCAAAACTAAATTTAAAAATATACATTGTCCATAGAACATATATTATACTTTTAAGTAATAATAATGCAATCTAGTAGTTCGTTTAACATTTCTTTCAATTATCAAAATATAAATAATAGTGATAAGAGAAGAAACTAACCTTTATAAGCGGTAAAATCCTCGACCAGCTTTTGACTGCGAACGGACGAAGCTCCGGTGAAAATATTATCACCGCTGTTGGTAGGACAGTATCGACACCGCCAGAGCACTACCACGAGCATCATCACGAAGAGAAGCACCGCGGCACCGCTTCCCGCAAGAAGTTCAACATCATGTCTACGCGGTTCAGCACCACCACCTTTCACTGCACTCACCAGCACCGACAATAGCGGCGAATTAAACTCGATATCTTCATGCACCTCATTGTCTTTGAGACCCGGCACTGCACTTAACTCTTCCTGACTTTCCGTCGACACTTTCTGCGCACGACCCGTATCCAAATCCATCATTTCCGATTTCAGATTATCGATGCCCGGCTGACGTGAAACTAATTCGACTTGAATGTGATAAACGGTGTCAGGCCATAACGAAAGGGTTACACAAGTGGAGTCAGTGAATAAGTTGCCCTTCAGACCACCGCCATCAATTTCCCAGGTTACCAAGTAAACACCACGAGTTGTTTTTGGCTCCCAGGCAATTTCTCCAATCACCAAAACTTTTTGATGAATTAGCGACACTTCGCGTAACACCCATTTGGAATCTTCGGCATCAGTGACGGGAGTTTTACTCGTTGTAGCTTTAATCTCGGTGTTAATAGTTTTCTTCTTCTTCTTGTTCTCGCGCACGCTATTTTCATCCGGACTGTAGATAGTTACTAGGCCTTGTAAATTGACAACCAGTACACGTAGTGTTGAACCAGCTTGATCGGAGTTCAACGGAACACGTGTCGTTAGATCCAAAGTTTGGATGATTTGCCGCCATGGTCCCGATTGGCTTTTCCGCATCACTACGTAGATAAGCGGAGTGTTAGGACTAACAGATGACGGCCTAGGCCATTTTGCTAGAGGGCCTACGACTTTGATTACACCCTCCCCTTTGGTGTGGATCACAGGTTGAGTTTGTTGTACTCTTGTCGATGCTTCCGCGTGAAATCTGCAAGCTTCCTGGCAGCCAGGGAACTGTAACACAATAAAAAAAAACATGAAAATTAATGCGCTGGCTTTAAAAGTATAAAGCTGAAATGAAATTGGAAAAACAGGGCGTGTCGCAATAAGTAATTATTATTGATTATAAACATCTAATTTGCATTCTCTGGCACGAGTGTACCACATAAAAATAAACATCATCCCGGCGAAATGATGATTTCAGGAACGTGAACCAGTGTAATTACGCGGAGTTTTTTAAATTGCACCCTGAAACTCAATTAGATGCAAAATACACTGATCCGAGCAGCGAGCTGTGTGCAACCGGCGTGGCGAGGCACAGAGGGGGGCAATGCTCTTGTTGGTAGATAGCCTCAAGGTCCAGAGTCCGCTTTTGCTCTCTACCGTTCACGATAACGTTCATTCGTTCGTTTAGGTCGTGTTCTCTTTCGTTTCGTTTCTTTACTCTGTTTAAAGCTATGAGAGTCCGTCGTCGTCCGCGTTTTGCATTTTAAAATGATTAGCTCTAACTAAATTAATTCCCAGGACAGACTATTTATAAAACAAGAAACAATCATAACTTTGATGTTCAGCTTCTAAGTAAATGTGCATTGCTGCTGATTATAATCATCTTTTGTTTAAAGATCATAATAAAATATATGTATGCTGCTTTTTAATAAAGTTTTAGTATATTTAAATGTAAAATAAATTAAAACTCAATATAATATTATAGTTATTATATAATACATTTTTCTGCTAAACGTTTATTAATAATTAACATTAAAGTTATCAAGAATTCTGACATTCAAGAACAATCAGTTAAACATGTTAAATTTGTTTATTGTACTTATTATTATATTTAGAAAAAGCATTGCTAAATGAATTATCTAATATCAATTTTATAATCTAAAACAAATTTAAAATTAAATAGGCACTATTGTGTATTATTGAAATAGAAAAACAATTTTTTTAGCACATTAGTACTTTGACGATGCCACAAGGGGAAACTATAGTAAGAAATTAATTAAAAAATACAGTGAAATTTAGCCAAGTTGCTTCTTTCATTCCAATATAGATTCAAAATTTAAAAAATCGACTATCAACTATATTACTATTGTGCATTTACACTTTATATTATTTCATAATTAGACTAGTTGTAGACTTCTGAACAAATCTTAAAATTAAAAGCGTTACAAATTATTTAAAAAAAAAAAATTCTATACGTCTTATAAATTTGTTCAGAATATTAACATAAATTTGAATGAGAAATCAGAAGATATTTAAATAAAGACTGAAATATAATTCCAATGACAAAATAGCATAATGCACCTATAACTTTCGATAATAAAATATATATATTCTTCGACAATATTGTGGTGGATGTCAAAATCCGTTCGAAACTTTTAACGATCGCAAACATGTGACGTTTCCGATATGGACTGCAGTGTGAATGCGCGCCGCGCCGGCTCGATTTAGCGTTTCTGATCGAAAGCGTAATAAGGCTAAAGTCTTACAACTTCGTCGGTGCGGTACTTTTTGATTCGTCTGCATTTTACTATGTGAGTGGCGAAAATGCCGGAATGGCCGGAGCCAGGCGATTCGCATTCGAGGGGGGCAATAAATTTCGTCAGCACTTAATCGAGTGCCAGTGTTCTCGTCTATAAATCGTAACTGGACCAAGGGTATATATATATGTTTGTGTGTTTGTTCGTTCGCGTAATTTATATCTTAATTCAATAATCCTTTATTATTTTACTTTAACCGTGAACGCGGGCCGGGTAGTGACTTAGCTGGTTCGGAAGTTGTTTTCCATTTATGTTTCGTGCCGGAAGTGCGTTATGTATGGACGATGGGGCCAGGGCGCCATTTTGCAGCCGTTTCCGTCGGCTTCGGCTTGGATAGAATCGAGTATAAAAGCAGGTTTCTCTCGCTCAACTTCTTTGCTTACTTGTGCTGCTCCAGTGCAGCCACTTACGGGATTTAACGCACTGTGTAAACTAAATAGTTTTGTCGAGTTTTTGTTTTATGCTAACACACTTTATTTCTGTACTTTAATTTTGAATAGAAACATCGATTTTTAATAAAAATAATACAGAATTTTAACCTAAAACATACATGTTTATTTGGCCGAAAAAAAAAACAAGAATATTAATATCAATTATGAAAAAATATTTTTGAAAGACAGTAATAAAAAGTTTTTGAATTTGCATATTAAATTGTATTGGTTTCCTAAATATTTATCACATACGATCATGATATTTCTTATATTTTATCCTTGTCATATAAACTGTTGAATTCAATAGATAATAGATATGTTAGCAACAACTTGTTAAAAGTATTAACGTTTCTGTAATTTGTAAAATTTATAATTACAAACTTTCATATTTAATTTTAATTAAATTAAATTCTCTCGTTTTTTATCCAAATCAAGTAAATTTTTTATTTATTATAACAAAAGAATAGGCATAATTTTATTTCATACATTTTACAAATAATAGGTTATTACTTATAGAGAGGTGTATTTGTTCAATTTTTTAAAATTTTTAATGTAATTAAACTTGTATTTTTAATTAAAAACTATACTTTTATTTCTAAAAGTTTATTCTCAAATTTTGTTTTGAGTTATTATGAGATGGATAATATTGTAACTTTTAAAATAATTATATACTTTACTAAAACATCATAAATTTATTTAATCAAATCAATTAAAAACTAAAACATAGTTTCATGAAATACCCACATAAGTAACTAAAATATTTATAACACATATAAACAAATAAATACTTATAAATCATAGAACTAAAGGATTAAAGCTCAATTAAAATTAATTACAAAAATATACTATAGTTTTATTTTGTTGAAAATATTACTATACTTTCAGTAATTAACATCAAATATTTCTTTTTTGTTTAGAACAAATGCTTATTTAATGATTCGTTTTAAAATAAAAAATAATTATAAGTTTATGAAAACTTTGTCAAAAGTTTAATCTAGCGATAATTTTTCTCGAAAAAGAAACAAAATTTACATTCGTTTCCTGCTTAAATACAAAAACAATAAATTATCTCTCTCCGAACAACAGTTAGAACATTCAAAATATTTTCTTTTATCAAGTAACCGATAGAACAAAATCGAAGCAGCGCATCCTCGCTAGTTATTGATGTGAAACACAACTCCGTACGGGGGTATAATCAGTGATTTGTTGCTTTTTTCCGGGCGAAAGTTTCGAGATGTCACGTTCGAAAACTTCGACGGCATATAGATGATTTTGGCGTAATTTATTGCCTGCATTGTGCAGTCGTACACGCTACCTCCATGTATTTAATCAAATAAAGTGAATTTCCTAGTTTTTTTTTTACGCGCGAATTCGAGAACTCAAGCGTCTTTGTTGCGACAGTCACATAGTGTGGCTGCTATTACGAAGTAATCGATCGAATGCTGACGCTGCCATCGTCACCAACAAAGAATTAAACGTCGCCGTTCAATAGAAATGAAGCGAATTCTTTGACAGTAAACTCGGAAAACGGCGACAGATGTAACAATTTCATTTATCTTCGCCCGCAGAAATGTTTCATTACGGAAAAAATTACAATCTGTTTATGACGTCGCTCCGAATTTCCTCTCAACTTTTGCTATATTAGCAGTCGTAATTTAATAAATATGATTATGTTAATTTTTCACTAGATCTTAAAATTCTTTAAGTGTTTTCCGAGTATGATATTAGTGCTTAAACACCTGATTGACAAATAAAACGAACCAAAAATCCTTGACAAACAAAAATTATTAATTACAATGTTAAAGTATTCAAATAATATTTATGTATTGTAGGAAATAAGTTTAAATTCAAATTAGCGCCAAGGAAGTCTTATCTGTCAACCGGCAGTAAGTGCTGCCACCACTGTAGTTGTAAGGGTAAGACGAAGAAGAGGTTTTTCCGGCAAAAAGCATGCAAGACACACGCACACATATTATTATGTTATGTTTATGTACGGCAGTGAAGCGACTTATGTGTTAAAGCTGAACGACTTATGTTTTATGTACAAAATTATATTTACGCGTACGTTAAAAGTATTCTGATTGATATATATATATATATATATATATATATATATATATATATATATATATTAGTGTGTAATATTATCTTCAATATATTTGTATTTATTCAACCTGACACCACGAAAGAATTATTTCACACGCGCCAATCCAGGCCAACCTTACCTCCCACAGTTATCAGGTGTGGGGTACTACCAAAATTTAGCTAAAGGTAATTAAAAGTTATCGAAAATATTGTGACAATTTACGAAAGGATATTGAGTTATAATGGCGGACGAAATGCAAGCAACCTTAGAAGAAATCGTTACGGCGACAGTAAGGGCGTTACAAGTACGAGAAAATACCAAGAATAGGGCAGACGAAGTTAGTGCTCTGCTTCCCACTTTTGGCGGTTCACCAACTGAAGATGTAATGTTCTGGTTCAAACGTATAAACGCGATCCAAAATCATTATGATATTGGCGACGGTACCTTGTTATTGATAGTGGTAAATAAGCTAAGAGGTGCAGCCCAGAATTGGTTCTACTCAAAGCCAGAATTTGTCTCACTCAGTCTACGGGAGTTAGAAAACAAAATGGTGGAAATGTTCTCGTGTCGAGAGGACAGGATAGCTCTAATGAAAAAATTCGAAGCACGGCGGTGGAAGAGATCTGAGAAGTTTGCAGTTTATTTCCATGAGAAAACATTACTCGGAAATCAGCTGGAGTTAGCAGAGAGAGATATGATCAACTACGTAATCGAAGGACTAGACAACCCGATGTTGGAAACACAGGCGCGGATGAAGGAATTCCAGTCGTTGCAGAAACTTTTGAGCGTAATGAACGAGATGACCAGTGTAAATAATTTGCATGTTACTGTTACAGCACGCAAAACGAGTAGTAGTCAAAATAATAACCAGCAGCAGCGGCAACCGTCTTCAGCAACCGCATTGCAGAAAGAACAAATCCGATGTTACAATTGTGGCACAAGCGGTCACATTGCGAGTGCATGTGACAGGCCGAAGCGAGAACGAGGTTCATGTTATTCATGTGGTGGACAAGATCATCAAAGAAGGCATTGCCCGAGTCGTCAGCGGCGGCCGAACGTTGCACCAGCCGACAGCACGACGATGGTGATCGAGGAAAATCAATCCGGTACTGTTCCTCCATATACGGTACCAATCACGTTAAGTATGAACGATAAAATTATATCATTGAATGCTATGATTGACTCTGGAAGCCCAATTTCTCTCATAAAGCAAAAGCATGTGCCTCTAAGTTGCATCGAGCACTGCTATTGTCCTGAGCGTGGTTGGGTAGGAGTCAACCAATCCGAAATAAAAGTAATAGGTATTACTGACAGAATTATTTATGTAAACGGAATAGAAATTAAGATTAGATTCCATGTTGTACCAGAAATTACTATGAGCTATGATTGTGTACTAGGTAGGGATTTTATGGCTTCACCAAAAATTAAAGTTAGCGTCGATAAAAATAGTGCTATAATTGAAAGTATTGATACTGAACCGGTCCACAATGAATTCATTTCGGATGAAGTTTTACATACATACATACATACATACATACATACAAGTCGATACATTAAATACGGAACCTACTTTGAGTTCAGTTGCTAAAATTGAGTTAAATAGAATATTTCAGGAATCATATGTCAAGCCAAAGCGCGAAATATCACCAAGGGTGAAATATGAAACCGAAATCGTAGTTAAAAGCAATCATATTCCATTTTACTTCCGTCCGCGAAGGTTGTCCGAAACCGAAAAGATAAATGTAAAGAAAATTATAGATGACTTGCTGAGTAAAGGTATTATACGCGAAAGTAATTCTCCTTACAGTTCACCGATCGTACTTGTTAAGAAACGGGACGACTCTATTCGGCTTTGTGTTGATTTTAGAGAATTGAATAAAATTACGGTACGCGATAGATATCCGCTTCCACTGATAGAGGAATTGATTGACACACTGAAAGATAAAACGTACTTTACTAAGTTAGACCTTAAAGATGCTTTTCATCATATAGCGATATCGGAGGTATCAGTTAAATATACGTCGTTCGTGACGCCATTTGGCCAGTTTGAGTACGTAAAGCTTCCTTTTGGATATTGCAATAGCCCTTCTGTATTTATGCGCTACATTAATAAAATATTCAAAGAATTTATCGATAACGGGGAATTAATTATTTATATTGATGACATCTTGATAGCAACGGATACTATAGAGGAAAATTTTGCGATTTTAGAAAGAGTTTTTACAGTATTAGTTCAAAATGTTTTGTATTTACGCACAGACAAGTGTACATTTTTGACAACCAAAATAGTGTACTTAGGTTATGAGGTTAGTAAAGATGGCATTCGTCCAAGTGTTAATAATGTTAATGCAGTTACCGAATTTCCAATACCCGCTAATTTAAGACAACTACATTGTTTTATCGGAATGATTAGTTATTTTCGTAAATTTATCAAAGACTTTTCATTAAAGGCAAAACCATTATATGACTTGTTAAAGAAAAATATTAAAACTTATAACTTCGGAGCGCGAGAATTAGAAACTTTTGAGAACTTAAAAGATGAACTAGTGAAGCGTCCCGTCCTTTCCATTTATTCGCCTATGTCCGAAACCGAGCTACATTGTGATGCCAGCTCAGTAGGATTCGGAGCTATACTTTTGCAGAAACAAAGTGATAACAAATTTCATCCGATATTTTATTTTAGTAAGCGAGCGAATGAAGCTGAATCACGTTATCATAGTTATGAGTTAGAATGTCTTGCAATTATTTATGCTCTAAAAAGATTCCACATTTATTTGCACGGAATTAAATTCAAAATAGTTACGGACTGTAATAGTCTAAAACTAACTCTAGAGAAAAAAGATATTAATGCACGCATAGCCCGTTGGTCACTATTACTACAAAATTATGATTATCAGTTAGAACATAGAAACGGTAATAGAATGAAGCACGTCGACGCGTTGAGTAGGCGCGATAGTATAATGATCATATGTGAAAATAGTTTCGAACGAGTATTAGCAATTAAACAAGACAGTGATTTAGAAATAATTGTCTAAAGTGTATCACTTATTCACCGGGAAGTGGTAAGAGTGAAGGCGTATTGCATAGTATTCCTAAAGGAGATTTACCATTCAATACTCTACACATTGACCATTATGGTCCGTTAGAAAAGACAAAATCGAATAAAAAGTATTTATTAGTCGTTGTTGACGGATTCTCGAAGTTTGTAAAGTTATTTACGTGTTCGTCTACTAATACGAAAGAAGTAATTAAACATTTAAATTCGTATTTTGCAAGTTATAGCAAACCATTAAGAATAGTATCAGATCGCGGAGCAGCATTTACAGCTACAAATTTTAAAGAATATTTATTGAATTTAGATATTCAACACATATTAATAGCAACGGGAGCACCCCGTGCTAACGGACAAGTTGAAAGAGTAAATCGTTCAATAACGCCGATGTTGTAAAAATTATGCAAGGACCCTAAAGAATGGGATGAGGTAGTGTTTGACGTAGAATTTAGTTTAAATAACACGGTAAATCGCTCTACGGGGCAAACACCGAGTGTATTGCTATTCGGAATTAATCAGAGAGGAAGAGTAGACGATAACTTAAGATTGTACCTCGAATCGGTTCAGAACAACCCACGAGATTTGTCGAGTGAACGCACACAAGCTAGTAAAAATATCGTTAAAAATCAGGAATACAATAAAAAGCAGTTCGATGCGAAACACAAACTACCGTTTAAATATCAATTAGGCGACCTAGTTGTGATTCCAAATGTAGACGTTACGCCGGGAGTTAATAAAAAGTTATTGCCAAAATTTAAGGGACCGTATGTAGTTAAATCAATACTAAACAATGATAGATATGTAATAAGTGACATAGAAGGTCATCAAGTAACGCAGATACCCTATGAAGGAATCTGTGATGCTTCGCGTATAAGGTTGTGGGCCGATTCTGATCAACTTCACTAATTAATAAAGATGAAATTATGTAATTTTATGTAACTTTATGTAATATAGTTTAATTTATGCACAATGTAATTTATGTAAACAAATAAGACTGACACTGCTAAAGCGACCGCTTAATATATGATCGGGGCGATCATATGTCAGGCTGGCCGAACTGTAAGAAATAAGTTTAAATTCAAATTAGCGCCAAGGAAGTCTTATCTGTCAACCGGCAGTAAGTGCTGCCACCACTGTAGTTGTAAGGGTAAGACGAAGAAGAGGTTTTTCCGGCAAAAAGCATGCAAGACACACGCACACATATTATTATGTTATGTTTATGTACGGCAGTGAAGCGACTTATGTGTTAAAGCTGAACGACTTATGTTTTATGTACAAAATTATATTTACGCGTACGTTAAAAGTATTCTGATTGATATATATATATATATATATATATATATATATATATATACCGGGTGTCTACTTTTTTTTTGTTACATAGGGAATACAATGCTAAAATTTTCATTTGGTGATAAATTTTCCCCTAATTATTATAGAACAAAAGTACAAATACAAAAGTTGTTTAGAATTCAAAAATGCATCAAATGATGCCAAATTTATCAATATAGGATGTTCCGATTAAGAATTAGAAGCAAATTAAAATTTCCATTTTTGCGCTCTTTACATCAAAGTGCCATGGAAATTAAACAAATAATTTCATTTCTTCTGGAGTTTGAGTTTGACAGATCGTATTTATTTTATTGTTACGTTCTGTATTATTATTATTATTATTATTATTGAAAATAATGAATAAACTTAATGTAAATGAAAAGCTATTAAGTATAAAAAGTATTAAGTATTTATTATTTATTACAATGAAAGGGTATTTTACTCGGCTGTACACTACGTACTAGCTGTGGTTTTAAATTGTGAATGTCTCCATTATAATTTTAAGTAATTGTTTAATTTATTTATTAACTTCAAGTTATAAAAACAATACATTTGAATTAGATGACTGGCATTATGCCTAATATATTTATTATAATAATTTAAACTTATCCCTGAGGATGCTGTAAGTTGTGCAGTGAAACGTCGGATAAGAGTTTAATAAATAGTAAATAGCTGAACTCCGTAAAACTTTCTTTATTTATTACAATATTCAATATACCTATAAAACAGAAAAATTCATGAATACAAGATATAGGAGAACAAAAACGAAACTAACAATTTAAATTAAATGTTCAAATAAATCGCCATTAACTGCCAAACAATAACCTAATCTGTTATAAAATTCGTGACGTACAGAGCTTAATTGTGTTTGTGTTATATTATTGCACTCTTCAACAATGGCATTTTTCAAATCAACAAGATTTTTGATATGTCGTTTATAAATTTTCTCCTTCAAATATGGCCATAAAAAGAAATCGCACGGTGCTAAATCGGGCGATCTAGCTGGCCAATTAATTGGACCACCTCTACCAATCCATGAATTTGGAAAACATTGATCCAAATATAATTTAATGTTGCAGCTGTAATGTGCCGGACATCCGTCTTGTTGATACCAGACAACATTATCTTGAGTTGCACACTCTTCTAACTGCGGACCAATATGATTTTGCAACATATCCAAATATTTTTCGTTGTTTAAATTATTTTCAATAAAAAATGGCCCAATTATACACCTGCCAAAAATTCCAGCCCATACATTAACTTTTTCTGGATATTGGGTACGTGTTGCTACCATTAAATGAGGATTTGTTTGGCTCCATATTCTAAAGTTTTGTGTATTAGGTTCGCCGTGTAAAGTAAACGTAGACTCGTCAGTAAAACAAATAGATTTCAAGAAGTTTCTGTCTAAATTGGATTTTTCCATAATAATGTTACTAAATTCGCTTCTAGCCATTTTATCCGCTTCAAATATCTCTTGGTGCGTGGAATATTTATAAGAATGATATTTTTCATTTTTTAGTACCTTATGTATTGTTGAAGGGTGCAAATTTAATTCAGCACCAAGTTGACGCACACTAACATTTGGGTTTTCCGTTACACACAAAAGTATATTCAATGTATTTTCTTTAATTGCATTTTGATTTAAATTCTCCTCCTGATCTTCTGCGTTGATTTTTCTACAATTTTTACAACGTTTTAACACACTTCCAGTTTCTTCGAATTGTTTAATTATCCTACGAATAGTCATAGCGGAAGGTATGGGACGGTTTTCAAAGAAAGCGCTGAATAAATCTCTTACTCGTCGTATCGAATTTCCAGTAAAATACCATTTTACGCACTGAACTTTTTCATTTACCTTAAGTTTATTCATTATTTTCAATAATAATGATAATAATACAGAACGTAACAATAAAATAAATACGATCTGTCAAACTCAAACTCCAGAAGAAATGAAATTATTTGTTTAATTTCCATGGCACTTTGATGTAAAGAGCGCAAAAATGGAAATTTTAATTTGCTTCTAATTCTTGATCAGAACATCCTATATTGATAAATTTGGCATCATTTGATGCATTTTTGAATTCTAAACAACTTTTGTATTTGTACTTTTGTTCTATAATAATTAGGGGAAAATTTATCACCAAATGAAAATTTTAGCATTGTATTCCCTATGTAACAAAAAAAAAGTAGACACCCGGTATATATATATATATATATATATTAGTGTGTAATATTATCTTCAATATATTTGTATTTATTCAACCTGACACCACGAAAGAATTATTTCACACGCGCCAATCCAGGCCAACCTTACCTCCCACAGTATAATCAAAATTTTGGACAATTAAGCACTACTAACAAACATAAGTAATTGACCTGTATGGACCAGTTAAAACATCATACAGTTTAATTTGGAATGCAAACGGTACGAATCATTAACGAAAGACTTGCAGTTAATAGTTGGTTCAAAATCTTTGTATACATAATTAGATTAATAAATGAATCTTTCTATTACTTCATTAAAATAAACAAGAAGTTACAGTGATTAATCCTTCGGAAGAAAACAAAAGATATTAATATTAAACATAGGACTACTATTTAGGTAACATTTATTCAACTATTGGTATAATTAAACATAGTTGAAGTTAATGGAATGTAGAATTAAATGTCGTGTTTTGAAAATTGAGCGTTCCGTCAAGATTGACTGTGAAAAACTCGTAAAGAGTAGGAGGATAAAATCGGCTGACAGTGTGAATAATTGTATTCTTTGTTTGATGCGTTCCCTTTTCCTTTCTATGCGCACGAACTACCTCAAGAGAAATTGTTCCACACAGTTTCGGGAATTTCCAGCATCAATCTCTAACCCCCTCTTTAATACGCCCTTCCCCTTTTTTCTAGAAATCCAGAAGAAAAGCTTCTTCAAAATAATCCAATTTGAAATTATGAAAATTTGAATGTCCTTTTCAATATATATATATATATATATATATATATATATATATATATATATATATACAGGGTGTGCAACGAAAAGTGGAACATAGGAGTTTAACATGGGATTTTAAAAATGTGCGGAAATTGGCTCTCCTGTACATTTTAGCGAAAAATTATAAGAATGAAAATTTGTTTAGAATTAATTTTCATTTGTATAAAGTCTAAATTTGATGCAATAGAATGTCTGTAGCACGAGATATTTAGAAAATAAAGTATGACATTTTCGTCAAAAATCAGATAGCCATGAAAATAAAAAACAAATGAAACAAAAAACCGTTCTGACAGTTCAGTTCATTGTTATTGATTTTAATAAAAATAATAATATAAACCGAAAACTCAATTCAGTTTAGTATTATTAATCTTAATTGTTTTAATTATTGTGCCTACACTGTCATAATTCAGAATTCAATATTCAAATATTTTTGATTTTAATTCATATTTGTTTCATTTGTTTTTTATTTTCATGGCTATCTGATTTTTGACGAAAATGTCATACTTTATTTTCTAAATATCTCGTGCTACAGACATCCTATTGCATCAAATTTAGACTTTATAAAAATGAAAATTAATTCTAAACAAATTTTAATTTTTGTAATTTTGCGCTAAAATGTACAGGAAAGCCAATTTCTACACATTTTAAAAATCCCATATTAAACTCCTATATTCCACTTTTCGTTGCTCACCCTGTATATATATATATATAGCATTGAGCAATTCCAATCCGCGACTTCCACGTCCTAGCTCCGTTCCCAGATCGATTTTGTATTCCCAGATTCCCGCATTATCCGACGACATTTTCAATTCGCGCGTATTTAGCTCACGTCGACCTCCTGTACGCATTTCCACCGAAGCGTGCACCTCCATACGGCTGTACTGAAGCCGATCTTCGGATAACGGTGAATTGTCGTGATAGGAAGCCATCAGCTACAGATTCAGAACAAGTTTCGATGAAATATTAATTAAAGTTGAAAGTTAATAGCGTTCACTGTTCATGAGCCATATGTGACTCATGGACAGTGTAAATTTGAACGTCCATGGGGCATATGTGATTCTTTGCAACATAAGGCACACCAAAGAAACATGAATTAAATTGATTAAGGCCATTTCAAGGCAAATAAAAGGCTATAATCAGACAGGTGGTGGGAATACAAAAATGAATAATTTTACATTCGATTTATTCGTTTAATACTAAATATTTATGGTAAATAATTATTAGAACAAGATTAGAAGTATATGGATAAACCCATATATAGACTACTTTAACATTTCTCGGAAAGTTAGCAACACTGTATTTTAATAATATTATAATTTATGTGGGCACTAGGAGATACTTTTCTGTAAATTTGATCAAAATCGAATAAATAATGTAGCCACAATGAATTTTTAAAAAAATTTTGTGATTTTTTTTCTCGATAAATTGGCAACATTGTATTTTGTTAAAATTGCATAATTTATTTAGGCACTAGGAAAAACTTTTATGAAAATTTTATTAAAATCGGTTAAATAAAATGGTCAAAATAAATTTTTAAAAATTTTACTAATTTTTTTCTCGGAAAGTTGGCAACACTGTATTTTGTTAAAATTACATAAATTATATGAATACTAGGAAAATCTTTTGTGAAAATTTGAGTAAAATCGGTTAAATAACATGGCCATAATAAAAATTTTAAAATTTTAGTAATTTTTTTCTCGGAAAGTTGGCAACACTGAATATTAATAAAATTATGTAATTAATGGGAGCATTAGGGAAATCTTTTCTGAAAATTTGATTAAAATCGGATGCATAACGTAGCCAATATGAATTTTTAAAAACTTTAGTAATTTTTTTCTCGGAAAGTTGGCATCACTGGAAAAAAACAAAATCACATGACCATCTTGGGTACTAGACAAATTTATCCTGAAAATTTCATTAAAATCGGTTGAACCGTCTAGGAGGAGTTGCGATCACAAAATTTTGTCTGACGACCGAGCGAGCGAGCTGACGACGCACATCCATACACCCACATAAACTAAGTTCAGACTCGTCATCTAGAGGCTATATGAAGGATTTCTATACAATTTTTTTTTTTTTAATGTTACAGACACCGTACCAAACGCTATACTACTATTTCCTTGCAGTCAAAGTAGTAAAAATTAGCTAATTTATGTACAATTAATAATTTAATAACAATTTTTATATATTTACAGAAATAGCATATAAAAAAATTAATCAAATATATAATTGTCAATATTTTCTTTGTTTATTATTATTTTGATTGCCAAAAAATATATATGTTGTTAATTGTTATTATAGTACTTATGTATTAATTTCAGAATTTATTTATGCGCAGTTTATTTGTAAAAAAATAATTTTTATCATTTTCCTTGAAAAATGCGATTTTCTTTTATCTCACACATGTTTTTTTATTTGAAAAAAAAAATATGATTAATCTTAATAATAATAACAACACATATATTTTTTGGAAATCAAAATAATAATAAACAAAGAAAATATTGAGAATTAAATATTTGATTAATTTTTTTTATATGCTACTTCTGCAAATATATAAAAATTGTTATTAAATTATTAATTGTACATAAATTAGCTAATTTTCCTAATAATTAGTTACCATAAATATGTAGTATTAAACGAATAAATCGAATGTAAAATTATCCTTTTTTGTATTCCCACCACCTGTCTGAATATAGCCTTTTGTTTGCCTTGAAATGCCCTAAAATGGGAATCCGCACATCAGCGAAATGCATTTCATGCGTGGTGATAAGAGAAACAAATAATGCTGTAGAAATATGTTGCATGAAATAGAGCCTGTTCTATATTTTTGTTTCACGTTGAAAATTAATAAATTTCTTGATTTTTAAAGACGCGTAGCTTCTAAACCGAAAATGCTATTAAACAAGATTAGAAGTATATGGGTAAACCCATATATAGACTACTTTGACGTTTCTCATTTTTCTTTGGCAACACTGTATTTTAATAATATTATAATTTATGTGGGCATTAGGAGATACTTTTCTGAAAATTTGATCAAAATCGAATAAATAATGTAGCCACAATGAATTTTTAAAAAATTTTGTGATTTTTTTCTCGATAAGTTGGCAACACTGTATTTTGTTAAAATTGCATAATTTATTTAGACACTAGGAAAAACTTTTATGAAAATTTGATTAAAATCGGTTAAATAAAGTGGTCATAATAAATTTTTAAAAATTTTATTAATTTTTTTCTCGGAAAATTGGCAACACTGTATTTTGTTAAAATTACATAAATTATATGAATACTAGGAGAATCTTTTGTGAAAATTTGAGTAAAATCGGTTGAATAACATGGCCATAATAAAATTTTTAAAACTTTAGTAATTTTTTTCTCGGAAAGTTGGCAACACTGAATATTAATAAAATTATGTAATTAATGGGAGCATTAGGGAAATCTTTTCTGAAAATTTTATCAAAATCGGATAAAAATATATATATATATATATATATATATATATATATATATATATATATATATAATAATACTCAAGAATATTGAGATTTTATATTTTTTCCCAAAATTTTACAAGATACTCAGTCATTGAATCGGCTGTTAAGCTATGCATCAACGACTGGCCAGTTTAACCGTAGACACGTGTTTCGGTCTTTAAGACCTCATCAGTACGGTGCTGTGATCAGTTGCTGTAAGGCAACTGATAACCGATGTTAATTCTGGCTGCCTTTTATAGGAAGTACTTCAAAGCGATAACGAAGAGAAGTAAATAAATACCACCAACGCCATCTGTACAATAATGCGATAAGCAATTATACTAATAGACCTTGAACAAATAAATGTTCGTATTGTCATTCTAAAATTTAATATAATAATACTCAAGAATATTGAGATTTTATATTTTTCCCAAAATTTCACAAGATACTCAGTCATTGAATCGGCTGTTAAGCTATGCATCAACGACTGGCCAGTATATATATATATATATATATATATATATATATATATATATATATATATTAATTAAAATAATTACAAGCCAACTCTAAATAATTATTTGATAAAAAATTAAAATTGATCCTAAACTATTCTTGCTAATTTAAAATAACTAATTTTAAATTAATATTTACATTAGGCAACCTAAATTTGGCTACATAAAATGAATAAAAATATATTTTCTTTTGTAATAACATAATAGCTTTGTTCGCGGAGCACATGCCGAACTAGTTCAGAATATAGAAAATTACATGTTCTGAACAAAAAGTTTTTATCAAGAATTTCTGATCCGCACTGAAATTGTATGATCGTAAAAGTTTACCAGCAATAGTTTACACGTCAATTTCGAACATTTTAGGTTAGATTTATGTTTTAAAAGGACAAGTTAATGCACGGAATAAACAAGAACAGCTGATATCTAAAATGAAATTTGTCAAATAACGGGAACGGCAGAGCGCACTCTATGATCGAACAATTCAATTAAAAGTAATGTTCATTTAACGTTCGCGGAAATATAAAATCCTGCATAAATTCAAAGTCGGGCATGCGTTTTGGATTGATCCTAAAGACTTCCGAACAGGTTCCGAATTAATTCGGAATTACTACCGCGAACAAAGCTAATAATTAAAACAAAAACAAAGCTAATATAATTAATAAACATGTTTATTTGTTCCTGTAAATATATTATGTAAAAAATGTTTCTTTTTACATTAGAATTATGAAATAAATGGATCCAATTCTTAAATAACAAAGACTTGAAAATGTTTAACAAAAAATATTAAATTTTAAAAATTAAATACACACTTTTCCAAAAAATAAAAATAATGATTTTTCTCGTCAAATTTTTTTTGAAATAAAACATTCTGAAATTTTATTTAAAAAAAAATCAAAGGGAATGAAAACTTACAAAATTGAAATACTTTTCTACAACTTGAGTACGATACCCGGTGTAACCAGGCTGCAGTTGTTGTGGGGGTCCAATCATGTCTCTCCGATCATCGCGTTCACGTCCATAAGTTGGATGTCCCGCATAGTTTCGTTCGACTCTCGGTCGAATCGTTGCTTTCAGCGTCAAATTACCTCGAACGGGTGCTCCGCTAGTATAATTCGCATGTACCACACCACGTAGATAACGATCCGTTGTAAAGAAGAACGGATTCATTGTCACATTGACTTCAAATCTGTTACGAAATTTATTTATTTTATATTTTAGTATTAGAATTGGGATTCAGTTTAGGTGGATTGGAAAGTTTTGAGTACTTATAAAGATATTTCGCATTTTAAATTTAAAATAAAAATTTAACATTAAAGATCGACAAAATTTATGAATTTTTTTCTGCAATACACTTATCCCCTGATTTACAAGGCAATTTGTTTTACACGATTTTGATTTTACACGGATTATACATACATACATACATACACAATCACGCCATATACCCAAAAGGGTGTGACACAAACTCTTTTCATCATCCCGAAATCAGTCGCCTCCAAACATTCCTATCCAGCACAAGCAACTTTTGCACTTTCATCCACATTCATAATTCCTTCTCTCATACATGCTCTTTTATTCCTACTACTTGGAAACTTTCGCTCACGCAAAACACCCTCAATCATACCACTCCAACTACTTTTTAACCAAACGTTCATTAGACGCATTCGCTCAATATGTCCGAACCATCTTAACTGACTAACACCAACTTTTGCTATATTTTCTTTCGAATTTCACACTCATCATACACTAATCGTATTTCGTACCCGATCTCTCCTATTTTACACCCAGCTACTCCACGTAAAAATCTCATTTCGCAGAGCAGTCATTTTCCGTTTATGTTTTTGTGCAACCAAACCCAACATTCACTACCATACATCAATGTAGGCACCAAAACTGCATTATATATACTCAATAAAAGTATCACTTATTTTTTTTTACGTAAGTTAACACACAGAAAAAAAATCTAAAATTATATAAAGTCCCCCATTGATAAAATATAATCGGCCTGATTCTCTAACAAAATTGCTAAGTTTTAGCAACGTTGCTAACAACTCTAACCAATAGAAACAAATGTAACAGCTGTCATTTAGATTTTTTATTTAGTATCAGCTAATATTATTGTCTAATGTTCTTAACAACGTTGTTAAAACTTAGCAAGGTTGCTAACAACTCTAACCAATAGAAACAAATATAACAGCTGTCATTTAGATTTTTTATTTAGTGTCAGCTAATATTATTGGCTAATGAAAGTTGAACGACATCTCGAATTGATTGTAGCATATAAGATGACAGGAAAAAGGTCAAATAAAAATGATCTAGTTTGTTAGCATGCTAACAAACTAGGGCATTTTTATTTGACCTTTTTCCTGTAATCTTATATGCTACAATTATTGGCTAATGTTCTTAGCAGCGTTGTTAAAACTTAGCAACGTTGCTAACAACTCTAACCAATAGAAACAAATATAATAACTGTCATTTAGATTTTCTATTTAGTGTCAGCTAATATTATTGGCTAATGTTCTTAGCAACGTTGTTAAAACTTAGCAACGTTGCTAACAACTCTAACCAATAGAAACAAATATAACAACTGTCATTTAGATTTTCTATTTAGTATCAGCTAATATTATTGGCTAATGTTCTTAGCAACGTTGTTAAAACTTAGCAACGTTGCTAACAACTCTAACCAATAGAAACAAATATAACAACTGTCATTTAGATTTTTTATTTAGTGTCAGCTAATATTATTGGCTAATGTTCTTAGCAGCGTTGATAAAACTTAGCAACGTTACTAACAACTCTAACCAATAGAAACAAATATAACAACTGTCATTTAGATTTTTTATTTAGTGTCAGCTAATATTATTGGCTAATGTTCTTAGCAACGTTGTTAAAACTTAGCAACGTTGCTAACAACACTAACCAATAGAAACAAATATAACAGCTGTCATTTAAATTTTTTATTTAGTGTCAGCTAATATTATTGGCTAATGTTCTTAGCAGCGTTGATAAAACTTAGCAACGTTACTAACAACTCTAACCAATAGAAACAAATATAACAACTGTCATTTAGATTTTTTATTTAGTGTCAGCTAATATTATTGGCTAATGTTCTTAGCAACGTTGTTAAAACTTAGCAACGTTGCTAACAACACTAACCAATAGAAACAAATATAACAGCTGTCATTTAAATTTTTTATTTAGTGTCAGCTAATATTATTGGCTAATGTTTTTTAGCAACGTTGTTAGCAACTTAGCAACTTCGTTAGAGAATTAAGGTGCAATACCTGGTTTGATAGTATTCTTCAACCGTAAATTTGGCTTCTTCAACTTGACCTTGAGCGACAATTTGTATAGTCCAATCGCCGAATACAGGCTGATCGGAAAGTGGATATTCTAAACTGACTGTACCCAAATTGGACTGACGTGAAAGCCAACGTCGCATTATATGACGACTCGGATCCAACATATAGATGTCGACGGCGCTGTCAAATGCTTTCAATTCAGTGTTGATTGGAATCGTACGAAAACGTACTGCAAAATAATTATAGAATTCAATATTAAAATATTGTCAATATTTTCTTTAGAATCTTGAATCAGAATAAATTTAAATTCAACAAAACAATATATTATACTATATTTATTTTCTTAATTACACATGGCGTATTATATTACAGCATTTAGTTTTTGCTTAAATCGCTTAATTTATTTTTAATGATTTAATTAGTTTATCAAAATAAATTAATGCTGAATTAAGAAAAAAACTAAATTCTGTATATTATTCTAATTACAACTTTAATATTGAGACCTGGTTCTCATGTCTCAAGTTATTTGAGTTAAAATAGTTTATACATAGTAAAATATCTTTCAGAACTCATTCCATAAAATAAAATAATAAACTTATTTTTATTGAAAATAAAACGGTTTGAGGCTTTAGTTCTGTATTAATATTTATTAATAATCGACGTTTCAATGAACTCAACGTCCGTCTTCATCAGGAAAACTGATGCAAATGTCATTTATTGAATGAAATTATTAAAAATTTTAAAAAACATTTTAGAATTTTCAATAATTTTTCCTGTCAAACTAGAATGAGGTAGAGAAAATGTTACTTAGCTATTATGTAGCTCATTTTTTTCTCTATTTTACAAAATTTTTTCAGATTTTTTAAAGCAAATTTTGAAAAAAAAAACCAAGGGTACCCTTCGAGAGATTTTCAAAAATTCAGAAAACTGATAAACTGAGAAAAAAAATGCTGTTTGCAGCGCCACCTATCAAAGATAAACAAAAAGTCTTAAAATAAAATTTACATAAAAAATAGGGTATTCCATTTAAGATTTCAAAGTTGCCCCCCTTTCCTGCCCCCAGGGGGTCCGGAGGGGGCAAGGGTCTCTGCATCAGATGTCCCCCTCGAAACCATTTACTTTTTATCCGTAACATTTTTTTGTCCGATGCACGATTTTAAAGTTATTGCAGGTGGCGGATTAAAATGGGACATCCAGTATATATATATATATATATATATATATTAGCTATCGACAAAATAATTAGCATTTGCATAAATTATAAGAATGGTTATTAATAATAATAGAATAAAGTAAGTAATGAATGAAATCTTACCAGTATCTCCTTGCATGTAAACAGGTTTATCCAATTGTATAAAAATAGTCATAGATCGTTGTGAAAATGTCAAAATAGTTTCATTAAAAAATGCAGAACCTACTAAAATATTCTCGTATAGACCTTCTACGCGGAGGTTGTAATCACCAGGTACACTCGTTGCCGGAACCTAAACCAAATCATTACAGAATTTAATAAAATATATATAAATATATATATATATATATATATATATATATATATATATATATATTAAATAAATTCAAACACATGTTAACAAAAATTTATTTTAACCTTCTGTTTTATAAGACATTAAATTTTAATTCTTTCAATTACATTAAATAATTTTAATGATATTTTTGAAAAATATTCAGACTCGTGAAATTATAAATTTTTTTTTTTGAGAAGGAATAAAATATTTTTGAAAAGTTTTCTGTAGAAACTTTTATCACATGGTCAATCAAGAAGCCCCCTACACTTATCAGTCAAACTGACAGTCTGACTGAAGTAATTTTAGCTTTAGAAGACTAAAAAATTACTACCATTAACAAAAATATTTTTAATACGTTGACACCATATTTATTCAGAATAAATAAGTTATGAGAGATTCAATATCAGTTCGTGTAAGAGAGATTAGCGGTTACTTTTATGCCCGTTTTACACGACGCAACTTTCTGTGAGATTTTCTGAAAGTTACTAAAAAGTAACTAGAAATTGCAAGGCCATGGCAATTAAATTACAGCGTGTTCTAATCCGTGCAACTTGTCGCCGCGACAAAATTGCGTGTGCAATTTCTGTATTACACGAGCAATTTTCTTGTGCAATTTTGTTGCGCAAGAAAATCCCACAGAAAATTGCGTCGTGTAAAACGGGCATTAAGATTCCTTGCTCAGATTTCAAAATATTTGAAAATCCGTTAATTCATTCATCAGTCCATCAGTCTGTGACCTTACACCTTCAAGCAAAATGTTTATCTTCGGTCTAAATGTCATTCCGAATGATTGTGTAAGGCGTCCGTTAAAAAAATGTGAAAAAACTATTTATTTACCCGCATAAGAAGCGTTTCTGGAATGCCTTCTTTAACATCTTTACTATCTGCAGACAATTCCACTCCATTGCGTTGTATGGAAGCTCGTACGGTGATTGGTTGACGTACTTGTAACATATTTACGACGACTTTGTACAATTGACCAGGCATTATCATTCGAGATGCTACCACAAAATACGTTCTGGAAAATTACAAACAAAAAAAAAAAACAAATATAATATGTATTTTCTCGACTTATTCTTATTCTTAAAAAAAAAAAAACAAAAACAATTAACAGACATTCAAATAAAAACCTCCAGAGCCGGTATTTTATAAACGCTGGTTAAATTTACTTCACAAGTTAATTAACTTGACAACTAAATAGCTCTAAAAATATATATTATTTCAACAACTTACTACCGAATTATTATTAATAATAATTACTAATTTATTTGAATGATTTTGATGGTATACGTTTGCAAGTGGACGTCCGATGAGTAGTTGGAGTGGGGGGTATGATTGAGAGGGTGGCTTGCGTGAGCAAAAGTTTTCAAGTAGTAGGAATAAAAGAGCATGCTGTGAGAGGATGAACGATGAATGTAGATGAAAGTGCGAAAGTTGCTTGTCCTGGATAGGAATATGTTTGGAGGCGACTGATTTCGGGATGATGGAAAGAGTTTGTGCCACACCCTGCAAGGGTACATGGCGTGATTGTGTATGTATGTATGTAATATTTTTTAATACCAGTACACTGAATTTAACCAGCGTTTAATAGTAATATAAATTGGTTATATTATGCGATAAATGAATAAGTAAATTTATATAATTTTCTCTTATTGTGCAAAGTACATAAATAGTATTTGTCATCTTTTGCGATAAAAAAAAATTATAGAAAGTTAAATCTAATATTTGAAATTTCCTTATATTTCTTAGTGAAAAATTTGTATATTCAAACATTTTCTACAAATTTATTTAATTTTTTTTCTAAAATAATATATTTAATTTATCATGTAATACTAATATAAAGACCATATAATTATTAATTAAAAAAGTAATATTATACAAAATTAATTTATTTTGAAATTAATGATAAAAGCACTTTTTCACGAAAAAGTGGTTTCAGTCAAAGTGGTAAAAAATAAACTTACGCTTCGGTTATCAACACACTATTGGAATCATAAGGATTTAATGGTCCACTAGGATTATAATTACTAACTCCTTCAAAAGGATTCTGTCTCCAGGTCGTCCTGGGCGTACTGCGATCTTGTGACTCATTATTATTATACGGATTAAACCTGTCTTGAGGCTCTCCGTACGGATCATTGTTTGTATTCGTATTATACGGATTGTTAAATCGATCTTGCGGATTCTGATTCTGATTCGTATTATACGGATTGTTAAATCTATCTTGCGGATTCTGATTTTGATTCGTATTATACGGATTGCTGGATCTATCACGATCTTGTGGATTCGGATTATATGGATTGTTGTTGAATCGATCGCGATCTTGCGGATTTTGATTTTGTGGATTTTGTGGATTTGGATTTAAATTCTGATTGGGAAAGTATTGATTGTAATTTGGTACGGATTCTGTTGATCCGTATGGGGTGCCGCCTCCGTAGGTTCCGTAAGGCACATCTTGAGCCAGGGTACAGCTGCTGATGATGATGGCCAACAGGAGTGTTGGCCATGTTCGACACATCCTCAGAACCTGGAGGAAAAAAGATGTAAGAGTTAGTGATTTCATCTACCACTTGTTACCATTAAAAAATATACCAGTTAAAAAATATACTATTTTTTTTTTTAATATAAATTAATTAATAATATTAAATTTATTATTGAATTATTAATTAAACATTGATTATCTGATTTTCAGACCAGTCAGTTACAATAAATAAGTTGTATTAAACGAATAAATTCAATATTAACTTCAACACGTTTTCTATTTGAGCTACATGTCTGAATATAGCAATTAGAACCGTGTGAACTAACGTTAGTTACTCAACTGCTGTACTTTTAGCATAATTGTTTAAAAATACATAATATCAGAACTATTACAAACATTATGTAATATGATATATTACCAACGGAATGGAAAACTACATATTATGTATGTAATATTACCGTTTTTTTTTTAGCAAAGTCTCTTTCAGTAAGAACTTCAGTAAATTTGTTGTGAGGATTTTTCCATAAATAGGTAAAATTTGTTTAGTTCTGTAATATTATGGTTGGTATAATTACATACATTTACATCAAGGATGTATTTTATAATTATCACAGATATTAATATGCAAGCTGTAATTTTACATAATTTATACCAACAATATGTAATTCTACTGACTTACTGACTTTATGTGATTATTATGAAAATTATGTAAAAAATACAGAATTTTGAGGTAGAAATACAGTATATTTATAGTAAAATAAAATTACAATATTTTTTTTACAGTGTATATAAAAAAGTAAGATAAAGATTCACTCGTCGAGCGTACGAAAAACTTTGGAAATAAAAATAGAAAAAAAAAAACTCCCAAAGATGTGAAGTATGAATATCGTAAAATGTAAGCAGTAAATAATAAAACTTATCAAAATACAGTCATACATACATACATACAGAATCACGCCATGTACCCAAATAAGGGTGTGGCACAAACTCTTTTCATCATCCCGAAATCAGTCGCCTCCAAACATATTCCTATCCAGCACAAGCAACTATCGCACTTTCATCCACATTCATAATTCCTCCTCTCATACATGCTCTTGCATTCCTACTACTTGGAAACTTTCGTCAATATCTTTTATTACAAAATGTATGTAAATGTATGTAAAAATCGCATTAATAGTAGTTAAGTAGTTGGAGTGATATGATTGAAAGGGTGGCTTGCGTGAGCGAAAGTTTCCAAATAGTAGGAATAAAAGAGCATGCTATGAGAAGAATATGTTTGGAGGCGACTGATTTCGGGATGATGAAAAAAGTTTGTGCCACACCCTACTAGGGTACATGGCGTGATTGTCTATGTATGTATGTATGTATTTATAAAACAAAACTTAAGTATCAATTAATAAATTAATATTAACATCAAAAGAACGATTTATACACTTTTTCTGCTAAAATCGTCAAATATTTAACTGCGTTTAACCCAAATAAAACAAAGTATTATTAAAGAAGTTCTATTACTTATAATCAGCTTATAAAGTTACCAAGTTGTTTTGGATTTTTTTTTGTACAAATTATTTTTTGTGTGAAGTCAAAACTTCATAATGATACATGATATTCGTGCAATATAGCATGTGTATAAAAATAAATAAAAATCTTTCATATAATAATAGATGTTTCGTAATAATATTTCTTTGTGGATTTCCGTTATTGTGTTTTGTTTATAACAGAGAATTATTTATGTATACAATTGCAAAGAAATACTGTCATATATCATGAATATTGTTATATAAATGTTTAAATTAAATTAAAAAAAATAATTACCAAAAAATGTTAAGTTGTGCAATTATAAAATTAAAAGACTTATATTTAAATGATTTATTTTATTGTTTTAGTTAAGATATATATATATATATATATATATATATATATATATATATAGGGTAATATATGACGTCGGGGAAAAACTACACCGGATGATTCCTATGAGTAATCTAAATGAAAAACTTCAAACAAAACTACGGTCCGAAAATGCTTTCTAACGGAACTGTAGCCGTTAGAATTTTATTACATGGAACATCAATCGCGTTAGCCTTATTTATTATATCAGGAAAAAAAAAAACAAGTCATAAACTTACTTCTGAATAATATGTGAAATTACTGATTGATTTTCTACCATTTTGTTTAAACACTAGTAAACCAATTTACTAGTTATGAGTGACTGCGTCCCGACAAAAAATTGTCTTCGATTGTTAATTATTGTAAATTGTTTATTAAATATTTATTTATGTGTGTACAAAAATTTATAAACTAGTAAATTGGTTTACTAATTAATAATTTGATCATTTGTTTTGTTAATTTGATATATTGCCGGCTGGCACAGCCGAGCGGTTTAGGACGTGTGTCACTTTGTGTCTGAAACCGCTCGTACCTGTGCGGGCCCGGGTTCGAATCCCGCTTGGGGCATTGATGTTTGTAATGTCTTTGTATCGTCCAAATACACTTTATCAAAAAGAGAGCTTCTATTGGATTGATGCGGATTGATGCGGATTGATGGTCTTCGCTACCGAGTCCATTTGTGTGTAAAAAAAAAAATTGATATATTTTATTTAAAAATGATAACAAAATTTATAAAATATGTTTTAAATATTCATTACATATTTTTGCGTAATTATGCATAAAATTAAGGATAAGGCTATTTATACATACGGTATGTATACACAATTGGCTATTTATACATACTAAAAAAAAAACCTGAACTAACCTACTAACCTAACCTACCCTAAATAGCCAATTACGTAAAAATACTGTATGTATAAATAGCCAATTGCGTATACATACCGTATGTATAAATAGCCACTTTTTAAAATTAATATGAAATTGCAACGTCAGAAAACTTGATCTTTAGGTTAATCAATGCAACTAACTTTACATTCTTATATTGCAGTAAGTCTGAGTGGTAGGCGATTATTGAATCAATATATCAAATAATTTGTTTTCACAGTTCAATTTTTGATGCATCAATATTTATTTTACAAACACATGAAATAAAAAACAAAATTAATTTGTAAAACAGCATTTGTACTTTTTATTTCGTGTTATATTTTGAAAAGAAAATTGTTTATCAATTCCTCTTTTTAGAGGGGAAAACCAATAAATTTCTATTTATTAGAAATAAATGAAAAAGTGCTACTAGTTACTAATTTCTAAATCAAACTTAGAAAAACCCTAAATAAACAAAAGTGTAGTACATTGCACTCATCGGTTAGTGAAGTTAACCCAAGTTAGAACAAAGGGTCGGACTATATTTTTTTCTTTTGATTCTATTATGAAAATCAATTAAGTTGCAATTTTTTTTTTAATTTTCTTATTAAATAAGAATCATCCAGATAAATCACGCCATGTACCCAAAAGGATGTGGCACAAACTCTTTTCATCATCCCGAAATCAGTCGCCTCTAAACAAGCAATTTTCGCTTCATCCATCACATTCATCATTCCTCCTCTCATACATGCTCTTTTATTCCTACTACTTGGAAACTTTCTTGGCTCACGCAAGCCACCCTGTCAATCATACCACTCCAACTACTCATTATTCTTTTGTTTATTATAATTTTTCCTCTAAAAACAACCTAATATCCCAAAATTTCAAACCAGAATGATCCGTTGCTAACATCCGTTGTTAACAAAGATTAATATCCTATATAGGAAAAAAATTCGTTTAATATACTCAAATATATATATATATATATATATATATATATATATATATATATATATATAGGGTGTCTATTGTTAACTTGAACTGACACTCCCCTTTACACACAGCCATTATTACATCTTATTAATGTTCCTTCCCGTGCTACCCTTCCCGAAACTCACATATGAATGCATTTGATTCCTGGACCCATTGTCTCAGAGTCGTCACTTAAGCCCATTAAGTATTCTGGTTGAGTATAATAAAAATAAAAATACACCGTCGTAATGCTTGGTCAAGTATAGGGAATTATTTTATTTCGCCAGTCAAGCGAATAATCTTACAGTAAGGATATAGCATAGAGTCATAGACTATGAATTATATGGTATTAGTCTATGTGGAGTTAGAATTCCGAATTGAAAGGTTAATTATAGTTTTAATAGCTTTAGAAAATGGTGGTTAGTCATGTGGTTTTATTTTTTTCCAGTAATGCCATCTTTCCGAGAAAAAAAATTACTAAAGTTTTTAAAAATTCATATTGGCCACATTATTTATCCGATTTTGATCAAATTTTCAGAAAAGATTTCCCTAAGACTCCTATTAATTATATAATTTTATTAATATCCAGAGCTGCCAACTATCCGAGAAAAAAATTACTAAATTTTTAGAAAATTCATTATGACCACTATTTAACCGATTTTAATCAAATTTTCATAAAAAATACAGTGTTGCCAACTTATCGAAAAAAAATCGCAATTTTTTTAAAAAATTCATTGTAGCTACATTATTTATTTGATTTTGATCAAATTTTCCGTAAAGTTTCTCCTAGTGCCCCGCACATAAATTATAATTTTATTAAAGTTATTGTGTTGCGAACTTTCCGAGAAATGTCAAAGTGGTCTATATATGGGTTTACCCATATACTTCTAATCTTGTTATTTTAAGATAAAATCTGAAAGATTCTTACTTAATACAGTCCTGGTGCTATAGGTCTCGTGTGCCCTGTAGCCCATGGCAATTGAAGAACACGAGCCGCAAAGCAAACAGGCAAAAACCGACAATTCGTCTACCTAAACCTTGTACTATAGCTACAAAACGACAAAATAAAAATTCCTCATCTGACAAACGTTTTCTGCGGTTCACTGATCCAAAGTCAATAAAGTAACACCCGCTTGAGAGAATTGAATACTGTAAACCCTGTAGTTTCTATATTATCTATATTATGTTTGTATTGTATCATAGCTGATGTTCTACAGTCTTATGTAACTAATACGATTGTTAAAATTATAAGGTTTTCTGATACGCTAACGCAATGCCCCTCTACGTTAAGCACATTGTCATAAATTTTAACTTTAAAACGTTATGGTTGGGGTAAAGTGAAAAATAATCACCTGCTGTTTCCATAACTTTTGTAAACAAGATTTTCAAATTAGTAATTGCCATACAAGTTTTTCTAGTTAAGAATAATATTAATTAAACAAAGAACATACTAACCGTACACATACATATGATTGTCTTAAAAGAGATTAATTATTAAAATATTATTCTACACACTATAAGTATCCAGATAAAGGAAAATATAAAGATAAAAAGGAAAAAATCAACATTAAACTAGATTGAAAATAAGCGAAAAATATAACTAACTTTACAAAGTTACACAATTATAATTTTATTGTTTTATAAAATAAAACTACATACGATTAACAATCCTGTAACTCAAAATAACTATTTTAGCACTTTGCTTATTTCTTGCATTCATTCCATTATTCTCGAATTCATCAATACATTATTAATGCAAACAAAACCCAATTCCAAAATGAAAATATTCACTAACCAATCAAAAGTTAGTAATACTTGGTAATACAAAAAAACGCCAACAGAGAATATATCAAACGTCAACTGTGTATAATTCCGTCATTTAACACTTTCAAAAATATTCCCGTTCCAAAAACGCGTAAAGCCCAATTTGTTTATTTCCAAGCCTACTGCATATCCATCCAGTATTTATAAATGTACATTACATTTATGTTACCTAATTCTTCAAACATTTATGTACGCACATACGTTTGCATGTCAGAAACTTCTTTGTGTGTTAGACGTTCAAACGAAAAATAAAATAAAAAACCCTAAACATGGAAATAGCTGTTTGTGTCTGATAGATCAGATAATGGGGGTAAAATTGTATTAATAAAACATAAACACTGGACGATGTATTATGTATAAAATGAATATGTAAACACAAATAGTTTTTTTGGATTAAATGATTATATTAATTAAAAAATTTAAAATACATAAATTCTTTCCATTATCCCGTATTATGACATTATTTATCCGATTTTAATCAAAATCAAATAAGAAGTATTTACCTATAGATCGTATATTCCAAACTAACAATAAAGATTTTTTTTTTACCTGGAGTTTTTATGAACCATTTCTAAAGTACACTATCCCTATTTCCTATTTTAAATATATTCTTCCTTCCTCTTCCTGTGCATCTGTTTAGTGCTTGTCATCTCTGTTTAATGTTAACAGAATTCTATATTTAGTCCCATTTTAGTGAACACTATATTATATAGCTGATTTCACCTAGGATGGTATTTAACTTTACAAAAAAAAAAAACAAACTTGAAAAGGTACTTCCATATGATATATTTGAAGGTATTTTTAGAATATTAAAATAAATTCAATTACATTTTTTTTTTGTTAAAATTCTTATCTTTATAAAATATTGAGAAAATAATATATCTGTTTATTAGAATATAACTTAATACGAGTATATATCTCAATAATTTTTAATTTTTTGCACAAAATATGTTTTATTTTCTATCTACTTTTTCCATTTCTGTTATACAGGCTGATTTATAAGATCGGGGAAAAACTACACCGGATGATTCCTATGAGTAATCTAAATGAAAAACTTCAAATACCACAGATTTTTTTGTATTATTTAATGAACTAAATACACACACAGGATCTAATAAATTAATTTTATAATTTAAATTGTATGTACTGGATTGATTTTTTTTTTTTTAACAAAGCCAGACATAAGAATTTCTCAAATTCATTGTAATTACACGCTAGAAAAACGAATGTGTGCCATATGTGCATTTGGCGTATGTAGCAGATGTTTTTTAATTTTTTTTTTACAGTACACTGTGTCTCAAAAAAGTTGGTACATATATTATACAGTATTGCCTAATTATAGTTTTTATCGTGTTGATATTTTGACACATTTTTTTAATTTGAACACATGTTAAGAAATTGTGGGTTCAATGTCATAATTAGGTCATTTTTAGAAATAGTTATTCTTTATTAATATAGGAAAAAAAGTGGAAAAGTTTTAGTTTTATATAATGAAATATGTGTTAATTTTACTATATACCTATATATAATAACTTCCGTATAATAATGTTCTCATTATTGTACTAGTAACATAATATAATATCAATATTTTGATATGCTTGAAGAAAAAGATTGTTAAAAATTCGTGTTAAAAGTTTTTGTAAGATTGATTATAAAATACTAGCTCGCCTAAAAATAAAAACAAAAATTTTATATAGCTCTGTAAATTTTACAGAAAAATAAAACAATAATATATAAGACTGTATCTACTATAATATGTAACATAGTAAAAAATCTTTCAGAACTCATTATATTAAAATAAAACGACTTTAGGTTATAGTTTTAATCGGCGTTTCGACAAACTCAATGTATCTCTTCATCAGAAAAACAGATACAAATGACATTTACAGTAAATAAACAAAACATAAAAACCTAGTATTAGTTAGTTAAGATGCGGTTCGGAGCCATCTTGAGCGAATGTGTCTAATGAACGTTTGCTGTTAAAAAGATTTATTTGAATGATTTTGATTTTATACGGTTTGCGTAACCGTCCGATGAGTAGTTGGAGTGGTGGTATGATTGAGATTGTGGCTTGCGTGAGCGAAAGTTTACAAGTAGTAGGAATAGAAGAGCATGCGATGAGAAGAGGAATGATGAATGTGGATGAAAGTGCGAAAGTTGCTTGTGCTGGATAGGAATATGTTTGGAGGCGACTGATTTCGGGATGATGGAAAGAGTTTGTGCCACACCCTTTTGGGGGTACATGGCGTGATTGTGTATGTATGTATGTATGTATACAAACCTAATTAATGTACATTTAATTGCATTAAAACATTGATGCTTTTCCATTAAACCCTACAGAAATCCCCATCAAAATTTCATGCTTTCTGGATCAAATCCCACACGGATACTAAAATACAAATGCACTTTAGTACTTTACAGATTAGAACCTTTACTTTCATCATCCCTTATCAATCCCAGAACTTTAAGATCCATCCCTCGTTCCCACCGAGGGGTGTACAAAGTACAAGCCACGTGCTAGCGAGGGCCACGTGGCTATATACAATGTGTCTGGTATTTGTCAGTCTGTCGTTGACATAACCTACGTTTCGTATTTAGATCATCCGCAGAACGCACGTATTTGTTATTTATCTACGAAACGGAAGGTTCGACCTAACCTACACTGTAAAAAAATTTTACAATGAAAATCATTGGACACTTTGTTGCCAACGATAATCATAGTGAATTTACAAAAAAATGTATTTTTACAAAATTATTTTTATATGTAAAATTACAATTAAAATATCTAACACATTTTAATCTATTACATTTGCTAAGTAAATTTACATAATTACTTGTAATATTTCCACTTTTTAAAGTAATTATTACTTTTGTGAATGTAAATATTACATTTATGCGTACATATTTACATTAATAAATGTAACAATTACATTTACTCTTTTAAATATTACATTGATTAATATAAATATTACATTTATTAATGTCATTATTACATTTACTAATGTCATTATAACATTTATAATTTTTTACATTTATATATCAAAATATTTGTATAATTAGATAAAATAAGTATTCAAATCTAAAATACATAAAAATTGTAAAATTCAAATAATATTATATAATTTCTGTAATATTTAAAGATTTTAGTAAATTTACAAAAAAATAATGAAAATTACAGTGAAATTCATTGTAAAATTACCATGATTATCATTGTAAATTTTCCTCGATTTTTTACAGTGTAACTAAAGTTAAAGTTAGTGGCATGTTTTTCTGTCGGCTTTTATATGTTTAGCTGTTTGGTATTTGGGTTGGTAGCTATAGTTGGAAGGATGTTGAGAATGGTCAGGACCGGATTACAAACAATAAACTCATTAAATCAATTTTAATGTATAGTCGGGACAAGATAAAAAGATAGGTACGTCATAATCACGTGATAAAACTTAACAACAAGAAACTCACTAATGAACAAAATTAATTTTATTCTATTCTACCATATAATGAACTAAATCTTCTTGAAACTATTTACGTATGTTATTTTAATCAAATTAAAATGTATATATAAATAAATTTATAAGAAAAATAAGAATTTATAAAAAAATTTATATTATAAGATAAGAATTCTGACCAGTGTTTAAAAGTTAGTCTTAGTTAGAATAGGGTCATTTCACAAAATTTATTTTTAAAAAAAACACATCACAATCGAAAGTCCAATATGAAACATAATTTTTCATAACAAAAAAAGCAACAAAAGTTTTATAGTTCATTTTTAATTAATAATTGAAAATCAGTTTACATTTTCAAATCATTTTAAAAACGATGACGTACTTTTAGAACAAAAGAGCTATAGTATGACACCTTACAACCTGATTGGCTGACAATATTTAGCAAATACAAGCTAAAAAATTCAGAACGTTTTTTATATATTTTAACTAATAATATACATTAAAAAATATACAAGTTCTAATATAATACTTTTTTATATATTTATAAAGTTAATTCTAAGTATAATTAAATTAACAGAATAAATCTTGAAGCAATTTTGAAAAAGTTTATTTTCGTAGAAAATTATGAATCTTGCAAAACAAACGCACCTAGTTAGGTGGCTACTGTCACTTGAATTTAAAATTATTTGTCATATGTCAAACAACCTGTTGATCGTTCTTATAAAGTTTCTATTTATATATTTTACAAATGAGTTTAAAAAAGCACTGCATAGTTTTGTCATGCGATAGGTACCAGTCAAATGATAGTAGCAAATTATTTATTACTGTACCACTTAATTATGATAGAAGAAAACTTTGGTTAGAAGCAGTAGGACGCAATATTTCAGATTATAGTCTTTCAAGTACTATATTTGTTTGCGAAGATCATTTTATTGTAAATATATCTGTACTAAAAGCAATATTTTCTTTTAATTGATATTTTGTAAATAAATGAAGAAGAAACGCTGGTGTATATATATAACTGAAAAGTACATTGACAACACAGGAACAGTAACAAGACAATAGAAAAGTACCCCCTCTGCTCCCCAGCACCATGGACCTAGCACCGTTATGACAATACTATGCATAGCACGTGTGTCAACGGTGACGTTGCAATGACGACAAACATCTCTATTGTTCTTAGAAAACGTCATAACATGGCCGACGTCGATTTTTCAGAACCCGTTTGGCGGGCAAATCTTTTTGTTAATTACGGCTATAATAATGCGAAAAAAAAATTGTTGTTGCTGTTTATGTCTATAAATACATAAAATCTTTCGATTGAAATAATAAAAAAAAAATGTGAAATGACCCTATTATCAGTTTTAAATTCTTTCTTAAAATTTGCTCAAATTATAAAATATTATCTTAATATTATGTAAAATCTCGAATAAAATCCCTAAAATCTCATCAATTTCGTATAAAATCCGTAAAAATCACTACAATCTCAAGAATCATACTTACAATTTGTACACTCGTACAAAATTTGTGAAAATGATTTTCCCCTCGAAAATTTTTTTTTATAAATACTTAAACGATTTTTTTTCGGACATGTTGAGCGAATATGTCTAATGAACGTTTGGTTAAAAAGATTTATTAGAATGATTTTGATGGTATACGTTTGCAAGTGGACGTCCGATGAGTAGTTGGAGTGGTATGATTGAGAAAGTGGCTTGCGTGAGCGAAAGTTTCCAAATAGTAGGAATAAAAGAGCATGTATGAGAGGAATAATTATGAACGTGGATGAAGCGAAAGTTGCTTGTTTGGATAGGAATGTTTGGAGGCGACTGATTTCAGAATGATGAAAAGAGTTTGTGTATGTATGTATAAATTTTTTTCAATTTCTCAGCAACTTTTTATATCGAAATACAATACTTTTCCATTTTGCAAAATAAATGTCTATCTATATAATTTACAGATGCCCATAAAACTAACATAACTAGTTATGACATATGAAATATCCTGAGTCAGTTCAAAATTTCGCATTATCACTGGAAATTTGGAGTCACGCTATATTTTTCGAACACGTATATTAGCCTCCTAGATCAACAAGTAGTAGTAGGAGTAGTATATATAAAGTTCCTTAAATACTAAACATGCAATTTATCAATTCATAAAAATATTCTACGTCTCAAAATTAGTATTAATCAATATTTTACTTTCTAGAAAATAAAAGATTTTCACAGCTAAGTAACAGTTACAAATTTTTAAACAAAATAATGTAAAATTTTTAATTTATCAATGGAACAAATATGTTTATTTTCAAGTAAGTGAGCCATTCAAGAAGTGATTCACTTAGCACATATAAAAACCATATGTTTAGCACATTAAAAATATATTCACGGTTAATTTATTTTACAGACCTTACAGATAAACTAATAATCTTCATATTTTCTATTCAAAGTTTATTTTCATTTCACTTTAAATTTGTTTACACAAAAACTTAAGTATCATAACTTTTTTGATTTTATTACTGTTTATGTATTTTGATCTCGGCAAAAAATGGATTTATAAATTTAAATTATAAAGATTATTACAATAAATTGTACTAAATCGATTTCAAAAGATTATTAAGTTATAAATTTGTAATCTGTATTTCTAAAACATAGATTTTAGTTTTAACTATTACATACATACATACATACATACATACATACATACATACATACATACATACATACATACATACATACATACATACATACATACATACATACATACATACATACATACATACATACATACATACATACATACATACATACATACATACATACATACATACATACATACATACATACATACATACATACATACATACATACATACATACATACATACATACATACATACATACATACATACATACATACATACATACATACATACATACATACATACATACATACATACATACATACATACATACATACATACATACATACATACATACATACATACATACATACATACATACATACATACATACATACACAATCACGCCATGTACGAAAAAAATGTGTGGCACAAACTCTTTTCATCATTCCGAAATCAGTCTCCTCCAAACTCATTCTTAATTCCTCCTCTCATACATGCTCTCTTTTATTCCTATTACTTGGAAACTTTCGCTCACGCAAACCACCTTTCTCAATCATACCACCACTCCAACTACACATCGGACGTCCACTTGCGAACGTATACCATCAAAATCATTCAAATAAATCTTTTTAATCAAACGTTCATAGTTAATATACATAGTTTTTGTGTTGTCTGTTCTGAGTTATTCACGCTTTTTAATACATTTAAACATGCAGTATAAAATACATTTATTACTTACTTATAGATTTAATTAAAATAGACTATCCATTGTGTATTAATTAAATTAAATGTTGTTTTTGATCTAATTCGATCAATATTTATTAAAGCAATATCGAGTTAACTATGAACAGAAAAATTATAAAGTAATTGAATTGAAAATAATCAAGTTATACATTGACACGACCCTTTCCAGTGTTGCCAACTTTCCAAGAGAAAAATTACTAAATTTTTACAAAATTCATTATGACCACTATTTAACAAATTTTAATCAAATTTTCATAAAAAATTCTCCTAGTGCCTAAATAAATTATGCAATTTTAACAAAATACAGTGTTGTCAATTTATCGTGAAAAAAAAATCACAATTTTTTTTTAAAATTCATTGTGGCTACATTATTTATTCGATTTTGATGAAAATTTCAGGAAAGTTTCTCCTAGTGCCCACATACTTTTCGAGATATGTCAAAGTGATCTATATATGGATTTACCCATATACTTCTAATCTTGTTATTATAGAAATAATATAAAAAATAAACAAGCAAGTTTATTATAAAAACATTTGAAAATGTTTAACATGAAGAATAAAGATTTGATTACTGAATAAAACAAATCAAATCTTTGAAATGAAATTGATTGCAAAATATCAGATATAAGATTGCGAAATTCCATTAGCTACGCCACTGGCGAATTTTTATCTTCGTAAACGATCAATTCTGTTTGTGAACTGTTTAATTTAGAACAAGAAATTCATCAACTACTTTATTTTTAGCTTAAATAAACATTTTAAACTTCATTTTCGTAAAACATGTGTGTACAATCAAAGAAATTGGGATGAGAACCAATTTTATTGCAAATAAACTATTTATAAATAAAACAATCTCTAACGTATATGGGTCATTCATCCAATAAAGAGTTGAAAATAATTTTAAATTAATTAATTTTTTTTTATAGTAAAATTTTACTAATATTTTTCTGTAATTTCGTAATGTTGGTCTATGTATGAGTTTACCCATATACTTCTAATCTTATTTTTTACAGTGTGTAGAAAAAAATAACAATAAAAAATTTAAATAATTCGTCAAAAATAATCAGAAATCTGATAAACCACAAAATTGTCTGTCATTTAAGGTTTTTGGTGCTTCGGGAACTTTTGCTAGGAATGTAAATGTTTCCAAAGAAGCCCGTTTGAGTATATATATAATGCAGTTTTGTGCCTACGTTAATGTATAGGGTAGCGAATGTTGGGGTTTGGTTGCAAAAGCATAAACGGAAAATGACTGCTGTGCGAAATGAGATTTTTACGTGGGGTAGCTGGGTGTAAATATAGGAGAGATCGGGTACGAGTACGAAATACGATTAATGTATGATGAGTGGGAAATTCGAAAAAAATGTTGTAGCAAAAGTTGGTGCTAGTCAGTTAAGATGGTTCGGACATGTTGGGCGAATGCGTCTAATGAACGTTTGCTGTTAGAAAGATCTATTTGAATGATCTTGATGGTATACGTTTGCAGGTGGATGTCCGATGAGTAGTTGGAGTGGTGGTATGATTGAGAGAGTGGCTTGCGTGAGCGAAAGTTTCCAAGTAGTAGAAATAAAAGAGCATGCGATGAGAGGAGGAATTATGAATGTGGATGAAGCGAAAGTTGCTTGTGCTGGATAGGAATGTTTGGAGGCGACTGATTTCGGAATGATGAAAAGAGTTTGTGTCACACACTCTTGGGTATATGGCGTGATTGTGTATGTATGTATGTATGTATTTAATTCAGTCCGAAACAATAATGATATTTATAGCATACGCACAACCATTTACACGTTTAATTATAAACAGCAATTACTATAATACACACTGCTATAATAACTTAGTTATTCTAAGTTTAACTTAACTCTAAATTAACATGTTGCAATAACAGTTTCATATTTATAGATTTGCAAACTAATAATCACGGTACAAGTTAAATATGCACAGGGCTGGACTGGAAACACATTTAGGCCCGGGAAATATCGGTGACGTAGGCCCACAATATTAAATTAAAAAAAAAAATTACAAAACAGTACATTAGTAATTTATAAACATATTTATTAAAATAATAAATAAGATTATTTTTTTTTAATAATTGCAACAAAAAAAAGTACATAATGAAGTAATTAAAAACAATTAAATAAATATTAATTAAACAACTTTTTTTAATATTTGACTTTTTCTTTCATTATATCGATAACTTGATTATTGTCAATATTATTGCAAAAATTGTAAAAATTTAATTTCATTTCATTAAAAAAAAACTTAAATATATTGTGGGCGTGGGCCCGGGATACCGGGTATATCCCGGTGGGCCAGTCCAGCACTGAATATGCAATTAAAAATTGTACATGAAACGATGTGTTAATTTTAGAATAAAACCATTAGTATTATATGCAAAATATAGTTGTTGTATTATACTCAGAAACGGGAACAAGAATTATTGAAATGTATAACAATATATTTGTTTCGCGGAAACATTAAATTCTGTATCGTAAATCTGTAATAAATGTAGGATGTTGATATACAGTTTGTAAAGTGATGAGGTTTTCTATAGGGGAAAAAAATTAATATGAGTTTTAGGAGAAAAACTTATTCTTAATAAAAAAATTTGCTTCTATCAAAACCCCGAATAGTCAAAGAAAAATCCAGTAATCACTTAAGATAAGATCAGAAACGAGATAATATGTCGAGTTGCTGATTTGAAATATGACTAAGTCCGAATCAGTTACATCAGTATCGTATCGTAATGTTAAAAATATTTGTCATACAAGAGACTTACTTTTTTATTATTATTTATTATTAATTTGCCAAAATATAATTATTATTAACAAGTAATCCATGGGTAACACGATACTGACATAACAGATTCGGACTTGATCATATTTAAAATCAACAACTCGACATATAATATCTCGTTTCTGATCTTATCTTAAGTGATTACTGAATTTTTCTTTGACTATTCGGGGTTTCGATACAAGCAAATTTTTTTTATAAAGAATAACTTTTTCTCATAAAACTCATATTAAAAATTTTTTCCCTATAGGAAACTTTATCACTTTACACACACTGTATAGTATTGCAATAGGCAAATTAAATCGACATATATTCAATTTGGTCAATGTTACATCGCCTACTATCTTATGTAAACTGAGATAATTTATTTGATTTGATGTAAAAACGAGAATGAAAAAAATTTATTTAGGTTAAAATGTCATCCATGTTTTCTACATAGTTGTTGTATTGTTTCATCTTTTATTTATAAAATATATATAAAATATATTTATATAGCGAAATTGTGTACAGGGTGTGTCTATCTATATTCTATTCTAACAATACTACATACATACATACACAATCACGCCATGTACCCCCAAAAGGGTGTGGCACAAACTCTTTTCATCATCCCGAAATCAGTCGCCTCCAAACATATTCCTATCCAGCACAAGCAACTTTCGCTTCATCCACAGTCATAATTCCTCCTCCTCTCAGCGCATGCTCTTTTATTCCTACTACTTGTAAACTTTCGCTCACGCAAGCCACCCTCTCAATCATACCCACCATTCCAACTACTCATCGGACGTCCACTGGGCAATAGAACATCATGCAGCAGAAAATTTAAATTTAAAAACTCTTATAACGGATTTTGCTAATAAAAAAGCCCGAAGAACTGATATTTAGTTTAATTTTATATTAAGTATATGATTTATTATATATTTTTGTTATTTTAAGAATAATTATAAAAAATATTGCTGTTATTATTTTTTTCCTTGTACCTAATCATTGAATTTTCAAAAGTTTATCGGGGCCTACATTTTGTTTTGCGGGGGGGGGGGGGGGGGGCAAATCCTAGTTACGCCACTGCTCATAGCTTGCATATTTATCTGTATTACCTGTACAAGTTAAACACGTTTTACAAACATTTAAAAAGAACTAAAGTTTGTAGTTAAGTATTGTTAACTATCGGTTTAATCTTTCAATCAGAGTTTATCGTAAAATAGTATTAAAACAATCTAGCTATATAGGTGCTTGGCTTAAGTAGAGTTTGGTTAACGCCCAATATGACTTACTTGAGAATATGTTATTTCTCCCGCTAAAATGTTATCTATTTATATACAACATATATTATCACTAAACCACAAATACATTTATCAACACTGCAAGCGATGCATAGATTACGGTTAAGCGTTATCATCAAATATTTATCATTATCTTGGATAGAGTACGAAAAACAGGTTATCAGTCGCGTAAACACAAACAACACCTCACATCATAGAATAAGTAATATATATATCTCACATCGCACGCCACCAACGGTCAACTCATAGATTATCAAAATTCTCACCGCGCAATGCGCACGCACCTATTTTCTGTCTCTCTCACACCTACCGATAAACAATGTTTAATTTTCAATATTTCAATATATGTAATTGTTAAATATATAGTGACATACATTTATATATTATAATTTTCATTAAATCTCATAAGATTTCTAACCGAATAAACACAGTTTCCTTTAATTTTAATGTATTTTCATTTTGAAAAAAAAAACAATAAAACTTGTCACATTTTAGTTTCAGAGTTTGCCGCAAGTGTCAGCACTAACTACGCTAACTTTTCGGTTATTGTCGATAATTTACGAACATAACCGAAATTTCAATGTCAAAATAAATAAGAAAAATGTTTTAAATAATTATTTTTATAAACAAACAACTATGTAACAGTAATAATTTCATTAATTAAACTGGAGTATCCTGGGCTCAGAATATGAAGATTTAACGCAAATCACATAGATAAAATGTGGCTCCTTACTGAGCTACAGGGTGTTTTATTTAAAAATTTAAAAACGATTTTTGCCCAGTATTTTAAAACTGTTTGATGTATCCTTTATCATACTTGGCAGGAAGTGTAGGTACCGTACACCATATTAAATTATGTTAAATAAAAGTTTCTGGCTCCTGCCAGTGGCGTACAACAAGGGCAAGTAAGAGGTTGGTTTTTCCTAAATTCAATTACTAATAAATCACCCTGTATATATATTTCACTTGAGAAATTTAATTTACAAACTTTTGTATTTACTTGTAATTTAATTTTCGTTTGATTGCCTGCTGAAAATTGATACGTTGTTTATTTTGTAAATTTATTTTCAAAAATTGAAATCGAATATTTATTTTGTAATCAAACGCAATTTAGTTTGTTTGATAAAAAATTAGATTAGTAATCTAATTAAATTTAAATAAAAGATCAAGGTTCGTATTCTCACATCACATTTAAAAGTGATTTCTTTTGACGTTTACTTAAAATTACTTATTAAGCAATTTTAATTAGTTTATTTTAATTTCGTAATATTAGGATATTGAAAATATATCAAAAATAGAAATACTATTCATATTTGTGTAGAGAAATTCTTCATATAGCCTCTAAATGACGAATCTGAACTTAGTTTATGTGGGTGTAAGGATGTGCGTCGTCAGCTCGCTCGGTCGTAAGTCAAAATTTTGTAACCGCAACTCTTCCGAGACGGTTCAACCGATTTCAATGAAATTTTCAGGACAAATTTGTCTAGTGCCCAAGATGGTCATGTGGTTTTGCTGAAATTTTTGGAAAACAATGCCAAAACAGGCGTTTTACGAAAATTTCAGTTGTATAGAGGAAACTGTTATTTCCTTAAAAACATGCTAAAAACATTATTTCTGGTGTTTTTTCGATGTAAAATTATCGATTTTAGCCTTACTGGATTTTTTTTTATAAAATTACATTAATTATATATATATATATATATATATATATATATATATATATATATATATAGGGTGTTCGTTTGCAAGGTTGATATAGGGCAATAACATGGAATATCAATAATATGCAGAATACTTCTTTCTGAAGTAAAATTTGGAGAAATACTTAGAATACTTTTCAATAGGGAATAAAAAGTTCTATAATTTAGTTTTAGATTTAATTTGCTAGTATGTGCCGTTTGGGCGCTAGAATTTTTTTTTAAATGTTTTTTAGAATTTTCAATAATTTTTCCTGCTAAATCAGTACGACTTAGAGAAAGAAGTTACTTAGCTATTATGTAGCTAATTTTTTTCTTTATTTGACTGAATTTTTTCAGATTTTTTTGAACAAATTCAATAAAATAGAGAAAAAAATTGGCTACATAATAGCTAAGTAACTTTTTTCTCTAACTCATACTGATTTAGCAGGAAAAATGATTGAAAATTCTACAAAACATTTAAAAAAAATTCTAGCGCCCAAACGGCACGTGCTAGCAAATTAAAACAAAAACCAAATTATATAACTTTTTATTCCCTATCAAAAAGTATTCTTATTTCTCCGAATTTTACTTCAGAAAGAAGAATTTTGCATATTATTGATATCCCATGTTATTGCCCTATATCAACCTGGCGAACAAACACCCTGTATATATATATATATATATATATATATATATATATATATATATATATATATATACCGTGTGTTGACTTGGACCGTCGTACATAAGGATTTAGCATGTAAAATCAGACATGCGCGATTTCCTTCTTCCCAAATTATTTTACAAAAAAAAACTTTGGGATAAATGTTTTAAGAAACACTTTTTTTACATGCAAATCAATCAACAAAATTTTTTTTGGAACCATCCCAACGCCAGGAATTAGCCCTAAAGTTGTCAAGAAATTGACTGAAAATGGCATTAGTCGGCCGTGCATTAACATTTGTTTGATTTTTTGTTCCAATTTCACGGCTACTGCCATTTTCCAGTCAATTTCTTAACAGCTTTAGATCTAATTCTTGACGTTAGCAAGGTTCCAAAAAAAATTTTAGTAATTGATTTACATGCAGAAAAGTATTCCCTAAAACATTTATCATAGGGTTTTTTTTTTGTAAAATATTTTGGGAAGCAGAAAATCGCACATGTCTGATTTTACATGCTAAATCCCTATGTACGACGGTCCAAGTCAACACACTGTATATATATATATATATATATATATATATATATTTGTTTATTTCTTGGTTCAAATTTGTAGAAGGCAAGAAGAAGGAAATATAATTTTTCGAAAGCTTGCCTACGTAATAAAAATTGAGTTTTTGGCTTAAATCCCAACTCCTGGCTGCAATACCATTAGTTTTTGTTACTATATATATATATATATATATATATATATATATATATATATATATATATGAATGAATGTCATTTGCCTTGTCGTTGATCTTGTGGTGCAGTTGGTAGGACATTTACCGCGAAAACTAAATATATTTTTCTTCTTTCAAAAATTAAATAAGAATAATTAAGAATATAATAAAACTCATTCAAATTTCAAGACAAGTTTTTGATTTTTTATATCTTCTTCATGACACCTTCAGTCATATAGAAATCGATTTATGAAATGCCAATACAGTTCATAATGTGTACAGTTATACAAAAAAAAAACGAATTATTAAATAAGCAAAATGTCATAGCAATATAAAATTATACTTACAAAACTAACAGAGTTTTTTGTTTACAATATATTGATGATGTTTCCATGGTATAATACTCTCTGGCACATGAAAAGTTGGTTAGTTAACAACATATACTTTTAAATATATGTAGCTTTGTATATTAGAAATATATATATATATATATATATATATATATATATATATATATATATATATCTATTAGAAAATTGTATATCGAAATAAAAATTCACTATATATTTATTTTTTAATATAGAATACATGAAATATTAATATATTTTTGTTTTATTTAGATACAGAATCACGTAATATTTTTCGATGAAGGAAAAGTATCGCAAGCATGGATTTTAGATCGATTTTTAAAATTACGACATCAAACGGAAATCTCCGAAAAAATATATTAATAGAATTGCATCGGCATAACTGCATAACTGTTGACAATAAAAGAAAGATTAAAGAAATTAAGTTTTTTGATACGTTGGACCGGTGCAGTTGTCAATATTCTATTAGAAGGTTGTAAATAAGCATGATAAAATATTAAATAAATTATAGTTTTCTTTATTTAAAAACATTACAATATTTAATAAATATATAAAATAATATAACATAAATAATTAGAGTAAATATCTCTTGTTTTAGTAAAAATTTAAAATGATATTTGTCAAATAAATAAAAGAATATATGAAAGTTGAACGACCTTTCGAATTTATTGTAGCATATAAGATAACAGGAAATAGGTCAATAAAAATGCTCTAGTTCGTTATCATGCGACTAGTTTCGGTATATATTAAGCATACCTTCTTCAAGCGAATGCTAATGTGCTTGAACAATTATTAAACATTTATACGGTTTAGATCGCAGCTCGATACAATATATAAAAATTATTAAATTAAAACTATTCTATTTGTCACAGTGTACATTAGCATTCGCTTGAGGAAGTTATGCTTAATATATACCGAAACTAGTCGCATGCTAACGAACTAGAGCATTTTTATTGACCTATTTCCTGTTATCTTATATGCTACAATAAAAGAATATAGTATATTTATATTGTATATTTAATAAAATTGAAGCAGAAAAATAATGATTCAAATAATTTCCACGAGTCAAAAACGTTACTCTCTTAAAAAACAAAGCAAAAAAAAAATTGCTACTGATCAAATATATTGAATTTTAAATTAATCAATTTGAATTTAAAAAAAAAGCCAGAAATGCTGTTGTTGTATAGCGTATAGGTAAAACAAAAAACGTTTAAAAATATATATATATATATATATATATATATATATATATATATATATATATATGTGATGTGTTGGCTGGAGCATGGAAAAAGTTTTGAAATTTCGTTTCAAATGAACATAATAAATGAGTTGATTCAATAAATTCAATAAATTCAATCAACTATAGTTGATCGATTAATTAAATTTTATACATATATATATATATATATATATATATATATATATATGTATAAAATTTAATTAATCGATCAACTATAGTTGATTGAATTTATTGAATTTATTGAATCAACTCATTTATTATGTTCATTTGAAACGAAATTTCAAAACTTTTTCCATGCTCCAGCCAACACATCACCCTCTTGTTCCTATTCAAAAACGAATCGTGGTACAAGCAACACGAATTTGGTTGGTTGTACTCTTTTTTTTTTTTAGTGTATTAGTGGTTTTATTACGTCGAATAGATCCAGTCTTGCACTGATTTACATTTTGCGCGAATCGTAACGAATTTAGCGTTTCATTATAACAATCTTCAAACGGTGAAATATTAACTAACATTAGTGTTTTCGAGTTTACACCTAAACACGGCATCAGCAAGTGTGTTAATTTTGAGTTACGATATGGCACATGATCTTGTTTTTGCACTAAGGCCATGATAACATTTGTTAAATTTGCTAGTGACTTATTAATATGTTGCGTCTCTTTTAATCGCTCAATAGCATGCACTTTCTCTGATCCGGCTAAATCTATTAAATTCAACGTGCCATTTAGTTTCATTTTCCGCTCCTCGTTGCATCCTTCGAGAAGTATCTTCGCAACAGAATGACTGCGTGACGACCTCTCATTATTTCTGGTTGAAGCAACAGCCCGATTTCTTTGGGCTATGCTTAAATAGTACTTGAGTTCTTGCGCATTCGAAATAGTTCGTTCGGATAGGTTTGTGACATATATATCGCTATGTTTTGCATCAACCATGCGAATTTCAGATTGGCCTGCTTTTGGTCCTAGTAAATCCACAATATTTTCATTGTAGATTTCTAAGAATGATGCTTTTACTGTATAAATCCAACCAAGTTGATTTAATGATTCAATCAATTCGAATATTGAATCAATTGTCCGGGGAATCATACCCACATCGGCATCTAAGGTACCACCTTCCATGGTATACGTTTTTCCTGATCCGGTTTGCCCGTAAGCAAATACGCACACATTATAGCCATCCAGTGCGGACTGAACTAATTGCGATACTTCTAAAAAGATATCTTCTTGGGTCGTTTGTGGTCCGAATACTTTGTCGAAACTAAAATCGGATTTAGTATTTCGTAAACGATTTTTGAGGTCGACACTTTCTGTAATTTTACTGATTTCAAATGATTTTTCGTCCACAAAATTCAAGTTGCAAACTAAACGATGATCTTCAGCAGGCAATGCTGGTCGTATACGACAAAAAACGCGAATATTACCCTTCAGTTCTTGCACTAGATTATGAAGACTTCGTTTTTCGGTTTCAAAATCATGCATTATATTTTTCAACAGCTTTATTTTATTATTTGCAGACACCAACTGATCGCTTTTGTCGTTTAATTCTGTCTTTGCGAGCAAATAATCCGTATTCACCTTTTCAAATATTTCTGTAACTGCTTTATATTCATTTGAAATCAAATCATTTTTTATTTTTAAGGTGTTTGCTTCTTCTTTTAAAATATTCAGTTCGGTCAAAGCTGTTGTTAATTGATCCTTAGTTGAATCTAATTCGGAAACAATTTTATTAATTTTTCCTAATGTTGTTGTTGGCATTGGAGCACCGGGTCTTTTTATTGGTTTCTTAATTAGATCTGCTACTGTTTGAGTTCTTGAAATCATTGGTTTATTCAATGTTGAAAGTGCACATACATCTACAAAAAAATTCTTTATTAATATACATTATCAATTAACATTTTAAATATATAATAATTGTTTTCTTTGTATGTAAATGATTACAATTTCTTGGAAAAAAAAGTTATTAAAGATGCATTCACAGATAGATATTTAACTTAATTTATGTCTTTACTTGCCGAATATTGTATGAATAAAAGCAGAGTATTGACTTAATAGAATACAAATAAATATAAATTATAATAAATCCATTATCAATCTCTAAATCTATCTTAAATATTTAATCAAAATATTTGTGAACATATTTCTAGGGTTGCCAACTGTGTACTTTTGGTCCGGAGACTCGGGTTTTACAAAAATTCTCCGTGCTCCGGCTAAAGTTACAGATACTCCGGTCGACTCTATGTGATGTAAAAATGTCAATAACAGATACGTTACGCATACAATAAGCTAACCTCTAATAAATGTGTTCTTATTTCGTACTTATATTATATCATTGATTAAGTGTTTCATTCTATAAAGTTAATTTAGTTTTTTGTGAAATAAAGTTTTAAAGTTTATTTAATTTTCTAGATAACATTCCCTCTACCCCTCCACTCCCATCCCATAATAATATAGCAACGGCGGCAGCGATGTGCCATTGTCATCGCCTTCTACGATCAGTCATTTGCGAACTTTGCACTCTGCACGCATTTTTCATTCGGTGTGGCATGGTATGGCGAGTGAATTGCGTCAGCGCGCATTTCGCTCCTCTCGGGAATAGAGAGAGAGAGAGAGAGAGAGAGAGAAAGAGAGAGAGAGAGTGAAACAAACAAAAAAAAAACACAAACAACATGGGAAACACGCACACGGGGTCACGTGGTTCAATATGTCACACCAACCAACTCATAAAGTCAAAGAATTTGTGCCACATTTTTTGGATACATGGTGTGATATTGTATGTATGTAAGAAAAACGGTGGACTTTTATTTTAAAAAAGGACTGTTTTCTCGAAAAGAGGACATGTAGCAACCTTACCATTTACTCATCAGACATCCCCATATGTAAAGTATATTTATAATTATATTTATTTTAATATTTGACAAAAGAAGAAAGAAAAAATTAAAACCGACCAAAAAGCTATACTGTATAATTGATTAAGGAAAATGACGCGTTTGTATTCAGGTATAAATATATATATATACACACATATATATATATATATATATATATATATATATATATATATATATACATGTCCCAATAAATATATGATATTTACTCATATATCGCGGATCTAATATATGTAACAGACAATTTATAAAACTATTTGCATGTGTGAAGTGATTTGAAAAAAGCAGCGTTGTCAATTATTTTGGTATAAATTTATTAATTATTAATAATGTTCACTTTGAATTATTATATTATACTTTCAAATACTATTCAAATGCATATAAAATCAATTTGTATTTGCGAACATATATGATTGTGAAACAAATATACTTATTTAAGTGTTTAACACAAAAAAATGTAGGTACAAATAATTTAGATTTTCTTTTAACTTACATAATGCATTAGATCAGATATATAAAATATTTTTATTAAATTGTTTGTTATTTATTTATGTATTAAAATTCGAACTAGCTAAAGTAACCGATGCACCTATCTTTTAGAATTTTAATTGCATTAGTTTTATTGCAAAATTATTGATCTTTCATCACCTAGTTTATGATCAATAAAAATATTTATATAGGTAATATATCTGGGTCCAAATTCAGCTTGAGGCCATATAAATATATATATAAGCTGTATGTACAAATACACTCGTATACGAACAGGTTTGCAGGCAGGAAGTATAAAGAAGATATTACATGGCACGCTTGATTATAAAGAATTTCATAAAATTATTTCTTATTACACAAGTTTTATGTATGCGTATGTAGGTACAATTGTTTAATATTATAACCTATAATAATTGTTATTTTGTAGCTAAGGTAGATGATGTTTAATTATTTAAAATTTATTGCAGATGGACGGAGAAAAACATCGTAATTACATTATTTAATGTATGATTAATAATTTATTGAATATTTTTACTAAATAATAACATTTAAATACGCGTACTATAAACTGTATTTATATATTAAAAACAGTTATAAATTAACTTTCTTGTTATTATTTTAATTAATAATAATTATAATAATTAATTTAATGTTTGCCAAAATTAATTACGATATTTATATCAATTTTTATAAAAATATATAATTATTATCAAAAGTCTCAAATATAATCAAATAAATATTATAATCATCATGATATATATATATATATATATATATATATATATATATATATTGTATATATATATATATATATATATATATATATATATATATATACATAAAAACGCATTAGACTCGGTATATATATATATATATATATATATATATATATTGTAAAACCAATGGTATATATACAAACCATTGAAATCGCTCTTAAAATCATATAAAATTCTTTCAATCGCGCTTAAAATCATGTAAAATTATTAAAATCGCTCTTAAAATCATATAAAATTCATTCAATCGCTCTTAAAATCATCTAAAATTATTAAAATCGCTGATAAAATCATGTAAAATTGTTAAAAATCGTGTCTGTGTGTGTATGTGTGTGTGTGTGTGTGTGTGTGTGTGTGTGTGTGTGTGTGTGTGTTTAATATCGCAATCAAAAATATAATATATCTATGTAATAAACTGAGATAGCTATGACAAAAAAAAAAAAGAATCTCACTACCAAATTGAAAAATGTCAAATTAATATAACGAAAAATGATAAAAATACCTTTTATAGAAGAATTCCCCAAATGAATATCATCGTGCACCATTTAGCAGGTACGTTTAGCTACAATTTAATATGCGACAACTTAAGATTGACGCATTTTTACCGCCCGAAATCGCATTATAATTGCATGCGCTTATAATGCGATTTCGGGCGGTAAAAATGCGTCAATCTTAAGTTGTCGCATATTAAATTGTAGCTAAACGTACCTGCTAAATGGTGCACGATGATATTCATTTGGGGAATTCTTCTATAAAAGGTATTTTTATCATTTTTCGTTATATTAATTTGACATTTTTCAATTTGGTAGTGAGATTCTTTTTTTTTTTTGTCATAGCTATCTCAGTTTATTACATAGATATATTATATTTTTGATTGCGATATTAAACACACACACACACACACACACACACACACACACACACACACACACACACACACACACACACACACACACATACACACACAGACACGATTTTTAACAATTTTACATGATTTTATCAGCGATTTTAATAATTTTAGATGATTTTAAGAGCGATTGAATGAATTTTATATGATTTTAAGAGCGATTTTAATAATTTTACATGATTTTAAGCGCGATTGAAAGAATTTTATATGATTTTAAGAGCGATTTCAATGATTTTACATGATTTTAAGCACGAGATTGTCAGTATTCAGTATTCAGTTAATTTACAATGTGTCTCAAAATTTTATATACAAATTTTACATTTACCTATTGCTCTATGGGGCGCGCGCAAGAATGTACAATGTGTCTAAGAAAATTCACAAACCAAACCAAACCAATGAAAACAAAAAAAACAAACCATTAAACAATAGAATTTGTAAAACCAATGGTATTTTTCACACTGAATATTAATAAAATTATGTAATTAATGGGAGCATTAGGGAAATCTTTTCTGAAAATTTGATCAAAATCGGATAAATAACGTAGCCAATATGAATTTTTAAAAACTTGAGTAATTTTTTTCTCGGAAAGTTGGCATTACTGGAAACAAAACCACATGACCATCTTGAGCACTAGACAAATTTATCCTGAAAATTTCATTAAAATCGGTTGAACCGCCTAGGAGGAGTTGCGGCCACAAAATTTTGACTTACGACCGAGCGAGCGAGCTGACGACGCACATCCATACACCCACATAAACTAAGTTCAGATTCGTCATCTACAGGCTATATGAAGGATTTCTATACAATTTTTTTTTTTTTTTGAAAATGTTACAGACACCGTACCAAACGCTATACTACTTTTCCTTGCAGTCAAAGTAGTAAAAATATGTTGGTGCAAGGAAATTAATTAAAAATTGTTGTTTTATTATTTATCAACACACTTTATATTGTAACAGTTCAGCGGTTTGCGTATATTTATAAAGATATATTGACCAGTTAATTTTGCATGTTTGTATATTATTTATACTTTAATTAACTAATAAGTTAACGATATAAATTGATACAAACACAAATTACACGAATATACAAGAAAAGCACAAAAAAAGCAACATAATTTACGAATATAAACTTTAAACAATATATAAAAACTAAAATTAAACTAATACACAAATAAGCGAATCTAGCGAACTATGAACTTAGTTAATACATAATTTAGTTCAAAAATTAAACTAAATTTGAATTTAAAATTATTAATAATTTTACAAGTATATTTATTCCAGAAAAACACATTGGCCTGTATTCTCACCTCACTTTTTCGTGAAAGAGTGATTTATCATTAATTTCAAAATAATTTTTGCTTTTTGATCAATTATGAATAATTTTTCTATTTTCGATCATTTTTATTATATTTGATATTACAAAATTTAAATGAACTATTATAAAGTACTTAATAAATAATTTTAAGTAATTGTCAAAAGCACTTTTAGCAAAAACACTTTTATACACTTTCGTACAAAGCTTTTAAAATAGTCATAATTAGTACTTATTATTGATAAGAGAAGCAATAGAAATTTATAAAGAAAAGAATAACTTTAACCACTGTGAAGGCACTGAGTTAAATAAAATTTGGTTTCTATTAGTTAAAAATATATAAATTGTATCATCTTGTTACTTATTAACCTAGTAATTTGTTTCTATGTTCTGTTATTTACTGTGAATGTCATTTGTCCTGATGAAGACAGACGTTGAGTTTCGTCGAAATATTAATACAGAACATTAACCTAAAGCAGTTTTATTTTATTATAATATAAATATTTTGAAATTAAATCCATAGATGTAAATATAAATTTGAAGAACTTTAAGTAAATTTCAATTCTGGTCACAACTTTAGCTTAAATCTTCAGCTTAAAGTCCTTTAAATTTAAATGTATATGGAAGGTGCTTTAACAGTTAAATTTGAGGTTATTTACTTATTAAAGTTCTTTAAATTTAAAGATTTAAGCTAAATTTCATGACCAGAATAGGGGCATAAGTAAAGCGTAAATATTTACCTTTTGTACAAGTATCGTATTTCATACTTGAAATATTTAGATATACAAATTGTGCAACAGTACTAAGCAATGGATTTCGTGTAACTAATTCATGCATTTTTTGTTTTAATAAATCAGCGAGTTGGTATTGGAGTGCATTAGAAGTATGTTGATTAAATAATTCGTATGTTTCTTTCCATTTAGTGATTAATTCCTCAGCGCTATAAATACGATGTAATGTTGGTATTGGCCAAAAAAAGAATTCCAAAAAAGTTGTCAATAACAAATCTTTTTCAACTTCTTCAACATTTAGTTTATTTAGATAATTTCGCATTTCTTCTTCGATTAAAAACCACAATTTGTACAAAATCATTATTTTTTCTGATACAGTATTTTCTTGTAAAACAATGGAAAACTTTTGTAGAACATTTAGTATAAATGTTAGATAATTTGGGTCATTTCTTTTGTAGATAAATATGCTTTTAAATATGTTGATAATATCGCTAAAAATAATGAATAATAAATATAAAGTACAATAGAAAAGAAGGAGAGAAAAATATCAAGAAAAATTTTGGGATCAAGATTTGTGAATAATGAATGGAGATTGAGAAGTAACAAAGAAAGAACAGAACGAATGACGGATCCAATGAGGAAGAGAAGGGCTAACTGAGAAGAATGGATGAGAACAGGATGACGAAGAGAATTTTTACTACTTTGATAGGAATGATAAAACACAGATGACCTGGTTTACGAGTGATCAAGGCGGATCACAAGGAAATGAACATTTGGGACGAGGATACTAAGAACAGGAACACTTTTGGAAAAAAGATTAATGCCTTTGAGGGCTTTCAAGATAAGACAAGGAAAAAGGGGTGTGTGTAGTGGACAGACGAGAAAGAATGAAGAGGTATTGGATGGAGAGAAAATATGTCATGACTAAGCTGTTTCACGTGGTCCATAGTCGGCCAAAATCGAGAAAGTATTATTAAAAAATATATATAAAAAACTTACTGTTGTAATAGCGCTTTATCTTTTTTAATTACAGTTGAAATCATCGGAATAAATAAATATTCGGACATATTTTCATCTCGAAAAAATTGAAATTCATCCGATGTTATAGTAGTAAAAAGTGGTACTAATCCAAATTGTATCAAATTCGTGTTCCTTCTAGCTACCTATAAATCAATTACACAATATATATTTCATCGTTCATAAATTTTCTAAAACAAAATAAAAACTTACACTTGCAAGCGCTAATATTAAATAGGAGATGTCTTTCGTAATTGTTGTTCTGCATTGTGTATTTTTAACGCAATCGGTAAGATAAAATAACGATTTCCAAAGAGCGGCATTTATTGCTTGCACTTCAAATTTATTACAATTTTCCAAAGAACTCAATAAAATGCAAGCCTCGCCAACCGAATTAACAAATAGCTTTGAATACCTAATAAAATCGGTAAGAGTGACAACGGGTCCTTCAAATTTAAAGTAAGTAAGTGTGTTTATTATATCGTCATCGATATAATTTCGTATTCCAAAAATTTGAAGATATGCTTTGCATGTTTGGAGACGCATGCTATGAAATTTCTTTCCAGGCGATGGTGGTGGTGAAGAAGAAAAATAGGACGCTAAAGGCGCAGTAAGTAATGGTCCGAAACAATAATCCAAAAACGGTTCGATATTCACTTTCTTACTGCAATTTTTTCCTATATAAAGGACATCGAAAAATTTACACCAAACATTAAACTTTACTTGTGCCAGATCTTCAGTTTTAATGTTATTTGTTTTTAACGGTTTCAACAAGAACGTTATTCGTTTTTCCGACGACATTTCGTTTGCTTCTAATGCAAAACATTCAAACAAAGCCTACAATGTGAAAAAATAATATTTATTAAATATTAGATAGTTATATTTGGGAAAAAAAATTTGGGAATTCATTTTTCAATTTTCAAAAATTCACTTCTTTTTTGATATAAAAATTAATTAAAATTTTCTGGTTTATTTTAAAAATCGCAAAATTTTACTATGTGACATATTTTACCTGCCAACAGTAGAAAGCTTCCTTCAGAATATCTGTATTAACTGATTTGAATGCACATTCAATAACCGATAATATTAAATTAATAACATGGCATTCTTTATGAAGTCTGATTCCAAATAACTTGATTATAAACGTCCACAATATAGCGAAAATACAATTTTTGTGTTTGATTAAGATTTTCATGTATGAGGCATGTCTGAAAATTATATACGTAAAATTGAAAAAAAAAAAAATAAACAACAAGTACCTATTTCATAACTTTTATCACTAGCGATACGTTTGAAATTTATTTTATTGACATCGATTAATATATCACGCTCACGATAAAGTTATAAAATAGATACTCATCAGATTTTCAAATTTATATTTTATTTAAATCAATCGGACAGATAGAAAATAGATTTTTGAACAATTCTATTTGGTTTATTTATCAAAGTTTGACAATATATCTATAAACAATTATCTAAATTACGATTACTTTATTATTCTTAATTCTAAAATTTATTGCATAAATCTGAATTACACTTACCGCTCTTGAATGTCTTTATCGATTTTCTCCCAATATTTTGGCGCTTTATTTAAAAATTTAGAAAAAAATGGAAGCATATCGTATGATACATCAATAGCTGTTTTTTGTAAATTAATATTTGATCCGTTAAACATTAAAGGAAAGATTTGTTCGTACCAAACTGGCATCAGAAAGTCGCCTATAGTTTCAATATTTTTAACATTTGCAATCAACGATTTCAACATTTCTAATGCCTAAAACAAAATATATTATAAATACAGGTAAAAATAAGAAATAAATAAAATTTTCTACAAATGATAAATCACAAATAAAGAAAACTACTTGTAAAAAATTTTAACTTCGGAAGTTTTATATAAATTTGTGTATCACATATTTAGTTTATCATAAACACAATTAATTTTCTTGTCAACTACGAATACAGTAAATGACTTAACAAATATAATATTGTTTTTATTAGTGTTTCTTTGTCTTAAGAGGAGTCGCTACCCATTGCGCGGAAGGTCGAAATATGCGTTTCGAATTTAGAGTTTCTCTGTCAGTATATTTAATATATCTATTTAAATTATACATCAGCAGAAAGACAAAAGGTAGATGTACTTGCGTTGTTAATTTATTTATCCAAATTATAATTACTTTATTAAGAAAAATGGTCGTTAATATACAGAAAATCATCTATTTTCAACACAAGATTGTGGTTTACTGATCATAGATACAAAAAGTAGTAAAAATTTAAAAGGGCAATGTAAGTAGATCCATCTTTGAACTAACGATATATTATCATCAAATTTATCATAAATGCATAATTTTTGGATAAAATCTTAAATTCGGGAAGCATTTTAGTGTTATTTTATAGACTAGAGATGTCGCTAATAGTTTGTGTCTGCTTGCTGTGATAGAAGTCCCGCCTACTTAATAAGAGTTAGACGGGGTAAGACGAATACGAGTGCTAACGAAAAATAAACACTTCATGCAAAACTATTTTTTTATGACTGTTTTATTTTGAACATCTGCTAAACTTTAGCTATCTCAAACAATACGGTAGACAATATAAATTTTAATTCTGTGATATGAAAATAAAATGAGTTTTTTAATTCTTTGTCAGTTGAACTTATTATTTTTACTACTTCGACTAAAAGGAAAAATTGTTTGGTATAGTGTTTAAATGAAAAAAAAAAATTGTGCCAGACCCTGACCTTATGGGTACATGGCGTGATTGCGTAAATAAATATTAATACAGAACTTTTACCTAAAGCAGTTTTATTTTAAAATTAATTAGTATTTTAGAAACTAATATTTAAAATACTTTTTTATTTATTTTTAAGTATTTAGTATTTGTATTTACAGCATGAAGTATTTATAAATGTACTTAAAATACTAAAAAAAATATTTAAAATACTCCAACATATTTACAATGTTATAAATTACATGCTTTAATATTAATAAATAAATGAAAATAAACATTAACATAATTATAATTTTACTTATATTGAGAAAAACAAAATAGATATATTTATATTTTAAATATAAACAATCAAAAACGATAATTTAAAATTGAATAAGTATTTGCTAATTTTTTCCATTTGAAACCAAAATCATAAAACACATAATATCTGCTGGTGCAATACTAGGCAAAAAGAAGTAATAATACTGTTTTTGGAAATTTCCCTTGTGCTAACTTTTAGTTATACTACTATTTATGTAATAATTATTTTTCAATCAACTTCTATTAAACAATATTTTTGTTATAGATTTGTAACTTGATAATTGGATTTACAACGAGATTGCAAAACATATTCAAGTTGAAACATAAAACAATAATTATAATATTGCTAATTTTGACTATATATAATATTTATCAGATTATAACCAAACTTTCTGAAAAGATTTTCCCTGATGACGCTTAAATTACGTAGTTTTACTTATGTCTTTTTCTAACTTTGGAGGCAAAAATTATTAAATTTTAAAAATATTTATTTTGGCTACACTATATTTATCGAATTTCAATTACATTTTCAGGATAGATCATTTTAATGGCGGCAATAATATATTATATAATTAAATTTTTACAAAATATATATTGCTAAGTTTTAAAAAAATAGTATTTCTTCTACATTTCATTTGATTTAAATCAAATTTTATTAAATAGATTATTTTACTGTTACGACAATTACAACATTTTATTTTTGCATACATAGTATAGTATCAACATCAACATTCGAGAAAAAAAATATATATTAATTTTTTTCAAATTTGTGTTAATATCATATGCTTTTATTCTGTTCTAATTCAAAAAAGCGTATATTAGAGTGCCACCACAAATCTTGTAAATATGACGTCATGGCAACATATATTTGTAATGCGAGTTCCGTTTTTGTGTATACTAAGAGAGCTGTTTTAAGAAATATTATAAATTTGTTCCAAAATTCTTGACCCGAGAGATAAGAGATAGGAGATAGGATAGAAGTATCATGAATATGAATGAAGCAAAACTTACTTGTCTATAGGTAGAACCATTGACTAAATAACTCTAGAGTTATTTAGTCAATGGTAGAACTATTTGGCGATAAATAATTTTGTCATAGTAGATAGTTTGTGCCATACCTTTTTGGGTACATGGCGTGATTGTAAAAAATAATTATGTAAAAAAATTTAAAAGAAACGTTATATAGTAAGTTAACTTATTTTGAATGTATAAAATAAGTCCTATCTACCACGTAAGTACTCTCGCGCATCTGAAATGTCAAGAATTTTTGAACGAATTTTTAAGATTGCCTAAACAGTTCTCTAAAATTACATAAAAACCATTATGCGTAAAACAAAGATAAGCCTACTATTATCTGGTAAGCATCTACACAAAAACGGTAATCGCTTCTGAGATGCCCATTATGTACTATGCTACCTAATGGATTCTCAAATACTTTTTACTATTAAAAAAAAAATTATTTAATAAAAGCGCAATGTAATTTATTTTACATATTTTTATTAATCACGAAATGTTGCAAAATATATTTCCATATTTTTGCTATAAAAAAATTGAAAATTTAGTCTAGTACGGACCTGGCAACAAACCATAAAGAACCAAACTAATTTAATTCATGCAATACGCTTTTTTCTGAATAGTAAATGTTACATACGTACATGATACTCACAATATAAGAAGTTACTGAGCATATAAGATTTCTATTTTTTTTTTTCTTTCTTTTTAAATGAATGGCTCCATACACCGGCGTTATGCAAGACAGAATTAAATGTTACTTGAAATCGTAGACAGCTACGAAGAGAGACGTTACACGATAATTTAGTCACGATATATGTACGAAAAATGCGTATGTATATGTGTGTGTGTATGTGTGTAGCACTTCAAAAATTTTACTTAACGCACACGTCGTGATATATGGAACCGTTAATGATTATAGTAACTTTTAAATTTTATAGTTTATTGACATGGAAAAATGGCACCTAATCCTTGAAGTTCTCAATTTATTACTGCTTATTTCAAATTATTTATGGAGTAATAATATTTAATTTTTCAAGCCTGAATTCGTTACTTTACAGTAAAGTTCAGATAAATTAAATTTATAGATAAAAAAAGTAAAAGTTATTTTAATTTAGAGTTTAATTTTTAAAATACTTGACACGTCCAAAAATTGAACAAAATTCATCGTTTGACAACAAGGAATGCTCATTGAAAAAGTGACGAATATGCCATCATGATAAAATTGATTTTAAAAGAATTAAAAAGGATTACCAATCACATGTTATATATATATATATATATATATATATATATATATATATATACCGAGAAAAAGTTTTCTTTAGAGTAGAGAAACCATTTACATTCAAATAAATATTTTTCCAATAGTGATAATTTGTGACACTAATAAAAATAGTAAAACTATCGATAGTCAATCAAATCATTTGCTTATATATGTATATTTTTTCAAAAACTTATTTTAATGTGATAATATTATTTTATGAATAAGTTTTAATTGCTAATTCAAAATTTAAAGGTGCTTTCACTAAAAATCAAATTTATTTTTTTTGATAATCAAATTTAGAAGAAAAAAAGTAATATTTTGAATACTATAGTACCAACAGGGTTTATAAGTTAAAAAAATATATTGCATTCATAAAAATATTTTATCTTAATATTACTTTAAATGAATAAATAATATTTAGTCAAAATGTATAAATATAATTAATAAAACGTAGTCATTGTATTAATATTGTTAAATTGAGCGCAATTTTAAACAAATTAATCTGAAAATTTAATCTGCTATTTATGAATGAAACTTGCAGTGTTCTTGTTTAACTTATATAGTTTAATGCTGGCTAACTTTCACTGAATCTGTGTGTATTTTCGGTTTTACTTCTTTTCATCTTTATTTAAATTCGTATGGTATTTGAAGAATAACAATAAATTGTTCTAGTATATATATTTCAACATTGTTTTAGAATTAAATTATAAGAGTATTTGACAGTAATGATACAATTTTTTTTTGTAAAGATAAGATAATTTGGAAACGTTGATTTTATTAATTTAACTCGAGAGTAAACAACTTCCTCAAATTTTGCACATCGGATTGTAAAAATATAACATAATACCGTATTTGCTCGAATTTAACGCGACACCAAAATCTTTCATAAAAATATTTAAAAAAAAATAATGCGAATTTAACGCGATCCATTCTAAAAAAATTCAAAGAAAATAAAATTCAAGAGTTGTTACATTCGGATTACCTAGACTTCGAATTTAGCGCGAGTCAATTTTTTAACGGGAAATAATTATATAATAATAATATAAAATAAAACAAATAAATATCTGGACAAAAAAACTTGATTTTATCAATGAGAATAAGTAAATTATAACAAATTACAGAATTACCTGTCTGCTCAAAAGCAAATTAAAATTAAAGAGATAAAAAATTATTTTTAATATTACTTTTAATTATTTGTTGTTTTTCAATATTTTTTTTTCTATTTTTTAAAATGCAAAACTAAATTAAACTTCAGTATTTTTTGTTATGATAGTTTACTTCAAATTTAAAAATCTTGTCACCTAATTTTACAATACCACAGATCTAACAAATGTTTATCTGTGACGTAGATATAAAATAAAAAGTTTGAAGAACTTGAATATTATTTGATGAGAATTTCACATACCTTTATTTTAAGTAGAAAACTTGTAAATGATGATGACAAACATGTAGATATAATACTTATTAAGTAAGGTGTTCGGGTTTGATTGAAATTTTTATGAATGGTTTCGAAAGCTGAAACAACTTGAAATGCTTTGATCCATATCTCTTGGTCTTCCGGAGTGACACCGTTTCTTCTTATAGTTATTTCGCATATTGTATGAGCAATGTCCATGTATACAGAGGTGATAAATAACCCTTTTGTAATACAAATACTTAATAATTCCAAAACATTTTTTCTCACATCCGGAACGGCGATTGGCAAATATTTTTTCAATAGATGATAAAACTGCTTTTCTAAGCCGATTAAGTCACTTTTTAACACCAAATCAAGTAGTTTTTGAAAAGTTAATAGCTGTTTGATTGTGCTGTCTTGTATCATTAAATCCTTAACCAATACTGATATATCATTGAAAGACATTGTGAAGCCTATATTATATGGTTCTACACAAATAATATATGTCCGTCTGTAATGAACGGCCATGAACAACTGCTTATCTATGACAACTGACATGCACCGCTATATTTGAAGTCCGTTCGTTAGTTGCACCACCATCGCTTCCCCACCACAATTTTAATAGACGCATGCGCACAACTCAGATCAGCCTGAACCAACTCGTGACCAGTGATGCCAGATTGAGGACGCGGTTCCACTTTCCCACTACAAGCGCCATCCCTCAGCGCAAGCCGGTCGATCTTGTATTCTTTTTGCGCAATATAGCGTACTCTCTCGACTGTTTACGAAGTTTTGTTTTCGAATAATTTGCGCATGACGTCACCGGTGAAGAATTTTTACCGAAATTTGTATATGAAACTTATCTTTGACACTAACCTAAACTGTATAAATTGGCAAATTTATAAATAAAACGAAAATAATTAAAATGCCAGGTTTGTGCTGTATATGGTTGCAACAATTATAGTAGAAGGATAATAAATATAAATATAAGATGCTTTAGATTTCCTAAAAATGAAGACATATGCAAACAGTGGATTAAATTTTGTTGTAGAAAAGATAAAATAAATTTGAATAATGATAATAGATACATATTTTACTTATACTAATTAGAATACAAATGTTTACAAGAACGTACATTAGATTACGACAGATGAATAAAAAAATTGGTTTTACTAATTTATTGTCAAAGAAAATTAAATAAAAAATGTAAAAGTTTGCTAATTTTAAAAAATAAATTGAAATGAAATATGTAATATCTGTATTTTATTTCTTAGTACTATGTAAATAATATGTTAAATTCAGTTTTTTCTTGATTTCATTCGTTTATATTTTTTAATTTTTTATTTTCATTTTTACATAACTTTTTAAATACACATTATATAAAAAAAATATTTCTGAGAACTTTTATGTTGTAAATTTTACAAAATTTCCGTAATTTTTGAAAATTTAATCCGCCATATTGGATCAGCCATTTTGAATTTTGAATTTTTGACATCAAATTCGTAATCAGTGACCGCGATAACCTTAATGCACACGTTTTGTTAGCTTATTAAGCTGCGTACTCATTTAAGCACGAATACGCATGAGGCAGGTCGAGGCCGTACGAGGCAGTTAGTGTGGACACACACACACACACACACACACACACACACACACACACACACACACACACACACACACACACACACACACACACACACACACACACACACACACACACACACACACACACACACACACACACACACACACACACACACACACACACACACACACACACACACACACACACACACACACACACACACACACACACACACACACACACACACACACACACACACACACACACACACACACACACACACACACACACACACACACACACACACACACACACACACACACACACACACACACACACACACACACACACACACACACACACACACACACACACACACACACACACACACACACACACACACACACACACACACACACACACACACACACACACACACACACACACACACACACACACACACACACACACACACACACACACACACACACACACACACACACACACACACACACACACACACACAAACAATTTATAACTTTTTATTTAAATTAAAGTTTTCGAATTGGTTTGATAAATCTTCGTGTAAAGAACATAGACTCTATATATTAAAATTATTAATTACAGTAAAACTCTACAAGGAATTCATTTGGGAAACAAAGTCATACTGTATGCAGAAAAAAAAAAAATAAACCATAAAGTGCGTGTAGTGACAAATACATAATTATTACTGTTATTTTTCAACTTTGAATCATTTTTGTCAACTTTAACTATATACTTCTAATATTGTTATGTTATGAAATTATCTTATACAAAAATAGTGAAAATACTAAATATTTACACAATTTATTTACGTTTTTACGCATGTTTAATCAATAAAGATTTGTGTTTATATTATTTTGGATATTATAACCAAATGGTTATTGTTGTAAAAAATTCTAAGTTTGGATTTATGTCGTATTAAGCAGGGCGCATTGTATTTAATAGATAAATTAAAATGAATAAAAAATTAACGTATATTATAAAGAATTAAACATATAATAATCAAACGTAAGTTAAGAAATAAATTTTATTACATAGGGAAATATATTAGTTATAATTATTAATTATATATAATTTTGTTTTGATAATAATTATAATTTAAGCCATATCTAGTACATTTAACTTTACAAATTGGTATTGTATATTTTTACTTATTGAAAGAAATACATTTCTAAAAAGGTTGTTTATGGTTATGAGGGAGAGCTAGCGAAAGGTCTTTATATAGTTATGTTTAGGGATAAACACGATCATATATTAAAAGTTGACACAATTCTTTTATATTTGCGGTTATATATTTTGAATATAATTATGTTTTATTTTAAATAATTTTTTTCTGTGCTCTCATGTTTGCATTTCGGCGACTTAAAAAGATCGCTGTGGTTTTTAAAATTTAATTATTTATTTACATAACGTAGTTGGGTCCTAAAATCACGAACTAAATAAAGTTTTTGTAAATATAAAATCGTTAATTGTTTGTTTAATTAATTTGATTTTTAACTGTAAATTTATATATATATATATATATATATATATATATATATATATATATATATATATATATATATATATATATATATGTTAGAGTATATTTTAATAAATAATAATTTAAATGTAAATTTTTCAAAACACATTCTAAAATATTCAGTAACTTTTGAAAACTATACCATAGTGCACTAATCTTAATGTTTAACATATGTGGCCACTTGACTTGGCCCTTCTGGACAAACTATAAGCGACGCGCACCCCAAAATATTAGTGGTGTAAAGGCTAAATTAGCTTGAAGAACAATATCTTAGCTTTGTTTAGAAATTTGGCGCTAAGCTAGTTAGTTAGGCAAACAGGGCATTCTGTACTTAACTGTTGTTGTGTTCAGTAGTGACTTGAGAATTTGTTTTGCTAATATTGTGTATGTGTATTACAAATTTTTGGATTATCCTTCTATATTTAATAGCAGAGCGTATTATATCTATTATTGGTGAGTGAATTGATCAATTATCAGTCATTGAGTTTAGTATGATTTTGCATGAATACTTAGACATTTAGAACTTCAGCATTATATATATAACAATAACACTAATTCAACAATGAGCGTAACCGGCTCCCACATTAGTAGTATGGTTTCAACAATGAGCTTAGCCGGCTCCCTCATTAGTAGTATGGCTACAACAATGGGCGTAAGGCAGCCCCCACATTATTGTCATGCCTGTGGATCTGTGAGATCCAATGAAGACATCAATTGCATGATGTAATTCTAATCATAATCTAATTGTTGAAGTTTTGTCTTAGATGCTTATCATAAATTATCAATATTATAATTGCATGACTATTGAGTAATTCATCTCACTAAGCATGTTGGCTTATACTCATAAATTTTACAGAACAATAAAGCCTAGGCCCCAGTACCTGACATACCCTTGTACGCTCGTTCGACCCTCTACCAGCCAGCACGACTCTCCCCCGCTTCGCCCCGTAGCCGGACAAGTGAAAGTGTCAGCTTTAAGGACATTAACCCCTAGTGTATCATTAGTTTTTATTTAGTATAACATATATATCATAACACGCCCCTAGTTTTAATTATAGTTATAATTTTATTATTATTATAATTTTATTATCGACGCATCACGTAATATATATATATATATATATATATATATATATATATATATATATATAATAAATTGTAATTTATTTATACATAATAAATAGTTTTTAAAAAATATATATTAATAATAATATTAAATAATATAAATAAAAGTGCAAAATCAACAAATGTAAGATTCAGCTACGGTTACATGATAATGGTAAAATCACCTAATTTACAATACGAGATGTTTTTAAGTATTTTAAAATTTTTTCGAGATCGAAGGACAGCAAGCACAACATCTGTGACTCAACAATAAATAGAAGTAGTTATTGATATCATCTATGTTTAGGGCGAAACATTGAGCCACTCAAAGTTAACTTCCTTTAGGGGATAGCAAATCTTGTGCCATCTATTGTAAGATGAAATAGTTACATTTTGTAAGCACATTTTTTACCATTACGCTGGCGATCTGGGTTTATATATATATTTCTCATTGAAGACAAAAAAGATTGTATTTAACTCATGCATAAAGTTACTTTTTTTAATCTTAATGCTTTGTTGAGATTATTTAAATAACTAGATAATAAAATTATATAAATTTTTAACACCAACTTTTGCTAGAACATTTTTTTCAATATTTGTTTTCTAAATACGTTAAATGATACATATATTTCTTATAATAAAGCTAAGTTTCCGTTAATCAGTAATTTTCTGGTTATCCAAAGCCAACTGTGATGAAATAAACGAAGCGAGACAGTACTAACTATAAACAGTGGTCTTAGCTTGTCAAAGGTGAGTCGAGATGAGACGAAACTCACATTGTTCTACTCGTATCCGTAATAGAATTGGAGTGAGATGGTTTAGTAGCCCCTGCAGCTAGTTAATCTACTGAAGACACATTTAATCAGGCTGCCATTTCGTCTGTGTGATTGATACATTTCAAGCGAGAAATCACACACGCGCCACAAATTCAATAGAACATCAACCGTAATAGTAAATGATTTTTTAAAATAGAACTACTTTAGGTTCTGGTTTTGTATTAATATCAATTTATAATCATTAGGAAAAAAGATATAAATAACATTATAAATAAATATTAATACATAACTTTAACTTAAAGCAGTTTTATTTTAATATAATAAATTCTGAAAGATTTTTTTACTATGTTAAATGATTTTTGCACGAATTTAATTCACTCAATTTTGATAAGCCATATTAATTTAAAATAATATAAATGACATTTACAGTAACTAAACAGAACATAGAAACAAGTTACCAGGTAACAAATAAGTAAAAAAATATGATTTTGTATTTTGTTATTTATTCATATATTCATATATTTATTCATTGTTATGTATTCATATAATTTATGTAATTTTAACAAAATACAGTGTTGCTAACTTTCCGAGAAAAAAATTACTAAAATTTTTAAAAATTCATTATGACCACTTTATTTAACCGATTTTAATCAAATTTTTATAAAAGAATCTCTTAGTGCCTGAATAAATTATGCAATTTTTAAAAATACAGTGTTGCCAACTTATCGAGAAAAAAATCACAAATTTTTAAAAAAATTTATTGTAGCTACATTATTTATTCGATTTTGATCAAATTCTCAGAAAAGTTTCTCCTAGTGCCCACATAAATTATAATTTTATTAAAGATATTGTGTTGCCAACTTTCCGAAAAATGTCAAAGTGGTCTATATATGGGTTTATCCATATACTTCTAATCTTGTTTTTTTAGGATTGGTATCTGTTTCATTATTTATATAAAAACGACGTTTCGACGAAACTGAACGTTCGTCTTCATCATGTCAATATTTATCAATGATATATAATATATAAGTAAATAACAGTACGAGATATCAATAAGTTACTAGGTAACATATAGGTAACCAGATCATAAGTTTTATAGATTTTTAATTAATGAAAGCCAAATTTTATTTAACTCAGTGCCTTTATGTTATTCTTTTCTTTATAAATCTCTATTGCTTCTCTTATCAATCTGCTACTAATATTGATTAGCCATTAGCAATTATTACTATATCTTCAAATTTTACATCATGAAGATATTGTAACGCATGTTTAGCAATAGCAGATTTATCTGGATGATTTAGACTTTTTATAGATTTTATATTTTGTCAATCTTCTCCATATGCAAAGTCTTCTTGCAAACTAGAACCAAACTCATTTATAATTTATGAAGTATTTCAACACAATCAATTTTTTATTGAATTTTACCCCAAAAACTCCATCAATACCCAAGTATCGGCATTGTGCTAGCAAAAGTCCCTAAGGAAGGAAGAGAGAGAAAGAGAGAGAGAGAGACAAATAACCGAAGCGTACAGAATTCTGCACAATACCACCTACGCCTACACTGTAAAAAAATATATAGCAAAATTACAGAAAAATAATAATAAAATTTTACTATAAATATTCTGTATTTCTACCTCAAAATTCTGAAATTTTGTACATAATTTATAATAATCACATAAAGTAAATAAAAATGACCTAATAAGTATATGTAGAATTGCTTACTTTCTGCAAATTTCATCATATACTTAATGTAGAATTACTATATATATATATTGTTGGTATAACTTTTTAAATTATGTAAAATTATAGCTTGCATATTAATATCTGTAATAATTGTAAAATATATTAACACTTATTTCTTGTTCTTATTTGAATAATTTTACTCGCAACAAGTAAGTTATTCAAATAAGAATAAGAAATAAGTGTTAAAATATTATTAAAATGAATAACGGGAATATAAAATACATCAATAATATAATTGTAAAATACATACATTCTTTATGTAAACTTACAAATGTATGTAATTGTACCAATAATAAGATTACAGAACTAAACAAATGGAAAATTCCTGACAGCAAATTTACAGAAGTTCTTTAAGTTTACTAAAAGAGTCTTTACTAAAAAAACCTGTAATATTACATACATATATACATTTCAAATTCGTTGGTAATATATTATTATTACATAATGTTTGTAATATAGTTCTGATATTATATATTTTTAAACAATTATGTTAAAATTATAGCAATTGAGTAATTATAACCTAGCAATACTGGGCATTATAGTGTCTCATGGTTTGCATGTAAAATTACATTATTTTTTTTAGAGTGTACGTACGTATACGAGAGTAGGCTAATAGAGTCCCCCCTCCTTCTCTTTTCCTAGGGTAGCGTTGTTTTCCCCGAACTAAAATTCTCTTTTCTCTCATCTGATTGTCTTTTTTTTCAGTCAATTGCAATGTTGCCGAAAGTTCGACGTCGTTAACAATTGAGAATCGATGAAAAAAACTGCTATAATGAATGGATACTAGAAACTCAGATGTTTGTTTTTATCGGTTTTCTGCGTCTTCTTCTTCTTTTTTTTAAGTTGTAACGTAAAAGTTTTTTTTTTTTTTAGTTTGCGATTTTGGGTAGTTTGAAAATAGACTTTATATTAGTTTGGAAATATATTAGAGAAACTTGTAAAATGAAATGGTGTTGAGTTTAATTTCTGTATTCATATTTATTAATGATGTATGCACTAAACGTACGCTTTTATCAGGAAAACTGATACAAATGACATTTACAGTAAATGAAACAGAAACATAGAAACAAGTGACTAAGTAACTAGATCATAATAATTTTTTATAAATTTTTAATTAATGGAAGCCAAATTTTATTTAAATTAGTTATTAGTCACAATTTTTTTTTATAAATTTTTAATGCTAAAGAAAATTGCGCAAAAATTCAGTATTTGAAGGATTATAAGGGCCCTGGGGGGCCCAGGACCCACAGAAACCTTCGCGGGAAACTTTCCAAAGTTTCATGGCGATCGGATGAATGGTGTAGTAATGCATAAAGGACAAACAGACAGACATACATACACTCGTTTATATATATATATATATATATACATATATATTATATATATATATATATATATATATATATATATATATATATATATATTATATATATATATATATATATATACAGAGGCGTAGCAACCGGGGGTGCAAGGAGTGCGGTGCACACAGGCCCATAAGCGAGAGGGGCCCACGAGCCAAAGTGCCCAATAGGGCCTTATTTTTATTAATACTTACCATTTTTTTTGTTTATTTTAATTTTTTTGTAATAAATAAAAAACAAAGAAGAGGAATAAAATACCATTCATAGGATTAAATATATTTATTATATAAATTAGTTTATTTAAGTAAGTTAAATACATTTTCATAGATTCTTTTAAGTTTACAAACACAAAAACATTCACTACAAATCAAATTTAAAGTTTATGTTTACAAACATAGTTCATTAACTTTAGATAAACTTAACTTTTCTCGCTTTCATTGAAACAAAGATGCGAATTATTTCATTTAAATTTAATTTACGTGCTCTTTCATTTTCAATGCTCAAAATCGCCAAATTTGATAAACGATTCTCCCCCATAGAGTTTCTTAAATATGTTTTAATAAGTTTTAATTTTGAAAATGTTCTTTCAGCGCTAGAAGTTGATACGGAGAATGTTAGAAACAAAATAAGAGCGGTACAAAGTTCCGGAAATGCCAAACTAAGAATAGAATAATCTGTAAATATTAATTCTCCTAATTTAAATACCGAATTTATATTTTCTAATTGTTTTTTAAAGGTTTTCCTAAAAGATAATATCTGTGCCTTAAAATCTGCGGTTAAATCGTCAGTATATTTGTCTAGTAAAGGTTGGCATAAATCAATTATTTCATCATCAGATAATTGTTTTAAATAGGTCCGGGAAGTTAGCGAAGCCACTTTCACCAAACAAAAAATAAAATATTGCCTAATTTGTCGTAAATAAGCCGTAATTTTGTCGTGAAATCAAAAAATTTGTCGCTCTGTATTTTAAAAAATTATTGACGGCTTTGCTAAGTTCCCGAAAAAGTTAGCGAAGCCATTCTTCAAAATTAAAAATATTAATATAATAAATCACGGTTGTAGCTTAAAATTTATCGTAAATAAATCGTAAACGAATAAATGTAATTTTGTATCGAAATTATTATTTTACTTGCAAATACAGAAATAATAAATTTAATGAATGGGGACCGGGGCGTTTTGCCGCCGGACATTTTGCCACGGACGTTTTTTTCGACAGAAGACAAACACCTAAACCAACCTATTAACCTAACCTACCCTAACCTAACCTAACCAATATTTCATTGAATTATCTCGTTTTTTGTTTTGCTGCCGGGAGTTTTTGCCGCCAGGCAAGTATTAGACGTTGCTTTCGGCAGAAGACAAACACCTAAACCAACCTATTAACTTAACCTACCCTAACCAATATTTCATCGAATTATCTCTTCTTTGGTTTTCTACCGAAAGCTAAGCCTAATACTTGCCTAGCGGCAAAATGTCCCGGCGGCAAAACATCCCGGCGGCAAAATGTCCTGCGGCAAAACGCCCTGGTCCCCATTTATTAAGTTTATTATTTCTGTATTTGCAAATAAAATAATAATAATTTCGTTACAAAATTAATTTTTAAATTAAATTTTAAGCTACATCCGTGGTTCATTATATTAATATTTTTAATTTTGAAGAATGGCTTCGCTAACTTTTTCGGGAAGTTAGCGAAGCCATCAATAATTTTTTAAAATACAGCGCGACAAATTTTTTGATTTCACGACAAAATTACGACTAATTTACGACAAATTATGCAATATTTTATTTTTTGTTTGGTGAAAGTGGCTTCGCTAACTTCCCGGACCTGTTTTAAATTTTCTGGGAAAATTATTCCAAATAATTTATTTATTTCCGTAAAACTTGAAAATCTATCTTTTAATTGTGCAATTATAATATCTAACGTAGCGTTAAAAACGTTTACCCTAAAATTATCTTCTGAACTGTTAAATCAAAAATCTTCACATCTTTCTTGTTTACGGTTCAGCCAACTTTATGAGGTACATACATATATATTTCTTGGCAAGTTGTTTCTTTAGGAATTTCACTTTAATTTATTAATTTTGAAAATACAAATTGCATTTAAAAAAAGTAATTTTAATTAATTTTGATTATCATAAAAATAAAACAACTTTTTTTTGAAATTTTTTTTCGAATAAGGCACAAATTGACGAAATAAAAATGACATTTAGTACTTAAAATGAGCCAAAAGAACATTAAAATTTTAAACAATACAAGGAGTAAAGAGGGGCCCCTTAATCCCAGTGGCACACCGGCCCACACAGGTCTTGCTACGCCCCTGTATATATATATATATATATATATATATATATATATATATATACATATATATATATATATACCGGGTGTCTACTTTTTTTTTGTTACATAGGGAATACAATGCTAAAATTTTCATTTGGTGATAAATTTTCCCCTAATTATTATAGAACAAAAGTACAAATACAAAAGTTGTTTAGAATTCAAAAATGCATCAAATGATGCCAAATTTATCAATATAGGATGTTCCGATCAAGAATTAGAAGCAAATTAAAATTTCCATTTTTGCGCTCTTTACATCAAAGTGCCATGGAAATTAAACAAATAATTTCATTTCTTCTGGAGTTTGAGTTTGACAGATCGTATTTATTTTATTGTTACGTTCTGTATTATTATCATTATTATTGAAAATAATGAATAAACTTAAGGTAAATGAAAAAGTTCAGTGCGTAAAATGGTATTTTACTGGAAATTCGATACGACGAGTAAGAGATTTATTCAGCGCTTTCTTTGAAAACCGTCCCATACCTTCCGCTATGACTATTCGTAGGATAATTAAACAATTCGAAGAAACTGGAAGTGTGTTAAAACGTTGTAAAAATTGTAGAAAAATCAACGCAGAAGATCAGGAGGAGAATTTAAATCAAAATGCAATTAAAGAAAATACATTGAATATACTTTTGTGTGTAACGGAAAACCCAAATGTTAGTGTGCGTCAACTTGGTGCTGAATTAAATTTGCATCCTTCAACAATACATAAGGTACTAAAAAATGAAAAATATCATTCTTATAAATATTCCACGCACCAAGAGATATTTGAAGCGGATAAAATGGCTAGAAGCGAATTTAGTAACATTATTATGGAAAAATCCAATTTAGACAGAAACTTCTTGAAATCTATTTGTTTTACTGACGAGTCTACGTTTACTTTACACGGCGAACCTAATACACAAAACTTTAGAATATGGAGCCAAACAAATCCTCATTTAATGGTAGCAACACGTACCCAATATCCAGAAAAAGTTAATGTATGGGCTGGAATTTTTGGCAGGTGTATAATTGGGCCATTTTTTATTGAAAATAATTTAAACAACGAAAAATATTTGGATATGTTGCAAAATCATATTGGTCCGCAGTTAGAAGAGTGTGCAACTCAAGATAATGTTGTCTGGTATCAACAAGACGGATGTCCGGCACATTACAGCTGCAACATTAAATTATATTTGGATCAATGTTTTCCAAATTCATGGATTGGTAGAGGTGGTCCAATTAATTGGCCAGCTAGATCGCCCGATTTAGCACCGTGCGATTTCTTTTTATGGCCATATTTGAAGGAGAAAATTTATAAACGACATATCAAAAATCTTGTTGATTTGAAAAATGCCATTGTTGAAGAGTGCAATAATATAACACAAACACAATTAAGCTCTGTACGTCACGAATTTTATAACAGATTAGGTTATTGTTTGGCAGTTAATGGCGATTTATTTGAACATTTAATTTAAATTGTTAGTTTCGTTTTTGTTCTCCTATATCTTGTATTCATGAATTTTTCTGTTTTATAGGTATATTGAATATTGTAATAAATAAAGAAAGTTTTACGGAGTTCAGCTATTTACTATTTATTAAACTCTTATCCGACGTTTCACTGCACAACTTACAGCATCCTCAGGGATAAGTTTAAATTATTATAATAAATATATTAGGCATAATGCCAGTCATCTAATTCAAATGTATTGTTTTTATAACTTGAAGTTAATAAATAAATTAAACAATTACTTAAAATTATAATGGAGACATTCACAATTTAAAACCACAGCTAGTACGTAGTGTACAGCCGAGTAAAATACCCTTTCATTGTAATAAATAATAAATACTTAATACTTTTTATACTTAATAGCTTTTCATTTACATTAAGTTTATTCATTATTTTCAATAATAATAATAATAATAATAATAATAATAATAATAATAATAATAATACAGAACGTAACAATAAAATAAATACGATCTGTCAAACTCAAACTCCAGAAGAAATGAAATTATTTGTTTAATTTCCGTGGCACTTTGATGTAAAGAGCGCAAAAATGGAAATTTTAATTTGCTTCTAATTCTTGATCAGAACATCCTATATTGATAAATTTGGCATCATTTGATGCATTTTTGAATTCTAAACAACTTTTGTATTTGTACTTTTGTTCTATAATAATTAGGGGAAAATTTATCACCAAATGAAAATTTTAGCATTTTATTCCCTATGTAACAAAAAAAAAGTGGACACCCGGTATATATATATATATATATATATATATATATATATATATATATATTATATATATATATATATATATATATAAAATATATTAAATGGGGTCCGGATACTATTGAAATTTTTTATCGAGGTCCAGAAAAAAAATTCATAATACTTAAGTACTAGTTTTAAATTTTTATTTTGACTAATTTAAGTAATTATATAAAACACAATAGGCTACACAGCACAACATAGCAACAGCTATGTATTTACCTGCTAAAACTAGTTAGGGTGATTTATGACGTCGGGGAAAAACTACACTGGATGATTTCTATGAGTAATCTAAATAAAAAACTTCAAATAAACATATGTCCGAAAATGCTTTCTAACGGAACTGTAGTCGTTAGAAGTTTATTACATGAAACATCAATCGCGTTAGCCTTATTATTATATCAGGGGAAAAAAAACAAGTCCGTTAGAAAGCATTTTCGGACATATGTTTATTATTTAGATTATTCATAGGAATCATCCGGTGTAGTTTTTCCCCGACGGCGACGTCATAAATCACTCTGTATACGATATTACACAGAATATAACAAGAAAGTTACTATTTTGAACATGTTCGTAAAATTGGTAGATCTGTCAGTATATATATTTTTACTTGACAGAGACTAAAAATACAAATTCTTAGAAAAAGTCCTGAAAAGTTATCGTTTAAATTTTCGATAAGATCTCCTGAATCGGGTATCGGTTCAACTTCGGTTCGTATTAGCGTTAACTATCGGAAATCATTCCAGACTTACGTTTTCCTTCCACTTTTCAACTTCCGTTTATCCTGTGTTCAGTTCCGTTTTGCACAAAGCTATTTGCCGATACATTGATCTCCAACCGAATATCATTATTTTTCTATATATGGAACTTATTAATATAATTATTCCGTAAAAATCGACCTTTAAATTGTCTAAATTTAGACTTTTTTTTAAAACTTTATACTCGTAATTGAAATAGACAAGATTAGAAGTATATGGGTAAACCCATATATAGACTACTTTGACATTTCTCGGAAAGTTGGCAACACTGTATTTTAATAATATTATAATTTATGTGGGCACTAGGACATACTTTTCTGAAAATTTGATCAAAATCGAATAAATAATGTAGCCACAATGAATTTTTTAAAAATTTTGTGATTTTTTTTTTCGATAAGTTGGCAACACTGTATTTTGTTAAAATTGCATAATTTATTTAGGCACTAGGAAAAACTTTTATGAAAATTTGATTAAAATCGGTTAAATAAAATGGTCATAATAAATTTTTAAAAATTTTACTAATTTTTTTCTCGGAAAGTTGGCAACACTGTATTTTGTTAAAATTACATAAATTATATGAATACTAGGAGAATCTTTTGTGAAAATTTGAGTAAAATCGGTTGAATAACATGGCCATAATAAAATATTAAAAACTTTAGTAATTTTTTTCTCGGAAAGTTGGCAACACTGAATATTAATAAAATTATGTAATTAATTGGAGCATTAGGGAAATCTTTTCTGAAAATTTGATCAAAATCGGATAAATAACGTAGCCAATATGAATTTTTAAAAACTTTAGTAATTTTTTTCTCGGAAAGTTGGCATTACTGGAAAAAAACAAAACCACATGACCATCTTGAGCACTAGACAAATTTATCCTGAAAATTTCATTAAAATCGGTTGAACCGTCTAGGAGGAGTTGCGGCCACAAAATTTTGACTTACGACCGAGCGAGCTGACGACGCACATCCATACACCCACATAAACTAAGTTCAGATTCGTCATCTACAGGCTATATGAAGGATTTCTATACAATTTTTTTTTTTTTTTGAAAATGTTACAGACACCGTACCAAACGCTATACTACTTTTCCTTGCAGTCAAAGTAGTAAAAAATAGTTAAATAATAGAAAACTAGGGAATCCCGTGACCCTTAAACATAATAAAAATAAATAAATAAACAAATAATAATAATAATATAATAATAATAAAATATCAATTGCAGTATTATATATTACTCAAAAGCAACACTTCTGTCAGTAGTGTACATAACTTCACACAGCTGTTATTTGACATTTGCATTATAAACATAATTTTTCAAATCTTTTGAGAATCAAGATGAAAGATCGTAGAAAGATGAAACTTGCCTATTCTCAAATAGGGAATGAACCAATTAAGATGACCACCACTCCCATCAAAATCAGTTCAGGGGTTTAGGAGGAGATGCTGCAGAAACATACATACAAACATTTGACAATTAGAGAGATGAATAAAGCTTTGCACATGTGAACTTTTTTTAGAATATGGCAGCATGATCCAATTTAAATTTACAAGATAGATTCTTCCCTTTAATAGAACAACTAACAAACAACAATAAAGAACAATTTAAAACTGAAATTACATTTGATCATTATAAAAATAATATATATTTGTTTTTCGGTTTTATTTGTTCTAACAATATACAAAGTTAATCTATTCATAAGTCTTGTATTAGTAAAAACCCACGCAGAGCTTACATATCAAATTCCTGTAGCCAATCAGAGCTAGGTTTGAAAATTTAATGTCAAAGTTGAAATTGATGATGGTTCTCTCGCTCGCTACAAGTTTATATTCACACTGTATCATACGACTACACATAATATAGGTACATACTCGATCTTTGTCATTCATTCGGGAAAAAAATCACGCTCAACTTGACTCTGTCTTTTTTTTAGGTTATTTAAAAAAAGCCCAACCGCTGGAGAAAGATTCATAATTCGTCTTTGAGAGAATTCGTATGAGAGTCGAAAAAGATTTTTGAGATTTGCTTTGAATTGAAAATAAGCTAGCGGAAAATTAGAAAATTACATTCATTTTTTATGTGTGTGTGTGTGTGTGTGTGTGTGTGTGTGCTGAAAATATATGATGATTGAATTATATGAAATCGTACATTTTTCCTCGAATAAAACATTTTCGTTTTCAATTTTCTTCGGAAAAGAAACACAATTATTATTCGTATTTTCATGTTGATATTAATTATAGGTTAGTATAATATATAATGATTATTATTCATAGAATTAATGTTGTTGGTAAAGTTATGAATCTTGTGTTGAATGCTGATAAGTGCAAAGTTTTAGTTTTTGAGAAGGGTGACTTGACGACTGAATGTAATATACTTATATATTTATTTATATATATCTATATATATATATATATATATATATATATATATATATATATATATATATATATATATTGATGGTGCACGTTTAGAGTAAATGTTTCCAAAGAAGTCCGTAGATTTGGTGCCTACATTGATGCATGGTAGTGAATGTTGGGTTTGGTTGCAAAAGCATAAACGGAAAATGACTGCTGTGAAAATGAGATTTTTATGTGGGGTATGTGGTGTAAATAGAAGAGATCGGGTACGAAATAGATTAGTGAATGATGAGTGTGAAATTGAGAAATATGTTGTAGCAAAAGTTGGTGTTAGTCAGTTAAGATGGTTCGGACATGTTGAGCGAATGCGTCTAATGAACGTTTGGTTAAAAAGATTTATTTGAATGATTTTGATGGTATATGTTTGCGTGGACGTCCGTTGAGTAGTTGGAGTGGTATAATTGAGAGGGTGGCTTGCGTGAGCGAAAGTTTCCAAGTAGTAGGAATAAAAGAGCATGTATGAGAGGAGGAATGATGAATGGTCTTGTGGTATTGTTTTTTCCAGTGATGCCAAGTTTGCGAGAGAGAAGTAACTAAAGTTTTTAAAAATTCATTGTGGCTACATTGTTTATTTTCAGAGAATATTTCTCTAGTTTAAATAATTATTTACTCATACAAAGAAATTACATTAAAATAATTGACGAACAGAATCTATGTACATATATAAATAGTGACTATAGCAAGTAAGTAAAGTTTAGTAAAGTGTTTATACATCTAGAAACATCGATGGAAATCAAACAAAGTTAGATATTAAGGGTTGGGGAGCTTTCAGATCTCTCTCTCTCTCTCTCTTTCTCTCTCTCTCTCTCTCTCTATCTCTCCAAGAGCGCCTATGGGTTAGTAAAGAATAGTCATATACCCATCTCTAACTCGGGTGACGCGGCCAGCACCCCCGTAGCGCCCTTCGCTTATAACTAGCATTGTAAATTGTTTATCTTAATTATGCTGGCATTTTGTATCAAATCATAACTAAACAATCATTTTTATAATCTACGTGATTTTCTGAATCGATTGATATCAAACACAAATATATTATCTTAATAAATAAATATTGTTCTATAACTTACATTAAGTATATGTCATATAAAAAACTAACTAATAACGCTTTTTTACAATGTTAATCTATTAATTTTTTAATTTGAAATACCTATAAATTGTTTATTAAAGAAACGTGTATAAGATAAATGTTGAAATTTGAATTACTAAATAATAATAAATAAACGAACCAATGATTTAAAATAACTAGAAGACATTTGAAATATTTATTTATATTTTATAAAGTGCAAATTTGTCAACACCTCTTAGTAAAATATTGATACGACATTTATTTAGTTTATTGAAATAATTAAGTTATCTAATATAACGATTGTTAAAGTTTTAACAAACTATATAAATCTTTTTAATTAATTTATTGTTGTACATGTACCACAAAATTATTAGAATATTATCACTTTTAGTATTTAGATTTTAGCTATTGATAATGTATTTAAGAAAGTATTAAAAATATTATTTAAATTTCATTATTTCAATATCTCTGTCCTTCGATGCTTTTTCTTTCTTTAACACCAAAGATAACTTCTTTTAACGCGTGTGCCAAACTCGGGTTTCAGACAAAAAAGGTTCTTTTCTGACCTGAACTTAAATAGGACAATGCAATAAATAACACTTGTCTGTAAGTTTAAGACTGATATTTACTCTTAAGAATTTAACAACTGACATATCCGGTGTATTGTTACAAAAAAAAAAAAAAAATCTTTTAGCCAAAAATACTTGTAACATTGTAATTGGAAGTTTATTTATATTACAATCAAAATTAATCAACTGGCTGGTGCCTGTTTCAATTTACTTATATTTCAGTAAAAATAAATAAATTGCGCAATAAATTATGAATGAATTGTAAAATGTAAATGTTTTTATTTTAGGGTACAATTTGAAAAACAACAAATTTGTATGTCTTTATGAATACAGAAAATATCATCTGGCATTATAATAAGTTAATGGATTCTGATATTAATCAAGTATTCTTACAGGCAAGACCTAAAATTTTAAATACTTTTTCTTATCTATTATCAATAAAAGAAACAAATCAGAAAGACAATAATAAAGAAAATGAAGACCCAGAATGTCATTTAAAGGATTGTTTAAAATTGATTGCCAAATATTTTAAAGAAGACATCGAAATAATTATTCAAGAAATACGCAATACTACATTGGATGAAGGCAACCTATCCAAGTGTGGGCATTTTTGGTATGTTTCATATATTTAGCAATTTATATATATATATATATATATATATATATATATATATATATATTATTATTATTATTATTAGTTTCGTGGGATTTTCAGTCAAAAAAAAACAACTCAATTCAAAGTGCAAGCTTTCGGAAAAAATTTATTTCCTTCATCAGGCAAATGGCAGAGTTAAAATTATAAAAATAAATACATGACATAAATATATGACAAGTGCATAGAAATAATAAAATGCTATGGTAACATATTAAGGTGTTGACAGTAAATATAAACAGATATGCCTTGGAAACAACCCAACAACAAAAAATAAACATAAAGATTATATATATATATATATATATATATATATATATATATAATTTATTTTTTCAGACGAAATATACTACGTGTTTGGGGATAAAACTGTTGTAAACACCAGCTCCAAATCATTTTCCGAAGCCTTTATTCAAGTGTACTGTTTATATTTCATTTGTAATATTGAATATCCTACAAAACGTACTGCAACGTTGGAATTTGTTCAACGGTACTTTATTAAACATAATCCTTGTAGTGTAGAGGATACTTATAAAAAAAAATAAAAAATATGAGTTAAAATTTGATTCAAAAAACATTTAGGCGTTTTTGTAAATTCATCTCATAAAATCAGTTCATGTTCTATATGTATAATTAAATTATAATTTACATAAAAATTACATATGAAAATTAAATATAAATTAAAATATAATTTTAATTTAATTTAATTTTAATTTACGTAGTGATCCGATGAAACATTGAATTCATCAGGTGAACTAATAAAAACGTTTACTTTTGATAAGAATAAGATATTGTTTAAGACTATATTTTATATTGAAATTTTTTTTTGCTATAAATATTTATTTTATTTTATTATTAATGCTTTGTTGTTTAATAACCATTATAATACCTACATACATACTCGAGTTAGACATTACATTATTTGTTTAATTTTTTTTACTTCTTTAATGAGACATTATTTTAAATTTTATTTTATTTTTTTAAATTAATATAATAAAAAGATCATCCCGTGCATATATATATATATATATATATATATATATATATATATATATATATATATATATATATATATATGTATAAACAGCAAAGTATGTTTTTGTTAAAAATATATTATATACATAATTATATTTTTTATGTACAATTTTTTACTATTAATAAAAAAAATAATATAAAATTTTGTGTATTATTATTTAATGCTTTAACCTGTAATTCATATTAAAATAAAATTTATCAATATGTAAATTTACATAAATTGATCTGTAATTTTATGCTAAAAAACTGTGTATATTTCCAGAATAATTTATTTTATATTTACTAATATTATTAGTAATTTTTTAAGAATTTTATATGTAATTTTACTTATTTATATGTACATTATCCCTAACTAATTTGTAATTATAACCAAAAAATTAAGTATTATTACATAAGTTTTTATGACATATTGTTCTAAAAATTATAGCATTTTTACAGAATAATTTAAGTAATATTACAGATAATATTCAGTAATATTATAACTTCTGTAAAATTACATTTTATGTAAAATTACACAATATGACAAGGCAGTTTTGTTACCCTTGGCTTTTTATGTAAAATTACAGAAAATTTTTTTACAGTGTGGGTTTGGGTGTGTGCCTACGTTGATGTATGGTAGTGAATGTTGTTGGGTTGTGCAATGCAAGTTAGGTGGTTTTACAAGGTTATGACTGTTTTATACAAGATTATGACTGTTTTTTTACAAGGTTATGACTGATTTTTATCAAGGTTATGACTGTTTTTTTACAAGGTTATGACAGTTTTTTATCAAGGTTATGAATGTTTTTTTATCAAGGTTATGATTGTTTTTCACAAGATTATGACTGTTTTTTCACAAGATTATAATTTTTCACAAGGTTATGACTATTTTTCACAAGGTAATGACTTTTCACAAGGTTATGAGTATTTTTCACAAGGTTATGACTGTTTTTTCACAAGGTTATGACTTTGTGAAAAACAATCATAACCTTGTGAAAAATAGTTATAACCTTGTGAAAAGTCATAACCTTGTGAAAAATCATAACCTTGTGAAAAATAGTCATAACCTTGTGAAAAATAATCATAACCTTGTGAAAAACAGTCGACCTTGTAAAAAACAGTCATAACCTTGTGAAAAGTAATCATAACCTTGTGAAAAATAGTCATAACCTTGTGAAAAATCATAACCTTGTGAAAAACAGTAAAAAACCTTCCAAAAACCTAGTAACTTTCTTAAAATCCTAGAAACCTTTCAAAACTCCTAGTAACTTTCCAAAAAAACATAATAACCTTCCAAAAATCCTAGTAACTTTCTTAAAAACCTAGTAACTTTCTTAAAATCCTAGTAACCTTCCAAAAAATCTAGTAACTTTCTTAAAATCCTAGTAACTTTCTTAAAAATCTAGTAACTTTCTTAAAATCCTAGTAACTTTCTTAAAAACCTAGTAACTTTCTTAAAATTTTAGTAACCTTCCAAAAAACCTAGTAACTTTCTTAAAAACCTAGTAACTTTCTTAAAAACCTAGTAACTTTATATTTTTAAGTTTATTAATTCATTTTTTTTTTCTATTCTTTTGTTTTTTGTTTCCAGATCCCCAAACAGCAGACAAAGCACTAAAACGTGGTATAGAAGCACCAACAATAACCACCCTAAAAAAATTCAAAACTGATAAAACTGATGAGCTATAATTTTTAACAACAACTACAATTTCTCAACACTTCATAATAATAATAATAATTGAGTAACTTATTTTTTGGATAAAAACAATAACGGACGGCTAATCTCTTCCCTCCCCCCCATTTTGCCCCCCCCCTTTTGCCCCCCCCCTCTCCAGTCCCCTATTTTGGATATCTACAAGAAAGAGAGTCGTTACTTTTTGACCGACCTTATATATATATATATATATATATATATATATATATATATATATATATATATATATACAATGGTTATTTAATTTCTCTTTATTATACTTATTTTTGAAGAAAAAGTAAAAGTAAAAGAAGTAAAAGATGATTCACTTACTTTTTCTGCATTAATTATTATATAATATTTAATTAAGGAATAAATATATATATATATATATTATTATGAATAAATTTGCATATTTTTTTTGTTTTCTTTTTTGTCTTTTTGGACAAGTGTGAACAAGTTCAAGTTCAACGTTGGTTAAAAATAAAACCTAGCGACTATTTTCTCTCGCGATTTGAAGAATTTGAAGGACGAAAACTTTAAAAAAACTATCATTATACAAGTGTGAACAAGTTCAAGGACAAGTTGAGACATAGGTTACTGTTTTCAACGATGATTAAAAATAAAACCTAGCGACTATTTTCTCGAATTTGAAGAATTTGAAGAAGTAAAGTATATAAATAATAATAATAATAATGTTGACTTTATTCAATAAAATATATTAGACTGTAAAAAAAATATGTAAAATTACAGTAATTTTACTATAAAACGTGTAATTTTGTTAATTTTTTAACATAATAATATATAATAAAGTAGAATTATTATATATTTTGTTTGAGTAAAACTTTTGAGTAAATTATGTAAAATTACACAGCTCGTAAATTTCCAACAAATAATGTAATTTTTTATAGAAAAATTGTAATATTACCGTAAATTGTGTTATTTTTACTGTAATTTTACATGGTTTCGAGAATGTACTTTTTCATTATCTAAATTATCATAGAAAAATTACAATATATTTTAAAACTTATGTAATTTTACTTGTTTTGAGAATGTAATTTTACATACAAATTGTAAAATTACATAAATTATAGTAAAATTACAAAATATTGTTGCTTTTACTGTTAAAATTTGTGTAATTTTACGTTTTGTGGATGTAATTTTACATAAAAATTGTAAAATTACAGTAAAATTACAAATTTTTATTATTTTTGCTGTAAATTTACATATTTTGAGAATGTAATTTTTCATTAAAAAAATGTAATATTACCTAAATTATTATAGTAAAATTACAATATATTATTTTTACTGTTAAAACTTATGTAATTTTACATACAAATTGTAATATTACATAAATTATAGTAAAATTACAAAATATTTTACATATTTTTTATAAAATATATATATATATATATATATATATATATATATTTGAAAATTTATGTAATTTTACATGTGACTTTAATTTTAATGTAATTTTACATATTTTACATGAATGTAATTTTTTTTTTATAATAAAAATTGTAAAATTACAAAATTTTCATTAATTTTTTACTGTTTCAAAAAAACAAACCTAATGCGTAAAAATTACATATATTTTGGTAATTTACCAAGTTTTTTGGTAATTATAGTAAAATTACAAAATTAGTTTTTCAAGGTCAAATTTTCAAATTGGAGAGAAAATTTTTGAAAAAACCATTTTTTTCAAAAATTAATTATTAATTAATTTAATAGTTAATTAATTTGATTATTAATTAAGTTTTTTTCCTAAAAGAAATTTTATAATTTATATTTTGTTTATATAAGTAATATTTAGATACATAAATTAGCTAGAGATAATGATATAATGTACACTACACATTATGTTACTAGTACAATAATGTACGCATTACAAAATATTATTATTATTTTTACCTATTTTAGAGAAATTTTTTTTTACGAAATGTATTTTTTATTGTTCAATAAAGTTCTTAAAAACAGATCCTGCTTTTGTATTTATTTCAGTCATAACCTTGTGAAAAACAGTCGTAACATTGTGAAAAACAGTCATAACCTTGTGAAAAACAATCATAATCTTTTAAAAAACAGTCATAATTTTGTGAAAAACAATCATAATCTTTTGAAAAACAATCATAATCTTGTAAAAAAAAACAATCATAACCTTGTATAAAACAGTCATAATTTTGTATAAAACAGTCATAACCTTGTGAAAAACAGTCGTAACCTTGTAAAAACAATCATAATCTTGTGAAAAACAATCTTCTAAAAAAACAGTCATAACCTTGTATAAAACAGTCATAACCTTGTAAAAAAAAAGTCATAACCTTGTATAAAACAGTCATAACCTTGTGAAAAACAATCATAATCTTGTAAAAAAAAACAGTAATAACTTTGTGAAAAACAGACATAATCTTGTGAAAAATAGTCATAAATATTATAAATTTAATAAAAATATTTTATTACCAACTTTCCGAGAAATGGCAAAGTGGTTTATCTTTATATATATATATATATATATATATATATATATGGGTTTACCCATATCTACTTCTAATCTTGTTTAATCTAGGTTAGGTTAGTCAAGGTTTAATCTAAGTTGGGTTACTCTAGCATTAATCTATATATATATATATATATATATATATATATATATATATATATAAATATATATATATATATATGGGTTTACCCATATCTACTTCTAATCTTGTTATATACATTTTTGTGTTTTTAAAAAAAAATTTGTATTTTTGCTTTAAATTTAATATTTTAATAATAATAATAATAATAATAATAATAATTTTAATATCAAAATATTCCCTATTTAATAATAAAATAATAATAATTTTAATATCAAAATATTTCCTATTTAATAATAATAATAATAATAATTTTAGCATTGAAAAATGTGCAGAGGCTAAAATTAGAAAAGGTACACTTGAATCTATGACACAGTTTACAAATCCTGAAAATACAGAAGATAATGAAACAATACATATAAAACAATATAAATACCTTGGAATAGAAGAAGCAGAAAACATAAAGCATACAAATATGAAAAACAACCTTAGATCAGAATTTTACCGAAGATTAAGAATGATACTTGAATCAGAGCTAAACTCTAGAAATAAATCAACAGCTATAACCACATTAGCTGCTCCAATACTAACATTTAGCTATGGCATCCTGAATTGGTCTGCCGCTGAATTAGAAGCCATAGATAGAAAAACAAGAAAGCTATTAACAATTTACAAAATGCATCACCCCAGAGCAGATATTGACCGTCTGTATGTACCACGCTACCTAGGCGGACGAGGGCTGACAAATCTTCACAGTGCAGTGCACATAAAACAGCAATAGTTGGACTAAGATTTTACCTGCAGAATACAAAAGATAAACTAATGCAAGAAGTAAATAGACATGAAATCAAAAAATTTAATAACAATAGCATTATTAACAGTACAAAAAATACTTTATTTAATTTACATACAAATGAGGACAAAATTTCTAAAAATATAACAATAACCACCTCACAAAACGCTGTCCAAAAAATAAAACATCGCACATCTGATCTCATTAAGAAACAGTACTTGGATAACTGGAAAACAAAATCTTTACACGGGCAGTACCTGAGGGAAATTCAAGATATCCCAGATATTGACTAAACAGGTACATACTCGTGGCTCTTGCGCTCAGATCTAAAACAAGAAACTGAAGCACTAATAGTAGCAGCCCAAGAACAAGCACTGCCTACAAACAACATAAAAAACAAAATATACAAAAATCACAACACTAGTAAATGCAGATTATGTAGAGTCAGCGACGAAACTGTTCAGCACATAATCTCAGCATGTCCTGTACTAGCAAAAACCGATTACATAACCAGACACAACAACGTAGGAAAATATGTACATTGGAACATTTGCAAATCAATCGGAGAGCAAACCACAGAAAAATGGTTTGACCACACTCCGAACACAGTCACCAACATAGGAAACACAACAATACTATGGGACATGCCAGTGCAGACCGACCGCACAATAGACAGTAATAGACCTGATATTATAATTAAAGACAAAGATAAACAACAGTGCCTATTACTAGATATTTCAGTACCCGCTGACCAGAATATAATAAAGAAAGAAAATGAAAAAATACTTAAGTACAGAAGTTTACAAATAGAAATTAGTAGATCTTGGAACATGAACACCAAAATAATCCCAATAATAGTTGGAGGGCTGGGAGCCATTGGAAAAAATTTAACAAAATACTTATCTCAAATACCAGGCTGTAGCGAAAAACATATCATTACAACAATTCAGAAAACTGCATTAATTGGTACTGCACACATACTTCGCAAAGTGCTCGAATGAATAAACCCAAAAGCTCAGGTAGAGCTTCGGTAAAAAGAAAAAAAAAAACCGTAACGATTAATCGGCGTGAAAAAACAAACATAATAATTACTTATGATTGTTTTTTTTTTTACAAGATTATGACTGTTTTTCATTTATGACTGTTTTTTTGACTTTTTTTCACAAGGTTATGACAGTTTTTTTTTACTAGATTATGTCTGTTTTTCACAAGGTTATGACTGTTTTTAATAAAACTATAAAGTTTTTCACAAGATGATTGTTTTTTACAAGGTTATGACTGTTTTATATAAGGTTATGACTGTTTCATACAAGGTTAATATGATTTTTGGAAGGTTTTGATTGTTTTTTTTTTTTACAAGATTATGACTGTTTTTCATTTATGACTGTTTTTTTTACAAGGTTATGACTTTTTTTCACAAGGTTATGACTGTTTTTTTTTTACTTAAATTAATGGATAGGTTAGCGATTAAGGTGATCGTATGAGCGTATGATTTGCAGTTAATGATATGGTTGACGATAGTAAAGATACGCTTACTAAGTGTAGGTGTCGGAGTATTCAGACGGTTGACATTTACAAATATTTAGTTAATACATATCATTTGTGAGTTTTAGATGATATGTACATAATAAAATATTGTAGAATGTTGTAGCAAAAGTTGGTGTTAGGCAGTTAAGATGGTTCGGACATGTTGAGCGAATGTCTAAAGATATGCGTAATTGTATTATTAATTAATTAATATATATATATATTATGTAATATTCTTCTATAATAATACAAATAAAATATTATAAGATATATGTATTTAATTATTGTTGTATAATATTATTGTATTAGTTAGTCCACTATTGTTACTTATTTCCTTATTTGTTAATATTAAATATTTAATGTATATTTTTGTACTTTTCCTGTAATTGAGTGTTTTTACCTGTTGAAAATAAACGTATTATTATTATATAATTCTTATGTAATAAAGATCTGACAAATCAACAGAATGAATCTCCAATTTTATATAGTAATTTTTTATTATTTATTTAAATTTTCAAATAAAAACTTGAGATTGAAATATAATAATGTATAAACAATGTAATAAATTTAAAACCACTAATATTACTAATTACTAATCAATTATTTCACGTATCATTAAAATATATAAATGGTACATAAAAAATGAAAAACTTTATTGCTTTTAATCAAAATTTGTCGGTTAATATATTTATTATTCCAAATTTTATTATATTGTTTATAACGATATGTAGGTTTGTTTTGTAGAATTAAAATCACAAAAGATTCTCCTAGTATTCATATAAATTATATAATTTTACCAAAATACAGTGTTACCAACTTTCTGAGAAAAAAAATGACAAAATTTTTAAATATTTATTATGGTCATGTTATATAACCGATTTTAATCAAATTTTCACAGAAGATTCTCCTAGAGCAAAAATAAATTATGCAATTGGAATAAAATACAGTGTTACCAACTTATAGCAAACAAAATACAAATTTTAAAAAAAATTTATTGTAGCTACATTATTTATCCGATTTTGATAAAATTTTCAGAAAGTGTCTCCTAGTGAATACATAAATTATAATTTTATTAAAGTACAGTGTAGCCAACTTTTCGAGAAAAAAATAAATTATGGATACATTATTTATCCGATTTTAATCAATTTTTTACAGCGCCTAATATTAGTAAAATACATTGTTGCCAAATTTTGGTAAAAAAATGTTATTCCTTTTTCTTATCTTTTGTGGTAATAATTTCAAAGTGGTCTATATATGGGTTTACCCATGTACTTCTAATCTTTTTTTTTCTAAACATGTTTCACTTAACTCTATAAATGATTTATTGTATGAATTCAAATTTGGCAATGACAAAAGTTATAAGACTTTGTTATCGATTTATTATTACAATAAACAATTAGTTGTAATACAAAAAATATTGTTTAAATCTACCATAGTAATTCATCTGTTAACACATTGTATGCGGGTGGCGCGGGTCATTTTTGCAATTTTTTTGCAAAAATGGCAACGTTCAAACATACATAATTCACCATTATATGTGTTAGAGACCCAAATTTTGTCCTTTGGAATTCGTATATATGCATGTTAGCATCCCTTTAGAGTAAACGTGTTAACATTAAATGTGTTTATTTTAATAATCTTCAGGCTAATTTTGTTAACATAAGATACCACTTATTTTTTAGTTAAATTGACTACGCCAAAGTTGGAAGTATCGATATTATTTCCGGTCAAACTATACAATAATTGAAAATATTTCAAATAAACTTATTTTATTAAAAAAAAAAACTTATTTAAAAAAGTTTTGGAATAATATTTTAGTTCCTTATACAAAATTCTAATTTACATAGCTGACTAAAATAAATATAAATTTTTTTAAATATTTGTAGGTAATTTTATTAAAAATATAGATTGAAAAATAATGATGAAGGTGTAAGTTTCATTTTTTACTGATTTCTAGTGACTAGTTTGGGTTATTTTACCGTCTTCAAGCCAATTACAAAAATAAAATTTATATAATTAACAAAAAATAATACATTTACACAAGAAAAAATATATAAATTAAAACAAAAATTACAATAAAATATTAATATATATCACGTCAGATGTTGCACATGTGGTGTGATTTTAAGAAATATATGAAGACATAGGAAATGAAATTATATTTCGTATTTATAAAGAAAAACAATTTGTAGATCAAAAAATCATAAATAAATAAAGCATGGCTACCTATTTTATAGTATTTTTTTTCTTATTTACCATATGATTATTTTTTTGTTTTGTTTATTAAGCTAGTTATTACGTTGATGAAGAAACTAGTGTATAATGTCGAAATATTAGCCAAATATTATAATCTAGACAGAACACTAAAACACAAGTACTTTTAATTATTAAATAATTTTTTATTTGTTTCAGGTTTGCCGGGCAATGCTTTCATTCGTCACTCTAATTAAGAATATAAGACAAGATTAAAATATAGAAAAAAAATTAATATTTATTATCCGAAATACAGCCATACATTTTAATTTTCTTTAAGCATAGTAACACTATTTATGTAGAAATGCCAATTTTTACAAAAACTGCAAAATCGTGACAGATTCAAAATATGAGAAAGTTGTTAAAGCTTGATATTAATTATTAAATTTAAACTAAAATAATTTGAAACAATTTTTTTTTGTTACATTCAAGCGACAATTTAAATAAACTATTCAAGAATGTTTTATATGTATAATCCTGGTATTATATTTTTTTTTATAGAATTAAGATATATTATATAATGTATGTAAAATTTTGTTATCATATTTTGTCATTGGAATAAAATTTAAGATATATTTACCTGTAGTATTTTAGATATAGACATCTTACATACATGTTAGGTTGCTATTGGTTAAATCAAATTGTAGGTGGTGCTTACCTGACAGGTGCCAAGTAAAATGGGTCTCATATAGGTAACTGTATAAGAATCCAAGTAGAATTTTTGTGGTACTATTGAAATTTCTTATAAAGTACGAAAAAATTATGACTACTTATATAATAGAAAATTACACATTTCAGTTTGATGTAAATACATACATACATCACACCATGTTATCCGAAAGGGTTTGACACAAATTCTTTTCACTATGCCAAAGTTAGTTTTCTCCAAACATTCCATCCAGACAAGCAACTTCGGTTTCATTCATATTCCTTCATCATAGGGTGGGATGTTTACGAGTAATATTATTGGAAAAGTTGTCTACAAGATGTACAGTTATCATTGGTTAATTCATATAATAGGTGGTTTACCTGTCAGGTGCTAAGTAAAATGGTGATTTGCTCAGGTAACTCTATAAGACACAGGTAAAACGTAGAACAAAATGGCAAATTTTAAACATGTAAAATTCCAGTTTATTATTTTGAGAAGCAAAACAAGGTTATAGCTTTGGTTATAGTGAGCAAACCTAAAATCTAAAAAAAACCTTTCCCAGTTGACGGGTTTCTGAGAAACGTAAAACCACACCTGCCTTGCCCTTTCAATAAGACATTTTCGAACAAGAAACGTAGTCCTTGTGGACAAGGGTAGACAGGAGGCGGTCACATATTTGACGGCTTCCCTGTAGACACCGAGGGGGGCTCTGCCCGCTTAGGTAGTCTTGGCCACTCTCGTACAACATATATATATATATATATATATATACACAGCACAACGGCAAAAGACATGAAAATGTCAGCCATAAAGGTTTCTCGAGATGATAAATATTATCTGAAAGTTTCAAAAGAAACTTATTCCATAGCTAGAAAATTGCACAAACACTTTCGGACACACAGCGTTCCGTTTTCGTTCCTTCGTTTGTTATTGTTATTTCTCTCCGGCGAAAGAAGAACTTCTCATTGTGCCGGACAAGTAGAAATAATTCAAACTACCCCCCGCCCTCCCCCCCCGCCTCACGTACCTTCCTACACTACTAATAAAGTGTTTATCAAACTGTATCTTTTATGTCATATTGTTTCAATTTATCTTTCAACCTTTACAATTTTTTTTAAATCAACGAAAACTCATTTCGAATAAAATTAACTATACAAAACGAAAATAACTAATAATATAAAATTATATTTCTATTTTCTATATTAATATATTTTTGATATTTTATTGTATTTTTAAATTATTATTAAAAAATAAATACAAATCTTGTTGTTTATTTATAAAAATATACTAACAAAAATACTAATAAATCCTACAAATTCAAGGTAGATTAAAGATAATAAAAAAATCATAAATAATATAAAACAAAGAATAAATATCTAAAATATTTTTATTATTTTTCAAAAATATTTTTATCTTTTTAGAGCAAAATAAATTATTGTTAGAATAATTTAATTATAAAATGCTATATGCTAAAAAACATTAGATATAATATAACTTTCAAATCATATTTTATCCCTAGCAACTTTGTACTTGTTTTATGTAACTAAATTGTAACATATTTTATTTTTATTTTTGATATTCATAATTTGTTCAATACTTATATAGTTATTTTATATATATATATATATATATATATATTATATATATATATATATATATATATATATATATATATATATATATATATATATATATATGTATATATATATATATATTTATACCAAACTAAATATTCTACTACCTGAATATTTACATATGCCTAAACATTGTTAATTGATAATTTTAATTATTAATTTCTCCTATAGTCTGAACAGTACCTAAGCCATAACCATTAAATACTTAAGATATGTAACCACGCATATTGAACCATTGTCAATAAATGTGCGTATCGTATATCATCAGAATGAGAAGAAATGATATAAATAAATAAATAAATATAACATTCCTAATACTAGAACCATTACGACCACGAGTAGCCATTTTTATTATTTTGAAAATTTCGATTTTAATCTAATTAAATTCTAGTTTTTAATGTTCTAATTTATAACTATAGTTTAGAGCTAATAGAGTTCTGAGTTTGTGAGTTTCTATCCCACTTCTGAGATTTATTAAGAGACGAAGAAGAAGAAAGAATGTATAATTAATGATCAATCAAATTATAATACTAATAATTAATTAATTAATTAAGAATAATAAAAATTATATGTAACGAGTAATTTAAAATAATAACAGGAATATATATCTATAAACTAATACTTAATTTTATGAAAATATTATTAATCTAAAATAATAAACTAAAATGAAACCATAGCTGGTATATATATATATATATATGTGTGTGTGGCTGGCTTCGTAGACTCGGGGTGCGGGGGCATGTTCTACCAGCAGGTCAAAAACCGATGTCCGGGTTTTTGGGTAGCAATGGACCGACCCTTCGTGGTGCGGGCAGAGGGGCACGCAAGGCAAAAAAAAGGCGATAATAAAAGAATTATCTTTATTTGTCCAATACGTAGCGTATATAAGATTAATAATCCAATCGCTGTTTTGGAAAATATATCACAAAAACTGCACTATTTATGCACTGACTGGAGCACTTTATGTAAAGCGTTAAACTAGAACAAAAGTCAGGTCAAGAATGGTCTCAAGCCAAGATATTTTTCACATCCGGCAGATGTGTAATATTACTTATGTATACAAATCAAACGAATATGGTTCTACAGTGGTAGTGTCATTAGGGTATATAAGGTCAATGTTAGCATTCTAGGAAATGCTTGAAATCTGATCTACAAAGCCAGTATCCCACACATATCTTTGCTATATTTAAAAGAACATTGTAAGGGTGTCGTCTGGCCGGAGAGCAAGTCAGTGTTGCATTTCCTTAAAATTGAAGTGTGGTGCGGTGTGGGGCTATGAATCTCCACTTTTTCCAATAGACCATTTGTAAACTTAATTTTGTTCAATATATGAATATTTAGCTGGTCGTCACACTTAACTTTAACAAGATAAGACAGTTCATATTCTTCGACTAACTGCATTTTGTTTTTGTACTGAATCAGTTAGTTTTTTTTTTTTTTTTTTGTCTTTTCTCTTATTAGAAAATATATTCGTATATACATATTTATATATTTTTTAAATATTAAATAACTAAATTATTAAATAAATAGATGTAATATAATTCTAAACAGATTTGTATGATTAAAATATTTTATAAATTAATTAGTTAAAAAAATAAATTAAAAAATTTATATAGAAATCCTTTATATAGCCGAATATATGACGAATCTGAACTTAGTTTATAAAGGTGTTTGTGTGTGTCTTGTAAAATTAATAAAAAAATTCAAAATTTTGTTCTGGTTACACTACTAATTGGACATTGATCAAATTTTCAAAAAAAGATTTTCCTAGTACTTGCAAGTATTAAATAATTTTATTTTGTACAGTGTTGCTAAAGTTAAGTTAAGTTATGAATTTGTTACATAAATAAATCTTTTTTTTTTCACTATTGCACTATAACAGAGTAGTGTCGGGTCATGTGGTTATTGTAACCTGAAACTAAGTTAATTTGTGTATTTGTTAGAATTGACCTAGTGACAGATTTATATACCAGGGCCAACCACTTGACATGTAAAGAGATTTTTCGAAAATGGTTTTGTTTTTTCAGTAATGCCAACTTTCCGAGAAAAAAATTACTAAAGTTTTTAAAAATTCATATTGGCTACATTATTTATCCGATTTTGATCAAATTTTCAGAAAAGATTTCACTAATGCTCCCATTAATTATATAATTTTATTAATATCCAGTGTTGCCAACTTTTCGAGAAAAAAATTACTAAAGTTTTTAAAAATTTAACCGATTTTACTCAAATTTTCATAAAAGATTCTCCTAGTGCCTAAATAAATTACGAAATTTTAACAAAATACAGTGTTGCCAACTTATCGAAAAAAAAATCACAATTTTTTTTAAAAAATTCATTGTAGCTACATTATTTATTCGATTTTGATTAAATTTTCAGAAAAGTTTATCCTAGTGCCCTCATAAATTATAATATTATTAAAATACAGTGTTTCCAACTTTCCGAAAAATGTCAAAGTGATCTATATATGGGTTTACCCATATACTTCTAATCTTGTTATAATATAAATCTGTTAGGTATAGGTGGTATGTCAAGACAGTCTTTTGTTTTTCATTACCATAATGACTACATAGTGGTTGTTGTTATACAAATTTTTTTATTCCAAAAAAATTTAATTAATACGATGACGGTCGGTTCTGTGATGGCCATTAGCAGATTTTCTTATCTTATTTAAAGAAATATTTATGATATAAACATAATTTTTTTTTGTATAACGTATCATCACTATTACTGTAATATTTGTTATTGCTATTTTATCTCATGTTTGCTTAGGTAGTCTTTAAGTGGCCTTGCTAAATTTCGCTCCAAAAATGTTTACGCATATGACATTATCCTTGGTAATAATAAACAGAAGTTAACTACTAACTCTAGAATAAATTCGGAATAAGTTACTCCAGCAATGTTAATAGAATAGGATTAACTCTAGAATAACTAATCGAAAAATATGGATGTATCTATTATTACCATGGAACAAGTCAGGTCAAATTCAAGGGACAGACGCACACGTGTTCGTTGTTGGTATTTAAAAAAAACAAACTTAACAGAGTAATAAAACTACTCAGGAAATGTATAGTGTACATTTTACCAAAGTATTAGTTGCAGAATACAAAGTCTGTTGTCCCTTTTCGGAGACAACCTTGAAACAGTAGTACAAGAGATGGCTTCAGAGCCCCAAGTGGACCTAACACGTGTTCGCATACAAATTGTTTATTTAGCTGAGGCCCAAAGTCAGGGTTATTAAACTCAGGAAGTCAAAAATGAAAGAAACGATTAAACCAGACATTTTTATGTGAACATTGTATAGATTTTGTCATTCTAATTGTGAGTTTATAAAGTTACAATCATAGTTTTCAGGTAAAAATATATTTTGCAAAATAAGAAATCATCATATAGGAATGATTGTAACATTGTAAGATAAAATAACACAAAAGTATAAAGTAATAAATATTTGTTGCCGAAATAATAACGTACAACGGAACTTATGATAATCAGATTATATTATTATAACTTAAATGAAATATGATAGACGAAATTATAAACAAACATAAACCTAAACGGTTAGTCAGTTCATACTAAGAAAAATTTTCAAAAGCAGCTGACTTTTATAGCAAATCTCAAGGACATAATTCTAAAAATATGATAAAATATGAATGGCGTCACTTATCTTGAAACAGAAACCATATTGAAACCACATGTTTTCTTATCACACTGTCTGCATATGCAAATATATATATATATATATAATTAAAATTATTTTTTGTTTTAAAATTCTTCTTCTTAGATGTCAAAGTTTAAAATTGTTATTAAATTCTTCTTCTTAGAGGTCAAAGTTAAAAACTGATTATAAGATTTATTTTAAGCAGTTGTTTGGCATTTTAAAATTATTTACGAATAAAATATTATCAGAATAACATTGTACAGAAAAGTGTATTTGTGAAATTAATATAATAATATTCTAAAGTTGAGATTTTTCCAAAAATTTCACAAGTTACTCAAATCATTGAATCGGTTATTAGGCTATGCATCAATGACTGGCTAGTTAACCATATAAACAATTGTTTTGCTCTTTAAAAAATATAACCTAACCTAACCTAACCTAACTAACCTAACCATATAAACAATTGTTTTGCTCTTTAAAAAATATAATAATGAATTATGTTTTAACTTTATAGTAATATAGTTTAGTAAAAAATCTTTCAGAGCTACATTATTTTAAAATAAAACAGCTTTCGGTTAAAGTTCTGTATTAATATTTATTTACAATCAACATTTCAACGAAATTCAACGTTCGTCTTCATCAGGAAAACTGATATTTACAGTAAATAAATTCTTAAAAAAATTACATTTACTGTTAGAGATATGGGTTTTAATTTTAACACGTTACTTTGACATCTATATGAAGAGTGAAACTATTGAACATTCTAAACGATTTCGTCTAGTCAAAAAAGTTGAGATTATAGGCGTCTAGAGTCTAGACTAGACTAATGTTTTACGGCTTTACGTTATTGGGTGTTTATAATATATGGTGTTATGAGTTATTTTTTTTTTTTTGTTTGTTTTATAAACATTCATTTTGTAGAAGAAATTCAGAAATAAAAACTCAACATTTACTTATAAATAATATTGCACTAAATAAACTTTTTTTCTCTAAGAAAAAAATTCAGAAACTTTAATTACACTGTAAAAAAATTATAATAATACGTAAATTTGATTTATTTTAAATTTTCTTCATAGTCAAAACCACAAATCTTTTTATCTGTGTCAAAACTAACAGAGTTATTTGTTACATTCCATAAAACCATGTGTCAAAGATACAATAATTTTCAGAATTTAAAATTAAACGAAAGCTTGCCTTTAAAACTTAAATGAGTTTTATTTAAAAACCTGTCCATATTGGACTGATATAGGAATAAGATAGGAATGTTTGGAGGCGACTGATTTCGGGATGATGAAAAGAGTTTGTGCCACACCCTTTTGGGTACATGGCGTGATTGTGTATGTATGTACAAATATCTTACCAGTCACTAGTTATTTCATATATATATATATATATATATATATATATATATATATATATATATATATATATATATACAGTCGATTCCGCTTAATTGGGACACCGCTTAATTGGGACAGCCGCTTATTTGGGCCAAATCTCAAAGAACAGAAACCAAACCAAGGAACCATCAGTAAATTTACATGTTTAATTGGGACAACATTCCGCTTAATTGGGACAGTAAATTTAAGATTACAGTATATATTATGTTACAAATACATATTCACAAGAAAAAATATTTACAAAAAATTTAATATGATACGCTTCATATCTTTTTGATTCACAACATGGAAAATTATATTTAAAAAACTAGCAAATATGTATCAATTAATTACATTAGTTTCGCGCGCTGTGAACTTTATTCCCAACACATTCATTCACGTATGAAGTACGGACCCACGCGCGCTCAAAGGTTAATGTTTACCCTCGCGTCGGCGTGGCGCGGCACCAGTCATTAAAGCTGTGAGAGTCTACCCTGCTGTCTCAATCGTTACGTATTCAGTTATGATTCAATTACCACTACACCTCGCGCGTGGAAGGTTCGTTAAACTTACATTTTGTCGATTTTATTTAAAAAAAATTAACTCTTGCCAAGATGCCAAGATGCCAAGAAGTGATATGACAGTTTCTAGTAAAATTGCTTTTATTTTGGAATTTATTTTTATATTTTTTTGGTTATATGTAGTTTATAGTTTTTTCCAAGAATTTATAAAATAAAATTATTGAAAGAAAAATATGGATTGCTTAATTTTATGTAAAATTCGGTTAACTGGGACAGCCGCTTAATTGGGCCAAAATGCCCAAGTCCCGATGTGTCCCAATTAAGCGGAATCGACTGTATATATATATATATATATATATATATATATATATATATATATATATATATATATATATATGTATACATACATACATACACAATCACGCCATGTACCCAAAAGGGTGTGGCACAAACTCTTTTCATCATTCCGAAATCAGTCGCCTCCAAACATTCCTATCCAAACAAGCAACTTTCGCTTCATCCACATTCATAATTCCTCTCATACATGCTCTTTCATTCCCACTACTTGGAAACTTTCGCTCGCGCAAAACACTCTCAACCATAAACTTCCTGCACAACAGTTGTCAATAAAAAATAATAACTATTTGTTAAATATATTAATTTCATAGTAAGCATAAGCATGTGAAAAGTTAAAATTATTACACATTACCTGGAAAGCCTTTTTACAAATATTTATAGAAATAGTGCCAGTTGCGTACAGTCATTAAATAGTGCCATTTGCGTACGAATAAGGGTCAAACTATTATTACAAATTTAACATCACGAATTTAAGCATAATTTATCATAATATACCTAGTAAAAAGTAACGAAGTTGGTAAACGATATGAATTTATTAAATATTAATCTACACAAATCAAATTTAAACCAATAAATATAAACTTGGTCAATTTTAAAATTAAATAGCGACTTGATTATTTGTAAAAATTATGTGCGATGATATTATAGCGTATTATAAATATTATATAACCGCTGTACGCATCTGGCACTCGGTCTAACTAGCTTTACTACCTTTATTTGTACGCAAATAAAGGTAGTGACTGTACGCAACTGGCACGTACGCAACTGGCACGACACCATATTTATATCACTACCAAATAAAAACAATTTATGTAAAGGCACTTAGTTAAATAGAATTTGGCTTCCATTAATTAAAAAAAATCTATAAATTTTATGATCTATAGTTATTTATTCTACTTGTTTCCTATGTTCTGTTTATTTACTGTAAATATCATTTGTATCTATTTATCCTTCGTCGAAAAACAGTTTTATTTTAATATAATGAGTTCTGAAAGGATTTTTTACTATATTAATATTTTGAGGAGAAAATTTGGTCTGTATGTATTAGCTGGATTGGTAGCTGTTGGTTTAGTAATTGGTCTATATTTTGCTGTTACGTATAAGGAAACGATAGAGAATACAGCTAGTTCTTCAACTGATATTGCAAACAATAACAACACCGACAACACGAATGGCAAACACTCAAAATCAGCGAAATTACGTTGCGCTAATAACAATTTTCCAAAATACACATCTGGTGTCGTTACAAATGGAATAGAATGTGCAAAAATTGGCAGGTAAGATCAAAACATACATGTTGGAGTGGTATGATTGAGAGTGGCTTGCGTGAGCGAAAATTTCCAAGTAGTAGGAATAAAAGAGCATGTATGAGAGTGGAATTATGAATGTGGATGAAATTGCGAAAGTTGCTTGTGCTGGATAGGAATGTTTGGAGGCGACTGATTTCGGGATTATAAAAAGAGTTTGTGCCACACCTTTATTTGGGTATATGGCGTGTTTGTGTATGTAATGTATGTAATTCTACAGGTTTTGTGAGCTTAATTTTTCATAAAAAAAATGTAATATCACGTAAATTATCACAGTAAAATTACAAAATGTTGTTATAAAATAAATAGGAGAGATCGGGTACGAAATAGATTAGTGTATAATGAGTGCACTCTAAAAAAAGTAGTGTTAAAACTAACACGAAATAGTGATCGAGTTAATTTTAGTGTTGAGGTTACACGATGATATCAAATATAGACTTAACTATAGAGTTAAATAAAAAATATAGACTAAAATTATACTTTCCATAGAGTTAATTTAACACTAAAATTTAACTCTTGAAAAGACTCGCCTTCGTGTAACAAAAATCGTGTGCGTTTTACACTATTTTCGAGTTAAAATTAACTCTAAAATTTTAACCATTTGAAAATTTAACAAGGATTCGAAACAAATTTCTGTGTGTGTGTGTGTGAAATTGAAAAAGAAATGTTGTAGCAAAAGTTGCCGTGTTAGAGTCAGTTAAGATGGTTCGGACATGTTGAGCGAATGCGTCTAATGAACGTTTGCTGTTCAAAAGATTTATTTGAATAATTTTGATGGTATACGTTTGCCTAGTGGATCAGTCCGATGAGTAGTTGGAGTGGTGTATGATTGAGAGAGTGGCTTGCGTGAGCAAAAGTTTCCAAGTAGTAGGAATAAAAGAGCATGTATGAGAGGAATTATGAATGTGGATGAAGCGAAAGTTGCTTGTTTGGATAGGAATGTTTGGAGGAGACTAATTTCGGGATGATGAAAAGAGTTTGTGCCACATCCTTATGGGTACATGGCCTATGTAAAATTACATAAATTTAAGATATATTTTTTATAGTGTATTTTTACCTCACTTAAGGGGGTATATACTTTTCTCAACCTAAAAAATCTAGTTTATGACTAGAATATAACGACCTTTGGAAAAAAGATTTTTTCAAAACTTTAACAACCCTTGAAGCTTATAAATTAAGTAATAACTGTCCAATTGATGTTGGCATTTTAAAAAATTCGTAAAAATTTCCAACTGGATTTTACAAAAAGGGGGTAGTGCCGCCGACGCAGCAATTGCGACCCTATTCTGCGAAGGAATCGCCCAACCCCAAAGCATGGGCCTAGGGGGTGGATTTCTCCTAACCATCTATACAAAAGCAACAGGCAAAATTGAAACCCAAGATGCAAGAGAAGTAGCACCCTTAGCAGCTACCAGCGATATGTACCATGGCAATCAAACACTTGCCAGAGAGGGTAGGTATATTTTTACAGATTTTTTTTCCCCAAAGGAACTATTATTAGTATGACCTTGTAGAAGTCATTTAACTTTTATTATAAACTTATAAACTCGAAACAGGATATAACTTTGCAGTAGAGAATTTAAATTGCTTAACATCTTGTAATAATAAGAAGAAATTAAATATATTAGAAGCAATACAAATGCATAAAAATAAAACAAATTTATTAAACACTGATTTCTCACCATTAGAAAATCGTTTGTTGCAATTTCTATGAGTCTAGCAATAAAATAAACCTTTCTTAAAATAATTTTTCTTAGAATAACATCTGTTAAAGTATTTTTATGTAACATTGTAAAATCACCAAAAATAATAACTTTTATTTTTTGAATATCCCGAATATATATTGTGTCTTTCATGCTGGAAATGCTCTGTTTTAAATCAAAAGTTTCTAAACTTGTTTAGAGATTTTTTAGTTGAAATCAAGTTATTATTTCAATAATTATTACTTTAATCTAAAAATATTTTTATAACGTATCATCACTATTACTGTAATATTTTTTATTGCTATTTTATCTCATGTTTGCTTAGGTAGTCTTTAAGTGGCCTTGCTAAATTTCGCGCCAAAAATGTTTACGCATATGACATTATCCTTGGTAATAATAAACAGAAGTTAACTACTAACTCTAGAATAAATTCGGAATAAGTTACTCCAGCAATGTTAATAGAATAGGATTAACTCTAGAATAACTAATCGAAAAATATGGATGTATCTATTATTACCATGGAACAAGTCAGGTCAAATTCAAGGGACAGACGCACACGTGTTCATTGTTGGTATTTAAAAAAAAAAAACTTAAGGGTGTCGTCTGGTCCGAGAGCAAGTCAATGTTACATTTTCTTAAAACTGAAGTGTGGTGCGGTGTGGGGCTATGAATCTCCACTTTTTCCAATAGACCATTTGTGTCCGGCCCGCAAGTTTGACATGCTTGATTTATATTATTTCGTTTGAAATATTTCTAAAACTTGGTTTTATAGAAACTGTATTTTTGTTCTTTTGACTTTTGACAAAAATCAGTTGTAGATGTGAGGTGAGAATTTGGAGTCAAAACAATAAATTCAATAAAATAATATGTAATTACACAACCTGATTTAAAAAAAAATATCTATTGAAACTCACAATATGTAAAATCGTTTAATATACATAAGGGTGAACAGATTTTTTTTTTGTTACCCTCAATATGTATAATTGGAGCCCGTGAATAGAGGGTAGCTGTCTCAGTGTATAGTGTACATATTACAGACAACATGCAAGCATCTAATTTCACATTACACAGCATCACACATCGGTGACGTCATGCACAAATGATGCACACACACACACACTTCGTCTGTAATTTCTGTTCTAAATTGCACCTACACATACATACATATATATTTTATGATATTTATGTTATACACGGAGTAAAGAAAATCATTTTCATTCCAATAAATATATTTTTCAATAGTGGCAAATAAATATCTATTTGATTTAAAGGTATTTATTTATTAGAAACAAATAATTATTTTAAATAAAGAGCTTGTATATTTACTCTAAATAAATTTATTTAAAATAAAAAAAATATATGTTATTGAAATTTATTTATTAATATCAAAGAAACGTTTTTCTCCGTGTATGTAGTGAGTTATGTAGTAAAAATTTTATGCAAATCATTTAAAATAGTTATACTGTAACTTACTAAAATGTGTAAAAATTTGACACCCATCAACGAATTCGCATTTATACGATTCTAGTTTTTCTTGTAATACATTTACTAAAATTTCCTATACAACAGAAGAAGCAAAAATACTGTTTCTCTTTCAAACTAAATATCATCGTATGGCAAAATTTACACTGTAAAAATTTTAGCGAAATTACAAAAAATAGTAGTAAAATTTTACTATTAAAAATCTGTAATTTCATTTTATCATAAATATTCTGTATTTCTACCTAAAAATTTTGTAATTTTTGCATAACTCATAAATTACATAAAGTAAGTGAAAAATAACTTAATAAAATTGCTTACTTTCTGCAAATTGCATCACATATTTAATATAGAATTACATATGGTTGATATACCTTCTTAAATTATGTAAAATTACAGTTTGCATATTAATATCTGTAATAATTCATTTTAATAATGATACTTAGTACATGTTTTGTGTAATAATACTAATAAAATATTTTATGTGTAATTCATTCATTTCAAAATGCATTCTTCATGTCAATTTAGAAATGTATGTAATTATACCAACAATAATATTACAGAACTAAACAAATTTTAGCTATTTATGGAAAATTTCTCACAGCAAATTTATTGAAATTTTGAAAAATTACTAAAAGAGACTTTACTAAAAAAAAAAAAAAAATGTAATATTACATACTTATGTACTTTTCTATTCCGTTGATGGTAATATCATATTACATAATGTTTGTAATAGTTCCGATATTATTTATTTTTAAACAATTATATTAAAATTACAGCAGTTGAGTAATTATACCTAGAAAGACTGGGCATCGTAGTGTCTCATGGTTTTGTTGGTAAAATTATATAATTTTCATAATCATCATTTAGCTGGGTTGTTGCAGCAGCCTTATGTACAAAGTAAATCTACCGCAAAAGTGTACGATGCTATTGCGTTGGCGTCCTCGTGTTGTGAACGTGTGTGTGTGTGTGTGTATGTGTGTGTGTGTGTGTGTGTGTGTGTGTGTGTGTGTGTGTATGTGTGTGTGTGTGTGTGTGCACCACGCGAACCGAAACAAATGAATGAAGGCACCGGTTACCTAGCAACGGCAGGTCCAACACACGCGCCACACCGAAATTGTCAGCTTATACAAAACGCAACAAGACGGTGATTCTATATCAGACTAACCCATAGTCTTCAAAATCGTTATCGCTATTTCATGGCGTTTTGTTTAAAGGATATGTTAAATATTTGAAAAATGAATCAATTTGTGTTTAATTCTTAGTTTATTACAATTAAATTTTAGCAATTAACATATTTATTACTTTCGATAAAATTTAATGATCATACCTAGATTACTAGAAATTAATTTAAATAAAAAAATATTTGACACGATTATATGAAAAACTGCATTATAATTTTTATACTTTTTAGTGTAGTTTTGAATGAAATCTTATCACTTAAAAGTTCTTTTTTTAATTTGTTAGAGATGTAGCGTAGATGCGAAGCACATAAATTGCACACCGATTTCAGAAATCCCAAATTTGAATAACGAAATTGCACACCGGTCAACCGTTGGACGACCCAAACGAATTATCGGTTTATTTGGGTCTTGAACCTTTACGCAGGTACTTTTTACAGTGAGCGTTCGTTTATTCTGTAGCATATTTTTACGCGGGTCATTCGCCACTGTTGGCTTAGGATAGGTTAAGTTATAGGTTTTAGGAAAATTTGCGTGAAAAGATTCGCAGGCGTTTGACGTACGTTCTAGAGACGAACTATTTTCGATTCTACTCGGTTTTAGGTTGAAATCTTAATCCCTTAATCTGTTTATTATTATCGGTGTGCAATTTCGCTATTCAAAATTTCGGTAAGGGATTAAAACCCAACGGCCGTGTGCAATTCTTATGTACCCGCGTAGATGTATGCTAGAATATCGACACGCGTTCATATGTATAGACCTTACAACCGTGGTTATAAGATCTATACAATTGAATGCGTATTGGTTTTCTACTGTAAGGTGCTAATGTATAGGTCCTCTTAAAACTTTCGATATTGTTACAGACACAATGCACAATTAATAGCGTGATTAAACATACATACATACACAATCACGCCATGTACCCAAAAGGGTGTGGCACAAACTCTTTTCATCATCCCGAAATCAGTCGCCTCCAAACATATCCTTAAAAAACATATCTTTAAAAATAAAATGTAAGTAAAAACAAATTAGGAATTACATTAGTTTTTATTATTAATCAATTTATGATAATTATCATCACATAATAACAAATATTTTGATAAAATTAATGCAGACTATCCAAAATATGAAGGTAGCGAAATATTTGTTTTAATCCAAATTAATCTTGCGTAACTTCTGGCACGTCTTTTCATAATCTCATACTGCTGTTAGTAATAATCCGACTAACTCACTATGTACACAATCACCCTGTATAAGGCTAAGTTCACACCGAGCGCGCTTCGCATGGTGTTTAGCGTGTTGCTGTATCGCATTGCTTAGTGCATAGCTTACAAACTGTTCACATCGACATGACTTAACGCGAAGCTTAGTCATTAGTTTGATGTTGAATTTAACGGTTACGTTATGCCTCTTTTTAAATTTTTAAGAAAAATATTGTTGGCAGAGAATATTAGATTAAAATTAAGCAAAAGACCTAAAAAAAAAATATGGACACATGCATTTAACAATGATCGGAATACAATTGACAAATTTGTTACATTGTACAGTGATGCCAGAAAATTTAACGAAAAATTTGTATCTTATATGAGAATTCTTCCCGATTAAATACGTCAGCTATCAGCGTTTCTTCCATATTTGTAGTAAAACGCCTGGCAGTACTGCGTGATTAACCAACACTGCCCGTAACCTAGCGCTTAGCAGAGCATAATGAATAGCGAACAGCAAAGCGCCATGCGACCGGTCTGAACAGGCATACTATAAAATGACGTGTTGGTTTTATATTGCTTTAAGCCTAGCATAGAGAAAGACGCTAAGCGCCATGCGAAGCGCGTTCGGTGTGTACGTACCCTAAGCGCGTATGTCTGCCTTGCTGCATAGCTTTTCATATGGTATACGTAATACACATGAGTGCGTGGCGCGTGCGAATGCGCACATGCGGTTACATACGTGTGCGTGTGTGAGTGTGTGTTCTGGTCGGATAGCGCCGATAACGTTATCTCTCTTCGATAGCTCTGTCTCTGTCGTACTTATGTTCGGGATATCACGGTTGGCGCATTTTCTATATTTATCTCTCTTTCTCTTGTTTACTTGTGTGGTTGAATTGTGGCGTGGTGTATTTTCAAAAAAATATTTTTTTTTGTTGAATGTGGAAGTACATAGTGGATTAAAGTGTTGTAAAATGTAGGTAATGTTAGTTTTACAATTGTATAATGTTTTTATAATAATTAAAAATAGGTATACATATAGATACTACGAAGAAAAAAAGTTTTTGTATTTAGTTTTGAGGATATACCTATTTTAATAATTATTTTTTTTAGTTTGTGTTTATAATAAAATGTAGCATTGACTAAATTTTAATTATTTTGATTTAATTAACTTTTTTGTTTTAATGCAAATGATTGCTAATTATCTAGAATTTGTATCAAATTTGTAGTTTTCATTATGTTAATTATTTTATTTCATTCTTTTACCTAAAATATAAATATATTCCAACTATTTCGATATAAAAATAAATATTTATTGAGATAAATTGATTTGAAAAAAGGCTTCAAAAATCATACTATAACTACGCTGTATTTTATTATTCGAAACTTATATAATTTGTATATATGTTTTAATTATATAATAATAAGATAACATATATTAACGTAACAAATTCTTGTATACAGGATTTTTATTTATGTATATTTAGAAAAAATGAAAATTACTTATAATTATTAAAATATTTTGCAATGTATTTTCATATAAATTATTTAAAGATTATTAAATGCAAAGTTATTATACAAAAAATACATCTTCCTCAAAATGACCCCTAGTCTCATTTTCAATTTCAATAACTGAGTATTCATCTATAAAAACAAACCTAATATACTCTTTTGCGTAGGACGAGTTGCAACTACGATACGAGACGGAAAAAAAAACTGACGTGGAAAGTAAGACTCTATTAACGCGTGTGTTTCAACATGTATCGAACCAAAATAAACCCATATATTTTTCCGGTTCAGTTCGGTTTTCGATTCAGTTCCGGTTCGAAGCCCTGGTAAAAACTAAAAGAATTATTATCTCGCTTATGAGACGAATTTTGCTAAGGCGTTTTAAGGTTTATCGACTGCTTTTGAGATGTACTATCACCCTCTAAAACTAAAAGGATATAGAGAAAATTGTAAACACCCTGTATATTACTTTAACTTCAATTCTCTACTGTCATTTTTTATTTCGATAATCATTTGTTTCTATATGTTTATTTTTTTATTTTCGTCTACACATACTTATATAACTCTTATTTGATTTTCTCATCAATATATCAATCAATTGATCGTATTAATTAATCATATAAGATGATTAGTTCTATAATCTTTTCGAAATCATATCAACAACGTGATTACTCAATTTTTTTATTTAACCCTTAATCACAGAGGTGCATTTTCACTATTTTATAAACTTACGTTTAGTATATTGATATATTTTTAATCTCTGAAATTACACTCATAACCAAACTCTCTATTCTATATATACGATACGCAAAGCTGAATAACTAAACAAAGAGAGAAATAACATTGAAAAGAGATGATACCGACCAAGTGCGAGCGGCCACACCACGTGATCATCTTCTGTTCTTCGTCGGGTCGTACTCATTTGTCGTGCGTCTGTGTCCCGTATTTCTTGCACATAATGATCATGACGACACAACACGTACAGAGACGCATCAGCGTGTTAAAGTATAACACTATATACATATATATATATATATATATATATATATATATATATATATATATATATATATATATAAACGTAGTATGCTGTGTATGAAACGGAACACTCTGTGTACATAGGCCTGCTGATAATGAACTCTGGATGAGGAGGAGAACGGGTGGAGGTAAAGGAGATGCGATTGTAAGAATTGTGAGAAAAAATGTTAGTGGAGGCTACGTTCACATAATGAGATTTTTACGGAATCTTTTTAATATTAACTTAAAATGAGAAAGAGTACAGTGTGGCCAGGTGGCCACAGAACATAAACTCATTGAACAATACTTAGAGAGTTATACGAAAAATTTAGTTTTTACAAAATATTTTTAAGGACAAATTCCTTTTAAACATAATACTTGTATACTGTATACTGTATACTTAAAAATAAAATAATCCATATTTTGAAATCATTCTGGAACAAATTGGACTGAGCGGCGTCGCGTGTTGTAATGCCGGCTCTGATTGGTAGCTGCTCTCGCAATGTTAATTCGTGCCAGCTCCTGTGCTTCCGTGAGAGCCCGTATTCTATCCTGGTGATCTATGTTGCTGCCGACTGGCGGTGCTTCTGCGTTGCCGAGCGGAGGATTGAGTTGTGTAGGTAGTTCGACTTCACGTCCGAAATTCAGGTACGCCGCTGAGTAGCCGGTGGAACTGTGTCGACTGCTATTAATTGCGAGCATAAATTCGGGCAATAGCGCGTGCCACTGCCGATGATTTTGTTCACAGAACTGTGCAATCATCGGTTTCAGCACGCGATTGATGCGTTCTACGGGATTCGCCTGTGGTGTATATGGTGGTGTACGGTGATGCTTGATATTGTATTCTTCCAGGAATTTCCGCATGGCTCGATTGGCAAACTCGGTACCATTGTCAGTGATCAATACTTGGGGGCATCCAAAGCGACAGATGATCAACTCTCGCAGGGCCAGGATAATCGAGCTGGCGGTGGCTTGGCGTAGCGGCCGACATTCGACCCACTTGGTCAAACGGTCCTGAAAAACGACGACGTATTGGTAACCCTTGACGGGGTGCGGTAGCGGTCCCATAATGTCTGCTGCAACTGTGGTCCATGGTTGTCCGATCTGGGGTGGCCCCATGCGTCCGGCCGGGCCGCGTTGATCCGACTTGAAGCGCTGGCAACTGGTACACCGACGAACGTAAGCGGCTGCTTCACTGAACATGCCAGGCCAATAATAGCGTAGTGCCAGTCGGGCTAGGGTCTTGGCTACCCCCAGGTGCCCTGCCGTTGCCACGTCATGGTTTTCGATCAACACTTGTCGTCGTTGTTCGGTTGGTATGCAGCGTTTCCATTCCCGGTGTGGTTCGGTCTCGGATAAGTCGCCGGGGTCCCAGAACCGGCGTTGCAAGAGGCCTCCGTTTACCCTGTAATCCGGGTAGGCTGCTGGTTGTCTGACCACTTTCGACAGCATCCGCTTGTACCATGGACACGTGGGTGCAATGGCATGGAGGGCTGGAAGCGGTTTGCGGCTTAACATATCAGCCAGGTAATTTAATGTGCCTTTCCGGTATACTATCTCATAGTCGTACTGTTGTAGTGAGGCTGCCCAGCGCGCCAGCCGTCCCGTGGGCTCTTTCAGTGACTCCAGGTACTTCAAGGCCTGGTGGTCAGTGATGACGACGAAGCGGTAACCTTCCAAGTAACCACGTAGCTTTTTAATTGCCCAGACCACGGCGAGGCATTCTTTCTCCATCACCGTATAGTTGCGCTCAGTAGGCGACAATGTTCGGCTTATGTATGCCACTGCTCTGTGTTCCTCCACGCTGCCCTGTACCAACGCAGCTCCAATACCCGTATCGGATGCGTCGGTCTGCAGGATGAATGGTTCGCTGAAGTCGGGACAAGTTAGTGCCGGTGCTGTGGTGAGTGCCTGCTGCAGCTGTCGATACGCTTTCTCTTGCTCTGGGCCCCAGGTCCAGCGTTGCTTCTTTCGTAGCAGCGCTGTCAACGGTGTTACCATCATCGAGAACCTAGGCACGAATCGTCGATACCAGGAGGCGGCGCCGAGTAACTGTCGCATTTCCTTTACGTTTGAGGGTGGCGGCAGTTTCAGGATAGCGTCTACCTTGTCTGGGTCTGTCTGGATTCCTTTTTCTGTGACGACGTGGCCCAAGTATTTGATAGATCTTAATCCGAACTGACATTTTTCTGGATTAATTCGTAGATTGGCATCTCGTAGCCGTTGGAACACTTCTCGCAGATGTTGCATGTGTGTTTGCAACGTCGGACTGGCGACGACGATGTCGTCCAAATATGCGAATGCGTGCGGTTCTAGTTCCGGGCCGATGATGGTATCTAACAGGCGCTGGAAGGTTGCTGGAGCGGCGTGGAGCCCAAACGGCATCACTCGGAACTGGAATAGTCCTTTGCCCGGTACGGTAAATGCTGTTAGAGGCTTGCTCGCATCAGTTAGCGGTACTTGCCAATATCCGTTTTTGAGGTCGATAGTGGAGAAATACGTGGCTGGTCGCAGCTTATCCAGGATTGCTGTTATGTATGGCAGCGGGTACGCATCTTTTTCGGTTACTTTGTTGAGCTGTCGGAAATCGATACAGAACCGCGGCCGGCCGTCCTTTTTCTGCACGATCACTGCAGGCGAGCTCCACGGGCTTTGAGAGCGTTCGATGATGCCGTCGGCTAACATCTTATCGACTTCCTCGTTAATGATACTCTGCACTTTTGGGTTGCGTGGTAAGTATCGCTGTTTGATCGGCGTATCATCTTTTAGTTTAATGTGATGTTTCGTTTTTCCAGTTGTTCCGTGTATGTGTGCGAACTGTTGAAGTTCGCCGGCCAGGAAGGCGGTCAGTTGTTCCTCGTCAGTGGGCGTTTGTATGGCGGCTGCTGCGGCTGGTAGACAGGTTGGCGGCCGGAACCGGACCTGGTGCTGTTCAAGGTCAAGACACATCCCTGTGTTGGTCATCACATCCATGCCCAAGATGACCTCGTGGCTGAGCGTTTGTAGGCTATGGAGCGTGATCGTGTGCCACGTATCGTTCATGATGCAGCCCACTGAGATGGTGCCTTGTGTTTCGCTGCGGGTTCCGTCTGCTAATTGCACTGGTTGCCGGTGTGCCGAGTCCAGGCGCGTCCGCTCATCACACAGGTTTGTCGCTACCTCGTGGTCAATGTACGAGTGCATTGCCCCCGTGTCCAGCAATGCTCTCAGACGTTGCCCCTTGATATCGATGTCTAGGAACATCCTATTGTCCCTCGTGCCCAGGCAACGCAGGACGGGCAGATGTGTGGCTGCGGGTGTAGTCCTTACGAACTGGTTTCGCCCCGCGATTCGCCAGCTCGTTTCTCGTTTCCCGTTTTGTTCCGGCACCCACAATCGCGCGTCAGCACTCCAGGCCGGTTGCAATCCCAGCAGAAGAGTCGTGGTTGGTTGCGGCATTGTTGCCTGAAGTGTCCATGTTGTCCGCATCGCCAACACTGCACAGCTGCTGTAGCGGTTCTAGTTGGGTTTGGTCGGTCGGTTTCGGATGTTGTGGGTTGTGTTGGGATCGGTCGGTCGCTGTTGGTAACGTCGGATGTGACGGCGTGCAGCCTAGGTGGTTCGCGTGCGGGGTGCAGCTCCTGCTGCAGGCGCTCGAACTCTTCAATTTCGCGAACCAGTTCTCGCACGTTGGATACGTCACGGCGACGAATGTATTGTCTGTACTCGGGCAGCATGTTCTGGTATATGCGAAACAATTCCTGTTCGGCCGACATCTGACCGTAACGTCGTATTAGAGTGCGAATGTCCGTCACGTAATCGAGTCCGCGTTCTTTGGGCCGTTGCTTCCGACGGTTGATTTCTTCCACGATCCTCAGCTGATAGTCTGAGCCGACATAGTATAGCTTGAAGTCGTCCAGAAAATCGCTCCATGTGTTCCAGGCGTCCCGGTTGTTGCGCAGCCACTGTAGTGGGGTCCCGCGGAACAGTTCGGGTAGTGCCCTCAGCAGTTGTCCATCTGTAATCCTGTAGCTTGCTTTCAGCTCGGCTACGCGTTCTAGGAACGATACGGGGTCCGCTCTGCCGTCGAAGTGGGTGTTCCATTTTCTTACTGTCTCGCACGTCGGCGTGGTAGCTTCTGTCGAGTGCCTAGGTACGGTTTGGTTCATTACAGTTTGGTTCATATTTACCTCGACGTCGGCGTCTGTGTCAGTGTCTATGTTACTTAGTGGCTCCTGGTTTAGGCGTCGTATCACGTTCACCAGCCGCTGTCGTAGTTCAGGTACGTTGCCGGTGTCGTCTTGACCTATTCCGCTCAGCCGTGCCACCAGATCATCTTTCTTGAGGCTGTATACCCAGCCTACTGTTACTGAGGATGCTTGCGTTCCGTCGTCGGACGGGCCTGCACCCGTGTCTGTGTTGGTTTTGTTGTCTGTCGCTTGTAAGTCCCTGTTCGTGAGCGTCATCTTGTAACGCGACCTTCGTTTCGGCGTCGCGTTGTGTACTTCTCCTTTTCAATATCTTCGTGTATCGGGCGCCAATCACGTTTCCTGCAATCCGGGAAGGAGGAGCGGGTTGCGGATAGTTCAGACGGGAGTCCAAGGTTCCATTAAGCGAGTTTCAATTATGAATAATCTTTTCTTTTTTTTTTATTTATGAGACAATATATACAAATATACTACTATGTAAACCTAAACTTATATTTATAATTTATAATTTAATTCACCTGTGCCAGATGACAAGAAAAAAACAAACAACCGATTATCCTCTTATTCTAATCCCAAAAAATAATTAAATGCTTAACCTAAGTTCACCCGTTTATTCTAAGTCCAAAAAATAATTAAATGTTTATCCTAAGTTCACCCGTTTATTCTAAGTCCAAAAAAATAATTAAATGTTTTCTAAGTCAGAAAAGAAATTGAATTTCTGATTCTAAGTCCAAAAGAAATTAAATTTATTATTCTAAGTTCAAAAGAATTATTTAATCTATTCACGTTATGTTTCGAGTGTAAAATTTAAATCCAGATACCGTTGATAGACTGAGTCCAGGAGCCGGTCAATCAAGTCTATCTTAGAATCGGAAATTAAATTTATTATTCTAAGTTCGAAAAAAATTGAATTTATGATTCTAAGTTCAAAAGAAATTAAATTTATTATTCTAAGTTCAAAAATAATTTAATCTACTCGCGTTATGTTTCGAGTGTAAAATTTACACTCACCGTAGTTTTAAATCCAGGTACCGTTGGTAGACTGAGTCCGGGAGCCGGTCTATCGAGTCTATTGCCACTCAGGAGCTAAGTGGTTCGACTTCGGAGCGAATGTCGAATGCTTTTTTATGGCCAAGTTGGCCTTTTTATAGTGCGATTTTGACTTGACAAGTTGAAACCGCGCTTAAAATAACGTTTCACTCGTGTTAGACAGAGAACACCAAGTTCTTCTTATTGTTTTTATTCTTCTTTTTGTTTGTATATTTTGCTACTTACGAACTACCCCCGCCAGCAGCCTTGGCCGTGCGCGCTCGCTCTGCGCGTACGGTCTAACATTTTTAGTTGTAAACAAACAATGAATATAACCCCACAATACAACGTGGCTTTCTGTACAATGTTATTTTACATTTATAATATAATTACAATTCCAGGTAACATTTTATAATCACAGTATTTAATATTATTTACTCTAAATGTTTGTACAATTTCAGAATACAATGGAATTACAGGAGGTAAAATGTTATAATTGCAGTATTCAACTGTAGTTAATCTACACGTTTGTAATATTTCAAATGATTGTGCTAGACAGCATATACTGACATTACATGAGGTAAAATGTTATAATTGCAGTATTCAACTGTATTTACTCTACACGTTTGTAAAATTTCAAATGATTGTGCTAGACAGAATATAATGAAGTTACATGAGGTAAAATTTTATAATCATAGTATTGAACTCTATTTAATCCAAATGTTTTAAAATTTCAGGTGATATGTGTCGATGTACTATGATCATCGTCACAATATATATATATATATATATATATATATACGTATATGAATGCCACCACACATACGAAGTCGATTCCCGAATATAGCCGATTGAAAACCGAATATCCAAAACATTTTATCTTTTTTTCTCTTATACTTATTTCATTCACATTGCTTCTATCTAACCATCATTATTTTTTATTTGTTTTATTTCTGTAGCTTTATGTCCTTTTATTTAACTCGCTAGATGTACTATACGAGTATATTTCAAGAGATTCTATTTACAATATCTTCTTAAAATTATATTTTGATAGCTTGGGAAGAAATTTTTAAGTAAAATAAATGTTAAGTCCGATTGCACATAGTATTGTTAATTGCTTTGTAAGATAATCAATTTGTTAACTTGCTAACTGACCAATCAATGAGACGATTCGAAGACAATTGACAATCTAATTGCCTAGTTAATTCATTAATTAAGTTAACAATGCTTTGTGCAACCGGACTTATATATTACTTGAACTTAGGTATTTTGTTTGTTAAAAAATTACAAAATTACAGTTTTATTGGTGTAAATAGTAAATGCACAGTAATCTTCAGACTTTTACGGCTGGTTTGAATTTATAGAAATACTATTCATATTTGATAATAGGTAGAAGTAAAAATTTATTTTAAAGCAAAAACTAAAAGCATTTTGTCATAAACAAAAGGAATGGAATATGGGCCTTTATTTTTGAACCAAATATTAACTAATTTTTTAAAAGGCTTTGAAAATTGTTATACTGTTACTTACTGTTATTTTTTTCTATTAAATATTTTAGTTTTATTAGAAAAACATAAGTTTAAATTTCTCAAACATGTTTACTCTTAAGTTAAAAGTAAAAACTTCGGATCTTAAGTAAAAATTTACGTTTCAAAAAGTTCTACTGTAATTGAAATGAAACTCAAGTTTATGTAATATATTTTACATAAAATGTTTTGCACAACAAGTTTTTCTCTTATTATAAATCACCCTGTATAAATTTTAACAATTTTACCTGGCGAATTTTTAACATGAATTCACGTAAATATTAACAGGTTGTTTTTGATTGTATACATATGTATTTATTGCGAATAGCCATGTAGGAAGTTTAAACATGTGTTAATGTCTAGGGACTTGCACTGCTGTTGTTATATTGGCAGTAACGCATTTTGACTCCGTGTTTTCAATCTGATTGTTATTGATATTGCGTCAATATTAATTTTTTTTACGTTTATAATTGATTGTATTCATAAAATATTTATGTATGAATGCGTTTTGTGCGATACACTCTGATATAAATTTATATACTCTATGATTGTATATTTTTGCCATAAAAATGTAATACCGTATTTGCCCGAATATGACGCGATATTTTTTGACTAATTATTTCGCGTTCAAAACAACTCTTGAATTTTATTTTCCTTGAATTTTATTTTCTTTGAATTCTTTTCTGAAAAATGAATGGATTGCGTTAAATTCGGATGTTAATTTTTTTCTAAATATCTTATCTATAATTTTATCAATATCTGGGAAATATTTAAATTAGAATGTTGCTACTGTAATATAAATGTACTAACTTTCTCAACATAATTTTAGTTATACGTGGACTGCTTGAAATAATTTTACATCTGTATAATAATTATAGTGTGAACATGAATACAATAGAACTTGTTTCTAATTTTGTTTATTTTATTTCTTTATTAATCTATAAAATTCTAGTTAATAGTTTTCAAATTTAAATATAAACATTATACCTCATAATAAAATCTTATAGTTTTATTATCAAATTTCACATGCATGTAAAATTTATATTTGGGTATATACATACATACATACACAATCATGCCATGTATCCAAAAGGGTGTGGCACAAACTCTTTTCATCATCCCGAAATCAGTCGCCTCTAAACATTCCTATCCAAACAAGCAACTTTCGCTGCATCTACATTCATAATTCCTCTCATACATTCTCTTTTATTCCTACTACTTGGAAACTTTCGCTCACGCAAAACACTCTCAATCTTACCACTCCAAGTACTCATCGGACGTCCACGCAAACGTATACCATCAAAATCATTCAAATAAATCTTTTTAACCTAACGTTCATTAGACATTCGCTCAACATGACCGAACCATCTTAACTGACTAACACGGCAACTTTTGCTACAACATTTTTTTCAATTTCACACTCATCATACACTAATCTATTTCGTACCCGATCTCTCCTATTTACACCACATACCCCACGTAAAAATCTCATTTCCACAGCAGTCATTTTCCGTTTATGCTTTTGCTTTTATATCTATTACTTTTAACTACCATTATAACATAGTAAAAAATCTTTCAGAATTCATTATATTAAAATAAAACAACCTTAGGATTTAATTCTGTATTAATTTTTATTAAATTAACACAGAACTAAATCCTAAAGCCATTTTATTTTAACTATTATTATATTTTCTATAGTAACTTTGACATAAGCTAAAACTTTAATTGCTAATCAATTTGTTTTGATGTGTTTGTGTTGCAGTGACGAACAGCAAAATTGGCCCCAGCAAACGCAACAGCGGCAACAGCGCATTATTGGAGGCGTTTGTGTAGGTGGTGTTTGTGTAGGTGGTGTTGGAGGCGAAGCGGGAGGAGAAGGCGGAACGGATTCGGAAGTGGAAGTGCCCCTGCGTCGCTATCTCCAATGTCCGGCTATGCTACGGGTCGAACACCTCAAGAAGTTCATATGCACCAAGTATAATGTTGATAGTCAACACTATCATGTAAGTGCGCGCATAGATATACAACTATTTCTTACATATTTTTTCACTTTATTTTAATCATAATAACTTTATTTAGCTTAAAAAAAGATTATACAATGAATATATATAGTCATGAAAACTACTTAAATTTATGTTTATAATCTAGTACATTATTGGTAACTTAAAATTTGTACTTATTTTACATATAATTTATTTCAGTCTTTATTTCTTTATTTTAATTTTGAAATTTCTTAATTCTAAATTTTTATAATTATCAGTTAACTTTATCTGTATTCGAAAAACTATATAATATTATGTCACCAAATTTGCTATATAGGAGTATTTCGATATGCTCAGTTGAAGTGAAATATTGGCAATAACTAACTTTATCAACTTTTAACGTAGAACATGTTACATAAAACTAACACTATTTTTTTAACGTCAAATTCATCAAAGTAGTAAAAAATGGGGGTTTCCATTTGAAAAAAAATTGATTTTAATAATACAGCAATATTCTAGGCACATTTTTAAATAGTTTTAATTTATTTCGTATAACATATAACAAGGTAGTCCAAAGCTTCCTTAATACGACCCCGTTTTCAAATTCCAAATATTTGATTGCATTTTTGAGATACGGACCCTAAAAGATAAAAAATAAATAATTTTACTTCTTTAGCTAGTAAATAGTTCCTTAATTTATTCGGTTCAAATCTGTAAGATCTGTATGTGTTACAGAATGTTTTATCTTTTTCTAGTAAATGGAATTCTTCTATTTATAGAAAAAGTCAAAATAATCTGTAATGATGCAGATCTTATAGATGTGAACCGAATAGACCCAATTTTTTATTATAAAAAACATTCTCCACTTTATAGTAACTTAACAACAATAAATTAACCTCATTTTAACTCTTTTTGTGCTATAATATTTATTTACAGCGATTTTCTCCTTTTTTATAGATCGATATACACAGAAATCACTATATAATATGTAGCTACATTTAATCAACTACGTAAATCTGTTCCATAAACCCAGTAATATTCTGCATATTTTACGCGAATACTTTGTTAATTAATCCCCTTAAACAATAGCATCGCATCTACATCTACAACATCGTTAGTTCTCATCGGCCATTACCGTTAAAAAGACTTTTCGTAAAGTGTACATTACGCGTTTTATATAAAATATTTATGACCGTCTTGTGACGTAAGTTTATATACGACGAATAGCAAGCCGTGTCCCCGGACCCGACTGCGTCATAATATAGAATGTTAAGATGTGTTTTTCAGGATAAAATTTCTCACTGCGAAATGGTAGCGCAAAATGTCAGGATGCTCGGTCTATAATGAGATACTTTTTGCCGTTAACCTTATTTTGCAGCTTGGGAAATTGTGGAGAATTACGGTCATTGGCCATATGTTTTTTTAATCTGCTTTGTTAGGTTAGGTTACTGTTGAGTTTTATTAATTTTGTTAGTTAGATTCTCAAGATTTAATATTTATTCTGGCAAATATTTTACCGATCTGACCGCTTGTTACAGTGTCTGTAACATTTTTAAAAATTAAAAAAAATTATAGAAATCTTACATATAACCTGTAGACGACGAATTTAAATTTATTGTTAGTTTATGAGGGTGTAATAGGACCTACGTACAACTGTATTATATTATTATAAAATATAAGAATGCATCAATTGTTTTTAGTATGATGATGTCGTTATGTCAGTCTGTCTGTGAACACGTGTAGAGCAAGTTTGGTTTTGCATGAAATTATGAAACTATTGGTTCGTTAGCAACTAATAATGCGTTAGGTTTGCGTAAATTAATACGATCTAACAAATCATTAGTTGCTAACGAAGCCAATAATAGTTTCAATAACAGCCAATAAATATTTGTTTTGTTTTTAAATAAATGAATAATTAATGAAGTTATGTATGTACGATTCTAGGTATTTCATATATCGTCTGATTTTTCCCGCAAATAATAATAGAAAATTAATAATAAATATTTCATTTAGCATCAACAAAATATTTATATTTGCTAAATATTGTTAATGTATATTATTATTATATAAAATTATTAATAAAAATAATTGCATCGCTGATTATTATGAATAATTTAAAGCATATCTTTCATTAAAGTTTTTTATTTTCGAAAAATTAAGATACAGTAGCAAATGAAGAGGTTAAAATTTTTGAGAAATACACCTAAATATATTCGGCTGCTCATGTAAAATAATATATTTACCGTACTATCTACTGTGGCGAAATTTAAATAAATATAATATAAAAAAATTACAAAACCACACGTTAAATTAAAATAAAGCTAAATACGTATTTCGGAAGCTAAGCCTTCCATCCTCAGTAGCTAAATAAAATCTACAAAAATCTTACCTGTGATCCAAAGTACTTAAACACTTAAGCACTTGTCTAAGATCACTGACAAGTGATAGGGCTATTTTAAATAAAATACGACAAAAAAACTAACTTACATTAGATTAATTGTACTAGTAACAGAAACTGCATCTCCATTTGGAGCTAATATATTAATATGCGCTGTTCCGTGATCTTCCACATTCGAATAGTTTGCTCCGTAATATTTTGGATCCTGGAACGTTCTGTTATCGAATATATTTTCTCGAATACCAAGCGCATATGTTTCAGATGTCAAATTGGTTATTAACTAAAATTTAAAATATAAATTTATTATACAATTTTGAACAAAGTTCAATTGGGGGCACTGATCAAAGCACCATACTGACGAGATTCTGAGGATCGAAACCCGTGTCTTTGGTTAAACTGGGCCAGTAATATATATATATATATATATATATATATATATATATATATATATATAGATTTGTTTTTGTGACTGAAAAAAATTTAATATTTATTTGTTTCTTGAGATTTTCAGTCAGGCAGAAATAAAAACAACTCAATTCATTATGCAAGCTTTCAGAAATATTTTATTTCCTTCTTCAGGTCCTGCATTATAACACAAATAAATTAAATTTGTTACATTTACAATAATATTACATTAATATTGATAAATTAGGACATTTAATCACATGATTTCATAGTACATTGCAGATAACTCTGCCATTGTAAGTTAATTTGTTTTTACAATTACATTTTATTTATTTGTGTTATAATATAGGGACTGAAGAAGGAAATAAAATATTTCTGAAAGCTTGCATAATGAATTGAGTTGTTTTTATTTCTGCCTGACTGAAAATCACAAGAAACAAATATATATATATATATATATATATATATATATATATATATATATATACCGGGATTTTCAAAAATTCAATTTTAAATTTTTTCTACTAAACCATATATCCTAGAATAATGGTTTATGCACTAAATTATAGTACTCATTATTCCGCATTTTTCCATATCACTCTTATTTTCCTACACCTCATAGTTTTTGAGAAAAAAAATAAAAACAAAAAAATAAAAAAAAAATTCTAGCGCCCACACAGCACATGCTAGCAAATTAAAACTGAAACCAAATTATAGAACTTTTTATGCCCTATCGAAAAGTATTCTAAGTATTTCTTCGAATTTTACTCGAGAAAGTAGTATATCCCAATTTATCGAAATTACATGTTAAACGCCCATACGAACTTAACGAAAGAACACCCGGTATATATATATATATATATATATATATATATATATATATATATAAATTTATTAATATTTTTATAGAATATTTTTGTGCGAGGAATGTGGTCCTATGTTCAGTGAAATAGACACTTATAGGGGTAAGATTTGTGTGACATTTTTATGAATCTAAGTTAAGTTAAAAGTTAAGTATAATAGGAATATGAACACATGGCGTCAGACCCTAGGGTTCTGACCTGCATGACCCTAGGCCCTTTCCGGGTCTATTACAAACAATTTTTGTGCGAGGAATGTGTTATTGTGTTTAGTAAACTAGACACTTGTAGGGGTGAGATTTGTGATTTGTGTGACATTTTTACGACTCTAAATTAAGTTAAGTATAATAGAAATATAAACAAGTGCCGACGCGAGGGTTTTGACCTGCATGAACAGGTAAAACTTGTATAAATACCTAAACAATTTGTTAAATTAACTTACCTCGTCTAAGCCAGAAATATCGCCCAATTCTGTTCTACGTCCATATCCGAATTTAAAGCTTTCAATAATTCGTTGCCAATTGTGAATTGTCCATGTATCATTCGTGTCAAGATATCCTTTAAGGATATTCATAATAAAGGATAAAATAACGCCGGAACCGGGAAGAGGCGATGAATATAATGTGTAATCATTTTCTAAATGGGTCACAATTGGATCATTCCATCTTGGCCTAGTTTGTTTTTGTAAAAAAAAAAACTAATTATAATACTGAAATAATAAATTAGTAATAATATTAAAATAAAACAGCTTTAGGTACAACGTACATCTTCATCAAGAAAAAAGATAGAAATAACATTTACAGTAAATAAACAGAACACAGAAACAAGTTACTAGGTAACAAAGTAAATAACTAGATAACAAAATTTGATAGATATTGTAATAATTGCAAGACCTATCAATATTAACAGCAGATTGATAAGAGAAGCAATAGAAATATATAAAGAAAAAGATAACATCAATCACTGTGAAGACAATGCAATTGTCAATTAACGTAACTTGACGTTGTAGTTATGTTTGGTGCTGCCACAAGTGCGTTGTATATAGTAACTAACTGCTGGATAGTAATGTCATTATTGTACTTGTAAGATAATGAGCTCTTTCTACATATGAGGTATATAGATGATAGATGCAAAACTCACTATTCGACAAAAAGTGAAAAATGAGATTTTGCGCGATTTGGACGTAGAATTTTACAAGGAATACGATATTTAGGTTAGTTAAAAAAAAACTCAGTATTTAATATGAGAAACACTCTTTAAAGTTTAGTGTTGGATGCAAAACTCACTACTTGCGTTGATAGTTTAGATGCAAAAGTAACTGTTTGCTTTCCAGCAATAAAAATTGTATTGGTGGAAAGCAAACAGTTACTTTGTATGAATTAATGATGTATAAAAGCAATGATTCACGATTTGAAATAAATATTGCCATCTAGTAACAAGATTTTATCATCAAAATACAATTGCACTTAGCTATAACAGTTTTTTGCAAATATCTCAGAACTTAAAATTTGCAAATAGTGAGTTTTGCATCTATACGACTCATATATGAACTATTTTTGTAATCGCTATAATCAGTGGTACTAGGTCGGTCATTATGAAATGGGCGGGGCTTGGTGCAGTGGTTGTCATGGATACGAGTCATATAATTGATTTTAATTTTTTGGTTTTTATTTTTTTTCTCAAAAACTATCAGGTGCAGGAAAATAAGCATGGTATGGAAAAATGCGGAATAATGAGTACTGTAATTGAGTGACAAAATCATTATTCTAAGATGCATCGTTTAGTAGAAAAAAAATTAATTTCGGAAAATTTCTCAGGGTGTACTCCATGACGATTTCTTTTCAAAATTAGATTATTTTTTCAAAATTTGCTTAAAAAAAATCTGAAAAAATTAGTAAAATAGAGAAAAAAGTTAGCTACATAATAGCTAAGTAAGTTTTTTTTTTGTCTAACTCGTCTGGTTTGACAGGAAAAATTATTGAAAATTAATATTTTTTGCATTTTAATTTTTTTTTTTTTTGTCTTGCCAAACCAGATGAGTTAGAGAAAAAAGTTACTTAGCTGTTATGTAGCTAATTTTTGTCTCTATTTTACTGAATTTTTTCAGATTTTTTGAGCAAATTTTGAAAAAAAAATTATTTTGAAAAAATCTCAAGGGACCCTTTAGAGATTTTCAAAAATTCAGTGTTTAATTTTTTTCTACTAAACTATGCATCCTAGAAACCTAGAATAATGGTTTCTTCACTCATTTATAGTACTCATTATTCCGCATTTTTCCATACCATGCTTACTTTCCTACACCTCATAGTTTTTGAGAAAAAAAATAAAAATCAAAAAAAAATTCTAGCGTCCAAACGGCACATGCTAGAAAATTGAAACTAAAACCAAATTATAGCACTTTTTATATCCTATCGAAAAGTATTCTAAGTATTTCTTCGGATTTAACTCGAGAAAGAAATTATTCGCAAATTATCGAAACTGCATATTAAACGCATGGCATATTTATGTCAAGTTAGTTATATTCTATAAATTTATTTAATACGATGACGGTCGGTTCTGTGGTGGCCACAGCAGATTTTTTTTTAATATTAGAATATTATTTCTATTTGTACAATTTTATCTATTGTTCAAATCGTTTTAACGTGTAATTTTTTTTTATTGTCAATATAATTTTTTTTAATGTGTAAATAATTTAAACTCCATTATTTTGTGGCAATTTTTCGATTATTTCATATCAAATTGCCATTCTTAGAAAGCATGTAAAAATTAATTTAGTTGTAGAATTTTATGTTCTAAAACCTATATTTAAAGGTTTTTGTTTTGCATCGAAAATAATTTATAAAAACAGGAAATTAATAAAAGTTTGAGTGTTACAATTACTAGGTGTATACGTACTTTTGGCATTTTCTCTTGTAATTAACAAGGAATCCAGATAATCAGCGATAAAACTGTAGATATGTTCCGGATGATCTCGTAATACCTAAAGTTAATCGTATGATTAAATCCATGTTAAATCATTATCCTTAACAGAAGTGTTATATAGTATTTTTTTGTTCGATATAAATAAATATGTATATATTAATAATATTTGTTTATTAAATACTGAATTATTCAACCAGCAGAAAGTAAAGTATTACTTACTTTATTTGATTATTATGTAAAAATTATTGGCCCGTATTCTCACCTCACTTTTTCGTGAAATATTGCTTTTTTCATTAATTTCAAAATAATTTTTTGCTTCTGTTTTTGACCAAATATGAATAGTTTTTCTATTTTTGATAATTTTTATTATATTTGCTATTATAAAATTTAAATAAACTATTATAAATTCCTTAATAAATAATTTTAAGTAAACGTCAAAAGCACTTTTGGCAAAATCACTTTTATTAATGAGGTGAGAATACGGGCCATTGTATTTTGAGGTAGAAATACAAAATATTTATGGTAAAATAAAATTACAGATTTGTTTATAATAAAATTTTATTAGTATTTTACTGTAATATCGTGTTTGTTTTTTACGGTGTAAGAGGACATTACAAAAACAAAACAATCTTTACTCAAAAAACAATTTTATTTCGATATAATAATATATTTACAAACACAATTTATTGACAAGTTTCAACAAGTTCAACTTTCTGACCAATATCTATCAGTTCATCATCGATTTGTTCCCCGCATTCGAACCTTATAAAATCGATAATTTCAATCGAATTTTCCTTCAAAATTTCATCGACTTTCATCGCCTCATCCAGCAGAAAATCTTGATAGATCAAACAAGTTTCTTCTTCGGAATTTCGAGCAGCTTTATCGAATTGAGCGTTTCCAATTTTTTTCGGATTCATACCGACGATATGCTGACATAGTTCCCGGCCTAATTTTTCCAGTTTTGGCAAATTTTGCTCGCCCGTTGTTGATTTGTAAACAAGTAATGCTCCAAATTTACCCAGTAGCGGGTTTTTTTCTGGACTGGTTGTTGATGCAGGATGAGTGTATCCTGTTAGAAGCAGTTCGGGACCAGTTTTATAACAAAATGGGCGTTTCAGGGATGCATTTTCGCCGACAGAGCCAACTAATAGAGCTAAATGATCGCTGAGTGGTTTGCCGTCATCAGCTGGTAATGATTTTAGTTGTTCTTGGTTGACTGCGACCTGAACAATTTATTGTAATTTGATTTGAGTCACAATGATTTGATTTGTTTGTTGATTCCTAGCTAAGTGGAAAATTGGAAGAAATTGACTTTAATTTGAGACAATGATTTTAATTGTTTTTTTGATTGAAATTGGAAAATTTACTATAAAAATATTGTAATTTTTACATAATAATCACATAAATTGATTTTAATTTGATTTGAGACAAAATGATTTTTAATTGTTGTTGATGCCATAGTTAAGTGAAAAATTGGAAGAAATTGAATTTAAGTTTGATTAAAATTGGAAAATTTACTATAAAATTATTGTAATTTTGTTTTACGATACTAAAAAAAATCTGTAATTTTTACATAATAATCATATAAATTGATTTTAATTTGATTTGAGACAAAATGATTTTTAATTGTTTTTTATCCATTAGTTAAGTGAAAAATTGGAAGAAATTGAATTTAAGTTTTATTAAAATTGGAAAATTTACTATAAAATATTGAAAATTTATTTTATGATAAATATATTGTATTTCTACCTCAAAAAGTACTGTAATTTTTACATAAATTGATTTTAATTTTGATTAAATTCGTTAAAATAGTAAAAATAGCTACCGAAAAAAATTGGAAAAGTAATAAATAGTAGTAAAAATTAATTTTAATACAGAACTCTCAACCTAAAACAGTTTTATTTTAAACAAAATTATCGAATTTCTGTATTAAAACTAATTTTTAATCGACGCGAAAACTGATTCAAATAACATTTATTGGAAATGTTCGATTGAAACAATTAATTTTAATACAGAACTCTGAACTTTTAGTAGTTTTATTTTAATCAAATTATGATTTAAACAATTAATTTTAATGCAGATCTCTGAACCGAAAGCAAATTTAGAAAGCCTGAGATCAGATAATTTTAATTTTTTGTGATTTGGAAAAGTTATTTAAAATGTTTTTAGGTTATTTTTATAATAAATTTAGTATTTCAGAACTCATTCTATATTAAAATAAAACTACTTTCAGTTATAGTTCTGTATTAAAATTCATTTTCAACGCTCGTGTCTTCATCTAGAACAAAACTGATTCAAATAACATATTTACCTTACTGCAAATATCTGATTGAAACAATTAATTTTAATACAGAACTCTGTATCTAAATCAGTTTCATTTTAAAGCAAAAAAATCTTACTTTCGTGATTGGATAATGAATCAGTGAAACAAAATCAGTTTCGCAGCTTAATTCCACCATCGCGCCATCTTGTTCATGGACAATTAACCCAATGAGTTCTTGCTTGGTTTGGCGTTCTTCGAGTTTTGTCGCTTTCGACCAACCCATTGCTTGTGCCTGATTCCTTAGCCAGGTTTCAGCCTGAAAATTACACGAAAAATCATGTAAAATCTTTAGAATTTCACTTAAAATCATATAGGATTCTTAGAATTTCATTTAAAATCATATGATATCCCTAGAATGTCACTAAAAATCTAATAAAATCTTTACAATTTCACTTAAAATCATAGAAAATCTTTAGAATTTCACTTAAAATCATATAAAATCCTTAGAATTCTCGCTTGAAAATCATCTAAAATTCTTACAATCTTCCTTAAAATCGGCAAAATCCTAGAAAATTAAAGAAAGTGGTTCTCGGTATTTCCATAATTCATTAACTCTGAAAACTTTTAGATGATTTTCAAGAGAGAATTCTAAGGATTTTATTTGATTTTAAGTGAAATTCTAAGAATTTCATATGATTTTAAATGAAATTCTAATCATTCTATATGATTTTAAGTGAAATTCTAAAAATTTTACATGATTTTATGGATTTTAAACGCGATTATAATGATTTTTACATGATTTTTAAGCACGATTGTAAGGATTTATAATTAAAATTGTATGGATTTTCTTTGATTTTAAGTGAAATTGTAAGGATTTCACACGATTTTAAGCGAGATTGTAAAGATTTTACATGATTTTTTGTTGATTTTATATGAAATTTTTTAAGATTGTAACGAATTTTACTAGAGATTTTTAATTAATTATAGAATCGTATAGAAATTATTTATTGTGTTTTAATTCTTCTGAAAAAACATATTTCAAGTAAATATTTACGAACTGTTAATGATTTTACAGTTTTTAGCTATGTTTTTACAAAATTTTACTAGGATTTTAAAAGATTTTTAATAAATTTATACACCAGATTTTACAAGTGGTTTCTGCCCTCGGTATTTTTACGAAATTACACAAAATAACATTTCAGAGTTAGTGAATTATGGAAATATTAGTATTATATAAGCAAATAATCAGCCTGATTCTATAACAAAGTTGCTAATTGTTTTAGCAACGTTGCTAACACAAACAGAACAACTCTTATTTTAATTTTTGGCATTTAGTGTCCAGCTAATATTATTCGGGGGCTAATGTTGCTAAAATTTAGCAACTTTGTTCGAGAATCAGGCTGAATGTAGAGAAAAAAAATTATGGATATTTACTTGTGCAATATTATTATCGTGCAATTTTAAAGCCTTCTTACAATTCGCAAAAGTGTAGCCGGTTTTTTTGCGAAGAGCAGCTAATTGTGATTTGTCTGCAGGCCAGCATTTTCTAGATGTATGAATAAAACGTGATATAATTGAAATAAGAAATAGTAGGTTTTTTTTTTAATAATTTCGAAAAGAATTTTAATTTGGTAGAAAGTTAGGTTAGGTTCATTCATCTTAAAATTATTTACATGATTTTCTATACAATATTTTATTAAATTCATCTCAAAGTTGAAAGGTAAATAATACATTACATACCATTATTAGTTATAAATATTTTTGTTAAGTTTAGCATAAATTCTGCTGCCAAATGTCATTGACAGATCAATTGTGTTTGTCAAAATGTTGTAGGTTTAGGGTTAATTTTATTTAATATTAAATGTGTTTTAGAAAGAAAACTATATAAGGTTTATATTATTGCATAATTGGGAAGGGAAACACATAGATAGATTTATTATTTATAATTATTTTAATATAAGTTTAGCCATTAAATTCGTCCGAGCGTCTTGATTCTCAAAATGTTGTAGGGGTTAGGCTTTATTTTAATTAATATTATTTGTGTGTTTTAAAAAGAAAAATTATATAAATTTATATTATAAATATATTTTATAAATATAAATAAATTTTAGATATAAAATATTTTAGAAATCATATCATAAAATAAGAAAATCAATAATGCAGTCCTACCAATTTCTTAAATTATGTTAATAATATATTTTAAATTTTACAAATTATTGTAATTAACAAGATTAGAAGTATATGGGGAAACCCATATATAGACTACTTTGACATTTCTCGAAAAGTTGGCAACACTGTATTTTAATAATATTATAATTTATGTGGGCACTAGGAGATACTTTTCTGAAAATTTGATCAAAATCGAATAAATAATGTAGCCACAATGATTTTTTTTAAAATTTTGTGATTTTTTCTCGATAAGTTGGCAACACTGTATTTTGTTAAAATTGCATAATTTATTTAGGCACTAGGAAAATCTTTTATGAAAATTTGATTAAAATCGGTTAAATAAAATGGTCATAATAAATTTTTAAAAATTTTACTAATTTTTTTCTCCGAAAGTTGGCAACACTGTATTTTGTTAAAATTACATAAATTATATGAATACTAGGAAAATCTTTTGTGAAAATTTGAGTAAAATCGGTTGAATAACATGGCCATAATAAAATTTTTAAAATTTTAGTAATTTTTTTCTCGGAAAGTTGGCAACACTGAATATTAATAAAATTATGTAATTAATGGGAGCATTAGGGAAATCTTTCCTAAAAATTTGATCAAAATCGGATAAATAATATAGCCACAATGAATTTTTAAAAACTTTAGTAATTTTTTTCTCGGAAAGTTGGCATTACTGGAAAAAACCAAAACCACATGACCATCTTGGGCACTAGACAAATTTATCCTGAAAATTTCATTAAAATCGGTTGAACCGTCTAGGAGGAGTTGCGGCCACAAAATTTTGACTTACGACCGAGCGAGCGAGCGAGCGAGCTGACGACGCACACACATACACCCACATAAACTAAGTTCAGATTCGTCATCTATAGGCTATATAAAGGATTTCTATACAATTTTTTTTTTTTTTGAAAATGTTACAGACACCGTACCAAACGCTATACTACTTTTCCTTGCAGTCAAAGTAGTAATAATAATAATGTAATTAACCCTAGAATGGTAACGTGGCGTCATATACGACGCCATCTACCTTATAACTGCCATTATTATATTTAATATGTTCTTAATATTATCGAAATTTTCTGTACCTTCTTAAATACTAGTGCTACCCAATTAATGTCAGTGTCACACCGCTTATGTATTTTAAAAGTTTGACAGTTGCAAAAAGTTATTTTTTTTAAATATTTAACAATATTTAAATATTATTTTCAACATGGAACAATACAAAACTAAAAATAAAATTTTTAATTCGATATTAGAACCCGTTATAACTCAGGTTAGCAAAGTAACCAGATTAATTGATCAGAAACAAACAAATATCTATTTGTTACTTTGTTTTAGCTCCAAAATTCAAATTTTGATGTACATCCAGACACATTTACCGTATTAGAAAGTACAATTCGTAATATTCTTTTGAAAAAGAAAAAGATGTTTTACACGTAGCAAATACATTTTTTGACGTTTATAATAAGTTGAAAGTAAGTTACTTAATTGTACGTTTAAGAAATATAATTATATTTTAACTATTTTATTTTTATTATAGTTTACGTAGAAACCATCTGCTATACAATGGCGCCAATTTATAGTATGTTTGTTTAACATTTTAACAAAAATTGACGAGAAACAGACTAGTAATTTAATGCGATGTCTTGCAAAATGTCAGAATCATTTAGAAACTTTAGAAAACAGTTTAATTTCGTCGTACCTAAGAAATTGGTTTAATACATTTTGCACAAATATATGTAAATGTCTTTCTTTGTTGCACAGAAGAGCTGTGGAAATTTCTGCAAAAACTTTAAGTGATAATATCCTTCTTTATGTTGTACAAATTACAAGCAGTTTGAAATTATTATTTCTAGTTTTTATACAAGAAATGTCGAATGATGTTTTGATTATTGTAAGTTTACTATTTTAGTTTTAAATTTATGTTATTTATGAATATGAATTTTATTAGGAAAGTCGACGATTTTTGATAAAACGATTTATTTATTGTTTTGACGGCGTTCGTAAAATTTTAACAATCGATAATTCTATTGATGATAATCCAGGGTTAATTCAGTGGATTGATAATGCATTGGATTTAATGTCGGAAATCGAACTAAATAAACAATTAATCGAAAAAGTACAAAATGCTAAATCTGCAATTGAAGAAGTTTTATGCCATACAATGTCAATCGCACAAATTTGTGCTGAAGAGGATAATAAAAAAATTAAGGGCAGCATACAAACTGTATGTTATCGATATTTATTCTATTTTAATTTTTGAATCACGATTTAAATCAAACATATTTTGTTTAAAAAGTCATTGATTTAAATCAAAGGTTATTTTACGTCAATTATCAGTTATTAAAAATCAAGTCAATGAAAATATTTATTGAACCATTTATAATCTTTATATTATAATTAAATAACAAACACAGTACAACGATTTTTGATATTAAATAAATCTTTGGAAATGAACAAATGTTTCAGCATAAATCTATTCATTTTTTTCATCAGAATATCAAACTTAAAGCTCCGTATTCATTTGAGCATTTTTGCGCGCACAAACGGTTTGCGCGCAAAAATGATCATATGAGTACCGACAGAACAGGTGTGTGCGCAAGGTCTGAGCACGCACGCACACGCTCCATCGGTTGTCGGTCTCGGTGGCCATCTCAAAGGAATTTTGCGCGCAAGCATTGCTCAGTTTGGACGAGATTTTTAATTTGCGCAAACAACTGCATTTGTGTTGTGACGTTTTTAGCAGTCCGTTCTGATTTGGGGTTGCGGTTTGTTTATAATTTGTGTCTGTGAAAAATAGCCATTTAATTATAGAATGGAATAATGAATTAGCATTAAACTTTAGGAGCAATAGCATTAATTAAAAATCCAAAGTTCTGAGACGACATGCGAACGAAATTATGAAAGTGACCACTGGTTTCTTGTAGCTTCATGTCTGATAATAAATTTGATCCATTATGCAATTGCCGGCTACGATATAGCTGTGTAATCCACCATCGTTTGGTTTGTTTTTTATTTTTTCGTTTTTTAATACAGCGAATTACAATAAATGCTGCACTTGCAATTGTTGCATTTCTTCGAGACATTTCTCCTCATCAAATCACACACACATACAACACGCACAACTGGAGCGGGTATTTGCGCGTACAAACAAAAACGTAAAAATAATTATGTGTAGATTTTAAAATTTTCGCGAACAAACATGTGTGCGTGCAAACGTTTGTGCGCGCAAAAATGCTCAAATAAATACGGAGCTTAAGAGTTCTGCTGTTTATTCAAAAAAAATAAACTAATTTGGCGACTAATTTTGAGTGCACCAATCCAAATGTCGAAAAATTTCTTTCCACGCTTACAGATGAAGCACTTGCTGTTAAATGTTGAACTACAATTTTTTTTTCCGCTTCAGAAAGATTATTTATATATTATTGATATTTTGTGTAAAATTCGTCATGATTTTTATTTGATTTAAATAAAAAAAATCTGATTTAAATCAACAAACCTTATTTTTTAGATTTTTTTAAAAATCATGATTTTTATGCAACCCTGTTTTTGAATGACATCATATCAAAGCTATTTGTTTTGCATTATCGACCAAAATTTTACAACTGCTCTCCAGTAGTTGTTAATATATCTTGGTTGCTAACTTGAATTGTGTACAGTGGTTGTTAACTATCGTCGCTAGATAGCGTTTGTTAAAAACTAGAATTGAGCTTATCATTATCACATTACATAAATTAAAAATATTCTATTAGGTAATTTTGTCTGTACAGGTTTTACACGAATTAAATCAATTAGAAACCGAATCTAATAAAGTTGATGGGAATCCATCATTAATCAATTTGTATGTTGATATCATTAGTGACAAATTTATGTATATTGGAACAAAGAGTGAATACTGCGGTTCTCAATATTTCGCTGAAAGTTCGTAATAGTAATTTTTATATTATAATTTTGTATTATAAAAAAACATATGTATGTTGAATTGTTGATTAGGTATTTTCGGATTTACTCGGACCATTAGAAAATCTACAAAACTTATGTGAAGAAACTGACATAAGTATTTTAAGTCGTTCGGAATATGATCTTGATGATATGATTACAAATTTTGATAATCATGTTGATTGTATGATACAAGTTGGATTGTTTGCAATTGCCTGTTCAACAAATACAGCAAGTAAGATTTTTTTTTTTAATACTTATATGTTTTATAAATTATACAGATATTGTTTTATATGAAAAATACAATAAAATTTTATCAATTATCATTTTATGTTATATATTTATAATTATTTATGTTTGCTTTTTTTAATAAAAAGAAAATTTAATAAATGCAACAATAAAATTTAATTCAAAAATAAAACTACTGTTGATTTCAATAAGGAACAGCAAAAATAATATTTACATATTCAATCACTAAGTCTCTGTTTATGTCTTAGGGTTTTTGTACTTTCAATTTGTAAAAATAGGAATACTTTTGTATCTATTTATAAACAGGGAATTCTTTTTCTCACAAGTCGAACATACAAAAATTGTATGATGTAAACAGGGAGCATAAAAATTGAACAAGTTTGGACAGTATTCAAAATACATGTAAAATTCGTTCAAATATCAAAATAGCATTAGCTGATCATAAGACCTTACTAAATCATTTTTAAATTTTTAATGCTAATGAATCTTTGTTTTATCTTTTTTTTTATTTGCAGTAGACTGCAATAATAATAATATTTATTAGATTGAAGTTAAAAATTTTAGAATCTTTAAAAACATTTATTGTAGATTTGCCATTTTAAATTTTTTTAATTAATTTTACTTATTAGTACTATGTTTCTATTAAAATTTCAACCTTTAAAAACATAAATATTTTCTATCAAAAAAAGATTTTAGAAAATTCTAGAAACTACAAAATTAATTAAAAGTAAGCTTAACTTCCAATGATGACAGTAACAAATCAATAATTTATTAATGATGATAGTAGTTTAGCTTTCGAAACACATATTTAGTTTTATTTTTAATTAATTTTGTGGTTTTGGGAATTTGTAAAATTCTTTTTGGTTATTGCAATTTAATATGTTCTGTAAATACATTTATTTATTTCTATATATCGATTTTATGAAAAAAAAATAATTTAAATATATTTGTCAATTTAGTTATCGCAAAAATTCGCAGTTGCTTGGCATGTTTGGAATCTTTAGAACCAGAATTGATTCCAGCCTTAACAGCTTTATATATGGAACCATCGAAAATAGCGTGTCTGCATGCTAATTTATTAGCCAAACACTGGTTGCAAGAAATACAAAAATTAAGAAATGACGTTTGTTTTATTATTGATCCAGTTGCTTTCGGTCAGGTAGCATTAATATTTCAATATTATTTTGCTCTTAAAATATGTAATTATTCGATTCGTCTTTAAATGAAATTTATAAGGTTGTTCAAGAAGAGTATAACGCAAAATTGGAAACTGTACAGGAAGAAATGAAAAAAGAAAATGTGGAATTAAACAGAAACGATTTAAATACAATGTGTAAAATTGCCGAAGTTTTAATATCTGTTTCCAAAGCCAGCATTTCAGATATGCAGTTAAATAAAGATTCAGATGTTTTGAAAGAGTTAAAAAATTTAAAAGATGGTATTTCTTTTCATTCTTTTCATTGAAATAATCATTATTTTTTTTAGTACATAATGAAGTATGTTGTGCAACTAATTTATTATCATCAGAAAATAATAGTAAAAAATTAAATGAAAGAATTTTTAAAAGATTGCAAATTTTATCAACCATGATTCGACGAATTATTTCAGCATTTTCCGATGAAAGTAAAAATTCTACAAAATCAAAACTACATTCGTCTGCAACTTGTAATTATATTCTGTTTTAACTCTACATAAATTTTCAATATATTTATGTTATTATTTCAGATTCACAGTCGGTATTAGGTGATGAAACGAACACAAATCGTAGAAATCAAATAAGTAATGAAAAACTATCCGAAAGTAATTTGGAAAATATACAAAATCGTGGTAAACAAATTTTGAAAGAGCGTAGTATTTTATATAAAACACCAACTAAAACGAATAAATTAGCCATATTTACTCCGAGAAACACTTCGACGAAAAAAAATTGTGGAAGCTAGTTTCCCATCTTATACTCTATTCAGAAATAATTTTATAGTACTTGTTTATTTATTTTTATATAGAAGTGTTTAAATAATATTACTACAATTTTTTATTCTATTTCAGATCGAAAAATGGGAATTTCTTTTATTCGAAATGTTCTTCTTCCAAATTGTGAAGAAACACAAACTGATCAAACCATGGATCTTCAGATTACCGGTAAGTTATTTTTGCAATGAAAATATTTTTTATATTAAATAAAAATCACTTAGAAATTCTGGATGAATTGACAACTTTAGCGGATACTCTAGCTTTATAGAGAAAAACAATTTCGGAGTGAAACAAAACTTATTTTCGAAAATTTTCAATAAAAATAATAAGTTACATCATATACAACATATCACGAATATTTCTCGAACATTTTTTATTATTTATCGTAAATGTTTTCTTAAGTGCAAATAACGTACGCCGTCCTGTAATTATATTTACATTATTTTCAAGTAGAGTATTTGCTGATGGAAAATAAACATCTTCGTCGATATTTATTGTTTTTCTTCTGGTGGGTAATGATTTATAACCTACAATACTAATCGTTCGGCGCATTACTGGCTGTTTCGCTTTACGGAAATATGTTATAAATTGTGACGTTCGATGTGAGATTTGCTGCTGGGAATGGATTTTTTGCGTTTTTAATAATTTTGTTTTTATGTTTATCCAATTTGCTTGTAACGATTCTTTGTCCAAATCTGAAAATTAAATTTATATTTCTTTAGCAAAGTAAAATAATAATAATTAATGATACTTTAAGTATTTAAGTCTCAAATGTAAATTAAAAATATAATCAAAACGAAAAAAAAAAACTAATTGTAAGTTTTCTTTTCTTTCGTAACAAAACTTATTGCAAATTTTAAGATGAGTAATTATAAAACCGTAACCAAACTCGATATTTTAAAAAGAAATGTATTTTATAGTTGTAATCAAAAATTCATAACCAGAAATATTTTTTATTTATTTTAAAGTAAAATGCTGCCTATCGTGTACATAACACGATAACAATAATTGTCACTGAATTATTAATTATACACATTTTTTTAATTATATTAAATATGTTGTGTATATATAAATATTAAAGTTATTATAATATTTGTTATTGTTTTTTCTATGGGATTATTCAATAATGTAGATGCATATTCTCATTATAAATTCAGAAAGTCCTAGTACACCAATATTGGATTAAATATGTATTTCCACCAGTCAGAAAAAAGATAATTTAAAATAATTTCAGTTTTAATACTAAATATGTTAAGATTTAAACACTCGGTGACGACGTTATAAAGAATTATAGTTAACAATCCAACGTTTCTAAACGGTTTGGTCATCATAATGAACTAACTTAAATTAGTTCATTGTGATGACCAAACCGTTTAGAAACGTTGGATTGTTAACTATAATTCTTCAGTTTTAATATTGAACAAAAATAATTGTGTAATATTATTTAATTATTATTATCATTTAATGTAAAATGAAAAATTATAGACTGTGAAATGACTATTAACGTACTTGTTTAAGGGCATTTTAAGGTAAACAAAAGGCTATGTTCAGACAGGTGGTGGGAATACAAAAAAGGATAATTTTACATTCGATTTATTCGTTTAATACTACATATTTATGGTAACTAATTATTAGGAAAATTAGCTAATTTATGTACAAGTAATATTTTAATAACAATTTTTATATATTTACAGAAGTAGCATATAAAAAAATTAATCAAATATTTAATTTACAATATTTGTTTATTATTATTTCGATTTCCAAAAAATATATATGTTGTTAATTATAATAAAGATTAATGATATTTTTTTTCAAATAAAATGTATGTGTGAAATAAGACAAAATCGCATTTTTCAAGGAAAATGATGAAAATTATTTTTTTACAAATAAACCACACATACAAAAATTCTGAAATTATTACATAAGTACTATAATAACAATTAACAAAAAACATATTTTTTGGAAATCAAAATAATAATAAACAATGAAAATATTGACAATTAAATATTTGATTAGTTTTTTAATATGCTAATTCTGTCCGAATATAAAAATTGTTATTAAATTATTAATTGTACATAAATTAGCAAATTTTTCTAATAATTAGTTACCATAAATATGTAGTATTAAACGAATAAATCGAATGTAAATTTATTCATTTTTGTATTCCCACCACCTGTCTGAACATAGCTAATTCAGTTTTGCCTATATTTTTTTCTTAATTTACTGTGCAGATAAATCGTAACAGACATTCTAAACTATGATATTTTTCAATAAAAGCTCCAAAAATTCTGTAGTTCATAGCATTTTTGCTATGCATCGATGTAAATGTCAAATAAATTACACAAATAAGCTACACACACACACACGCTCCGTTTCAACTACGTAGTTATGGTTAGTGCAGTTGAAATCTATCAGCTACACATTTCGCTCAGTTCATACTCAGGCCGAAATTTTGAACTAAACGTCACTCTGGTTTTCCCACACACACACACACACATTACGAAATAACTACGCAATTTCGACCTATAATACACTGCAATATGCCCCGCCCTATTCTAACAACACATAGGCAGTTAAGATTAATTGTTTAAATACTTACTTTCTTGACTATTTTCAATACTTTCATAATTCCATCGCCAAAGCGGCACTAAACTATCACCAAATTCCATATGTAGAGCCATATCAGCTTTAAAATCCCATTCCACTTGTCTATACATAATACTAGCCGCTTTTAAAATAGCCGCTTCTAATTGCAACCGTTCCGTCAGCTCCATTTGTCGTATACACTTAAACATGGCGTCAATATGAGGCCACAATAATACATTTAATGTATAATTTCCAATGTAAGTCAGAGCGAGAATAACTGGTGCTGATAATCGTCGAATTGGTTCGTCTGGTATTAAATATTTGTTGACTTTATCGATAACGATTTGTGGTCCACGCGGCCATTGTGTACATAAACGGCCTAATGTTCGACATATTGGGATTACCTCATCCATCATATCGTTGGTTGCGTTCATTATGTTTTCAAGGAGTAAATAGATTAATAATGTCATCTGCAAAACAAAATGAAATTATCATTATTTATTAGTAATCATTAAATATGATTTGTAATTATGTAAAGCTCGATTAATTAAATAGTATTTATCATTTGAGCCGTTTTCTTTGTTAAGTGGTGTAAATCCATTTTTGACAAAAAGTTAGTTAATGATAACAATGAATGCAATCTGCTATGTGCTTTTTATCTATAAACAGTTCCCCAATAAAATCCATCAAAATTTTCATCATCTTGTCAATATTAATTTACGTAGTTAACATTCAATATAATACAAAATGGTTTTACACCTCTTTCAAAGAAAACGGCACATTTATTTCGTGCTATGTCTAACTTAACGATTTATAAATTTATTTAGAAAAATTCTTAATATTTTTTCCATTTGACTGTTGTTCTCCAACTAAATTTGATTAGATTTATTAGGCCCCCCCCCTTTACTTTGCAAGTCAATTTTATTCTCCTAAACAAATGTTATTTAAACAACTTTCTCTTAGATTATTTTTTAATACCCCCTAGATTAAATTTATTCCCTATTTTTAGTACGGAAATCTATATAGTAAAATGTAGAATTCTAGATGAGCAATGCTTCATAAATTATAAATAAAAATAAATTGCAAAGTTTATATGAATCAAATTACTAATTAACATCACAATATCAAGGCTACGAACTGTTTTTACGGAAATTGTGAATGAAAAGTTAAATATTTTAAAATATTTCTTGTCACAAATCAAAATTTATAAATAATCTAAGTAGAATTTTACCTGTGTAAACTAGTCTCACCTTTTAATAAATATCAAAAAGTAAGTGTTACAAATAATTTTTATGCAGAATAAAATGAATGAGAAAAATATTTGAAATAGTAACATACTTAATAAAATAGTAAATAAAAATGATTAACCTGTTTTTCTTCAACGCTATAACTCGTACAAGGATTAAACGTAATCGCTTCAAGAAGATTAAGCGTTGGTGTCGCTAAATGATTATAAGTAACTTTCTTTTGTAATATTAAAAAACAAAAATTACAAAGATGTTGAATTATTGGACCAATATTGACATTCTTCGCAACATCTTTTAACGCTAAAATTCGTAACGAGTCTTTATTGCTTGTCGCCGCATTCATTATTTTTTCCGAATAATTATTTAAACTATTATTAACTAATAACTGATTAAAAAGTGACATATCTTTTAACCACTTATAATCTATTCCAACATCGCCTGGATCTGTTAATGTTGCTTCCGATGTTGCCACATCTAATATATCTATTTTTTGTTCCTAAAATTTTAGAATACATTACTCATGGAACCAGTTTATTGTGAATTATTTAAAATATAAAATATTTACTGGTATAGTAGAAAGATCATTAGGATCGCCAAATGTCATCCAATTTGGCATAGAAGGACCGTAAATTCGTTCGATATTATATTTTTTAAAAGTTGCATTAACATCGTCTACTTTTAAATAGCTTCGTTTACTTTGTTTCATATTTATAGCAGCAGCCTAAAATAATCATATTTTTAGATATTTAATTTATTTTAATAAAACATATAATTTACTTTAATTATTTCTCTCATTTTGTACGTAATATCTTCGGCTAGGGCTAAACAAATTTCATCCGAAACTTGTTCATTCACAAATTGTTCTGCTATAATTTGTATCGTACTTGGGCCAAATCCTGTATATTGTTTTTCAATTTCAAACGGCACCTAAAATAATTATGTAGACTTATATTTTAAATAATTGAAACAGAATTTAATTTGAATGTTTACTTGAATTTTCTCATTGCTGGAACTACTACTACTGTTACTGCTGCTCGGTTCGCCCATTAAACACATTTTTTTCCTTTCCCGTTCTTTAGCTGACGATTTTTTAAATTTTGATGATGCAGGCATTGTGGGTTTGCTAGGTGATTTTTTAAACATATTTTTATTTTATTTTAAACCAAGGGTCACACACATATATAACCTCAAAAATATTTGTTTTGTAAAAACTTGCAAAATTTGAGTACACTTACATTTTATTAATTATAAATCTAATAACAATTTGAATCTTGTAATTAATATAAAATATATATTTTAACTGAACATATTTTAAAAAAATATTTATAGCATTTGTTTACGGAATGACACTAGTAACTTTTCATGCAGTACCAACATAGATATTTTGTAACCATGGTGGAAAAGTATTCCTAACAACGTATTTTAATAATTTCAATTTTACATTTAAGTAATAAGTAAATTTAAATATAATTTGTATTTATATTACATATTTGTAATTTAAATTGTTTCAAGAATATAAAATATATTGCTTCATTGTTAGCAAATTTATGTTATCTACGTGTGATGATTTATAAATATCAAAAAAATAATTTAAAATTCTATTTGGCAAATAACAAGTATTAGATGTTCTATCAGAATGCAATTGCTAAACGTAGTTTCTAAACACAAGAATTTGATGTAAAATTGTTGTCCATTGTTTATGCAAGAAAATAAAACAAATTTTGCACAATATTCACTTGAACCTTTCTTTGCAAAATACGATAGAAATTTTTATTGCTCTGTCATCTGCATAATCATTTTCGCATGTTTTATTGTTAATTTAATACGTCCCTAAAGCTGGCGGGGCCGTTTTGCCAAATTGATATGGAAACTATTGGAAAATTAAAGGCTAATTATAGGCTAATTAAGTGCTCTATTCCCGAATTTTAGGGTCTTCATTTAAAAAAAAAAAATCGAAGATTCCGCTAGCTTAAGCTTAAGCTAGCGGGACGTTAAATAAACAACACGTTCAAATTGGAATTTAACTAGTCAATAATTAAAGGCTAATTATAGGCTAATTAAGTGCCCTATTCCCGAATTTTAGGCTCTTCATTTTTTTAAAAAAAATATAAGATTCCGCTGGCTTAAGACTAAAGCTAGCGGGACCTTAAATAAACTATAACGATGGTTTTGATCAGAGATTTTCAAACTAAAATTTTATTAGATTTACGACCGTTTTATTTTAAAAATACATAGTACTACTGTCACATATCAATTCCTACAAATATAATACATGTTGTAACAGGTTTATTAGTCACAAGAAAGTTTTATTAACGAAAGCAAAAATTAATACAAACAAAATACAACACAGAGTTACACGAGGTAAATACAGATAGACAACAAAAAAAACACACACACAAAAGGACAACAAATGTTCAATTGTTCGTAAATAGTCTTAATCACGGTAACGGAGCTTGGAAGTAACGGTGTCATGTGTATGTAAACTTAACTACCCGTCGAAGAAAACACACACGGTTCGGAATAATTACAATATGAAATAACGAAAATACATAAATACTATTAGCACTGTAACGCTCGCTCTGACAACTTCACTCGTTCAACTCTGAATAACTACTGACTAACACCCCGCTAGCAAAGCTGGGCAGCCGAAACAAACATTTAAGCGCTGTTGCCACAGCGTGCGTTTATGCTACCTGCAACAACTTGGTTGCGTCTCTCAACATCCTCCCACCTGAGACCGATAAACACTCTTTGAGGTCTCACGAGGAAAGACGCATAATCCTTACAACTATACATTATATCTACGGGGCGCTACAATCTTACGCCCATAGCGCGACATTTGATCACTCAATTGCCCATGCACATTGTCACACTTCACCACACTTTCACGACTTCCTTCTTCCTCGGCTGCCATCGCAGTCGAAGGCACCCCTCCTTCACCGGCAGCCAGCGGCGTCGGCTGTGCAAGGCGATTTCCTATCCCTTCTTGGATCTCCAGTGGGTACAAACGCTGGACAGGACGTAGGAGTTGTCCATGTTGCGTCTGTACGCGAACCACACGTATCTTCTGGTCTTTGCCAGGCAACACCTCGACCACCTTCCCCAAAGGCCAGTCGATTCTTTTGGTATTGTCACTACCGATTAGCACGATTTCTCCCACAGCTATAGATCGAGATTTTTTCGCACTAACTGTCTGTTTTAGCTGTCCTAGATATTCCGACCGAAATCTCTTTCTTAAATCTTCGCGTAGCTTTTGTAAATGCGCGAAACGTTTATTTAACTTAAAAGTGTCCGCTAGATCACAGTCCGGAACTCCACTTTCATTTAGTTCTCGCAAATACATCGCGGGCGTTAACGCGAGCAGATATTTCGCGTTGTTCGTCACGTAAGTTATAGGTCGCGAATTGACGACTGCTTCCGTGTCACACATTACCGTATATAGTTCCTCTCCGGTAAGACGAGCACGTCCCAAAACACGACGGAGTATTTGTTTGACGATTCCTATTAACCGCTCCCACCATCCTCCCCACCAGGGAGATGCAGGTGGATTAAACCGCCACAATATCCTCTGTGCCGTACTATATTGTTGAATCTCTTGCCAATTTAGTTCTTTAAAGATATTGTTGACACCACAAAAATTGGTACCATTATCCGAATAAATGGCGTGTGGCCTGCCGCGTCTGGCTATAAACCTTCTTAACGCTTGGATAAAGCCAGCTGTAGACAGCGTTGTGACCACCTCTAGGTGTATCGCTCGATAGACCGCGCACGTAAATAGGCAGATCCAGGCTTTCTTCCCATTTCGCAGATACAATGGTCCCGCCAGATCTACGCCTGTTATTTCAAAGCAAGCAGCTTCGCGTATTCTTTCAAGAGGCAACATCGGTGTATCAATCGATAGCCTTTTTGCTGTGTGTCTTCTACACTTGACACATGATGAAATTACTGAACGTATTGCCCGACGACCTATAATCCAGTATCGTTCCCTAAGTAGGCTAAGTAAACCTTGTACTCCAATATGTCCAGATTCAACATGAGTATCGAAAACTAGTCTCTTCACAACTGGGTGTTCACCCGGTAATAAATAAGGATATAAAAAATCGTGAAGATCTTCCTTTCTTGCGATTCTACTTTCTAAGCGCAAGAGTTCGTTTTCGTCACGCAGTACGTTGATTGCCGCTAGTCTAGGGTCCTTTTCCGTGAACGTTTCCAACTGAATCATTCGAATCAGCCTTTTTTCGGCATTGTCCACCTCTTCTGTGGATAGTTCTCCAGTTCCCAAGTTCTGTGTTCTCTTTGCCTTATAGGCAAATCGAAGTACCCATGCAATCAACCGAACAATTCGCTTGTATTTTGAAAAATAGGAATAAAATCTTCCAGTCTCTTCCACATTCAGCATTGTGGTAAGAACACGTTGTTTTCTTTCTTTGTCAACTTCGTCCGTGTTGACATCGGGTTCTCCTTTTGGCCAAAACTGAGGTGGCTCGTATAACCATGACGGTCCTTCCCACCATTTTGATTGTGCCAACCTTTTCGGATAGCATCCTCGTGAAGGCAAGTCTGCCGGATTAAATTCGCCAGGTACATGTCCCCACGACTCCACATGTGTGAGTTTTCTTATTTCCTGTACTCTGTTCCCGACAAAGACTGTCCAATCTTCTGCTTGTCTTATCCAACCAAGAACAGTCGAGGAATCTGACCAGTAGTAGGTTTTGGTGTTCATCTCTAGAATATCCTCTATTTGCGAACCCAATCGCGCTCCTATAGTTGCTGCCATCAGTTCTAATCTGGGAATGGACAGTTTTTTCAATGGCGCAATTCTTGTTTTCGCTTGTACAAGATGAACTTTTACATTTTCATCGTTCTCCATCCTCAAGAAAACCACTGCTGCGTAAGCAAGCTTACTCGCATCACAGAAGATGTGTAGCGTCAATTCTTGAGTTTCATTTGGACCCGCGTTTATCCATCTCGGTATTTTCAAGTCAAAGAGAAACGGTAACTCATTTTACCATTTCTCGAAGCAAATACGATCTTCTGTCTTCACTTCCGCATCCCAACTAATTTTCTCTTCCCACATCCCTTGAAGTAATAATTTAGGACAGAGTGTTGCTGGACTCGTGAAGCCTATCGGATCAAAAATCCTTTGTGCATAAGAAAGTATCAATCGTTTGCTTACCTTCTCCTCTTTGTATTGTTGTATACTGTTAATAGCTAATGTATCGGTTAACTTGTCCCAATTTAGGCCCAAGAATGGTACGTTCGTTTCAGTGTTATTACTTCTTCCGGAGAACTCCCACCCTCTTAAATGAAACCTAGCCTGTGCCATCAATTGAGTTGCTTCGTTCATGAAAGTTTCTGCCGATTCCACGCTCGTTACGCTGGTCACACAGTTATCTACGTAGAATCCTCTTTGCAGTTTCTCGATGGTATCTTTCGAATAACCACTATTTTCTCTTTCGCATTTTTCTAAACAGAGTTTTAGATGGTATTCAATCGTTGCACCTAGTAGAAATGGACTCGAACTCACACCAAAAACTACTCTTCGATGACGATATATTCTCTCCTTACCATCGGTTGTCGGCCAAATAAACCGCAGATAATCTCTGTCCTTTGGATTGATGCTTATTTGTAGGAACGCTTTTTCAATATCTGAGGTAATGCCTATTTTTTCCTTCCTGAATCTTAATAATATTTCTGGTATTCGTTCGATTAGCTTCATGCCTTTCTCTAAACAATCATTGAGAGATGGCTTTCCTTTTTCTCTCGCCGACGCATCGAATACCGGTCGTATCTTTGTAGTAGCACTACCTTCTTTTAGCACTGGACGGTGTGGCAAGTAATGCACTACTTTATTCAATTCTTTGTCGAATACCTCTTCTATAACGCCATCGGACAACCATTGACAGAAAATCTCATCATATTTTTCTCTACACTGTCCGTTGTGTAATTTATTTTCCGTGGACGGTAGTCTTTTCTTAGCGAGATCGTAATTTGAGGGCAACGATGGATGTCCTACCAACCATGGTAGCTTAACTTCATAGCGCCCTTCCTCTGTGCGCACAATAGTTTGTTCAAAAATCTGTTTCGCTTCTTCTTCACGTTCTGCCTTTGACTTTCTTTCGCCAGGGTCGGTTAGACCGAGCACGTCTAGCTGCCACAGAGCTGTAATAGAAGCATCCTTGTTCAACAAACTGGCTACGGTCATTGTGGTACTACGTTGCGTTTCTTCGGACGGTACCTTGCCCATTAGGACCCAACCTAACATTGTTTCCACAGCTACTAGTCCACACTGAAGCATTCGTCTGTTACCAGTAAGTATTTTTCCCGCTATGTCAGCGCCAATCAATAGTCCGATAGGTTGTCGTCCTCTTACGTCAGTTAATTGTATGTTATCTTTTTCCAATTCATCCGTCCACACTCCCGAAAAGACACTTGGGATATCGTTGCAAATGACGGATTGATCCAATGCCTCGAAGTAACACGCGTAATTTCCGTCTAGACTTACCAATCTTACATCGTAACACAGATGCTTTTGCTCAGACGTTTGTTTACCGCCAAATAGTGCATGGATAATTTTCTCAGTGCGTTTTGCCGAATATTGTAACTCATCGGCTATTTCCTTTAATATGTACGACCGCTGAGACCCGGTGTCTATGATCGCGCGCACTTCACGTTCACGATCGTCACTACGTACTCTCACGATTAGAGTTTGTAGAAATACGCGAGTGTCCGTATGATTCGCTAAACCGGTTTCAGTCTTTGAATCATCGGGATTCTCGTCACGTTTTCCCGCTTTCGCCTGATTTTTCGCTTTATTACACGAGTTCAAATTCGCGCACAGTATCACGATATGTTGTCCACCGCACAGTATACATTGGAATCGTGCGCGACACTTCCGCCCGAGGTGCCCTATTTTTGCACATTTAAAGCACGCTTTTTTCTTGGTGAGAATTGACTGTTTCTCTTCGTAACTCAACTTCTGTGCTCTGAAACATTTTTCTGCATCATGACTGCCATTTTAAACCAGCATTTAAACCAGCAGCCGTTGGTATCTCTGCTTCGGCTGTTCGGTATTTATTTCTCCTTACTTTATGCTCACTGGCATTTAAGCCGAAACCTTCTATCGCTAGTGAGATTCGCTCCTCTCCTTCCACTTCGGTTTTCAAGAATTTCATCAGGCGACTTAATCTGGTTCCCCGAGAAACATCCGGTTTGTCCGAAAACTCTGCGGTTCGTTGCCACGCCCGTAGCAGCTCCTCTGGTAGGCAAGACTCCACGAGCGGAAACAACATCGCTGTGCACGTTTCCGTTGTCACCCCTAATGACTCTAGAGAGCGCAATTGTGTCTCTATTTTATTGTACAAAACAGAAATACTGCCCCTGGCTGGCTTTGCAAGAGAGTTATTTAAGACTAATTTCAAAAGTTCCCTCACATACACTTCAACAAGTAAATCGTCTCGACCGAAACGCGATTTTAAACTTTCGATTACTTTAGAATAGTTCTCAGCCGTCGGAGGATAGCTTTCTACCACATCTCTCGCTCTAGTATTCGGTGCAGTAGCCAAAAGTAAGTATTGGAATTTATCTTCTGGAGCCAGATCGTTAGCTTCATCAATTTTCTTAAATTGACTCCAGAAAGACAGCCATTCTCGTATATCTCCATTGAATTTAATAAGTTCAATCTGAGGAAGTTTAAACTTACGTGTTGTTTTTGCCGCTGTTGTACTACTCACTGCTGTACCCACACTACGATTGGAAAGTACTTCATTTGTATCTTGTATGAGTTGTCTGTATCGTATTTCCAGTCGTCTAAACTTTAGAGTATATTCATCGCAGCTGTTTATTTCCGTAATGAGATCGTCTTCGCTCACTGTAGCCGTGTTCATTTGTTAGGAAATCTTGTCGTCACAACCTTTCAACTCGGCATTTTTCTCACATAACAATTCCCACTGCGCACTAGTTTCCGGAATGTCAACATTCTCTGCATTCAATATTTCATCAAGCCTATTTGTTGTTTGTGTAAACACGCGACGGAAAGCTGATCGGCGTTTCTTTAAAAGTTCCATCTTTTAAATTGCGCGAAATAATTGTTCAAAACACACTCGTTATAATCAAACTTTTCGTCCGAAAAATAAAAGTCACTTTGTTTATCAAAACTTTCTTCCGCAAAAATAAAAGTCACTTTGTTTATCAAAACTTTCTTCTGCCCGAGAACGCGCTACGTCACAAGTCGGCTTTGTTGCACGCCGTAACACAGCACATGCACCGCTACCTAACAAAATTTCACCTCGCTTATTTCACCTCACTTATCCCTTCGGGGCCTCCACAAATGTCATGTGTATGTAAACTTAACTACCCGTCGAAGAAAACACACACGGTTCGGAATAATTACAATATGAAATAACGAAAATACATAAATACTATTAGCACTGTAACGCTCGCTCTGACAACTTCACTCGTTCAACTCTGAATAACTACTGACTAACACCCCGCTAGCAAAGCTGGGCAGCCGAAACAAACATTTAAGCGCTGTTGCCACAGCGTGCGTTTATGCTACCTGCAACAACTTGGTTGCGTCTCTCAACAAACGGGGCGGCACTCACGTCACTGTTTCGATCGCGTCACTGACACTACTCGCGGCACAGCTAAGAATTTTGGGAGCGTAGATCTCTTTTATGATCTAAACACAGACGAGCCAATGGACCACCTCGGATGCCGGGCTGCGTCTATGATAGACACAAGAGAATATTCCTTGTCACAACTCTAAAAGACCTTTAGGACCTATCCAGGATGCCTGCTAGTCGTGGAAGAGCTGAGAGTCGGATGAACTATGGTTAAAATGGGGTGAAACAGTCCAATTTATGCCTGCTCGGCGCATCGTTGGCTAGCGATACTAGCGTAAGGGTTTCGGCGTAGCGTTGGCTAGCGATACTAGCGTAAGCGAAGTGCGTAGGTGGCGGGTGGTGGAACTACCTTACAATGTCAATTTTTAATTAAAAAAATAAGTTTAGAACTTACGAGCTTTGAGAACACTTATATGTGGGAAAGTTTAGCGTATTTTTTTTATTTCTTTATTTGGTTGGACCTGGCTTAAAAAGTGATGTTTAATTTATCATTTTTCTCGAAAATGCCCAGATTTCCTAAAAAATGCAAAAACATGTCGTGATGACGTCAGTAATGCCATCGCAAAACTTATGTCAACATCTGAAACAGACGCACATGTTTTGCCATGGTTACCGACACAAGCTATTGGCTGGGCGTAACCAAATCAACAAAATTCAACATTTACTACGACATACGTTTTCAAAATTATGTCTCACCAACTCTTCTGCGCTTGCGCACAATAGGCTTGTGACGTCAGTACTGCTCTTACAAAAATAGTTAATAACAAATAAATGAAACAATTATCAAAAATTTTAATGACAGTTTCTGTTATTATTTTATATATATATGAGAAAAAATAATTTTACACGCAATTTCAATCACGCTAAACTTCCCCATTTTTACAACCGTTAAAAATAGTTTTTTCTTCTTACTCTAAAATCTAGTTTAGAGCAGATAGGAGATACTGTCAGATCACCGTCGAAATACTGAAATAACGTCCTAAAGATTCACCTGTCTTAAGGAGGACAGGTTTAGCCGGTAAGAGTCCGGCACTTCCTGGCTTGGTGACGAGGCATCCGCGAGGATAGCTTACGGCCAGGCAGGAGTCCATGAGGATTTCCCTCCGAGGAAAAAAAAAGATTAGTTTAGAAATAAGAGAGGGCCACAAATGATTGACAGCCCATTAAAGGTACAAGGACCGAATTTAATTACCATATATAAAAAAACTGTTTTAAAGAAGAATGATGTTTAGCGCTGGCTGAAATAAGAATTAGATCTAACAAATATATATATATATATATATATATATATATATATATAAGTGGATACATAAAGTTTTATAATAAACAACAAATTATTGTTCTCTATTATTTTATATAAATATAAAATATTTTGTGTTTTATATAAAGCTAATACATAAATAGCATTACGGTAACTATCCATTTTGCTCAGTGCATAATAAGCTAATATATAAAAAAAATCTATTTTTTTTGCGCGGTTTCCAGTATGTATATTTAATTATATACATACTGGAAACCGCGCACAGAAATAGATTTGTTTCATTTTGTACGTTTTTGAAAATTTAGTTTGAACAGGGATCTCCATATAAATAAAATATACAAATGTGGAATTTTTTTCTTATACATATATGCAAATTTTATATAAATTGTTTGAACTACACTCTGTGGCAAAACATATTTATATTAGTGTTATGTACGATGGGGATGTGGTAGGGGAAAAGGTTTTGTTATGTCGAATTTTGTAGCACAAATAAAAATTGTTAAATATTACATAATACAACTCTAAACGGTGGATTCACTTGGCTCGTAGATTGATGAAGAACGCAGCTAATTAAAGGATCCACGAATTGTTGTAAAAAATTCACTTTTGTTACATTTTGATATGAAACTTCAATTTCGAAGGGGCGTTACGTGTAGTTACACAATTCTGATTTAGAAAAATAATTATTTGCCAATAATTAAAGGCTAATTAAAGGCCTAAAAATAATTAAAAAATTTTTTTCTATTTAATTTTGGTAATAATCTGCATTTGTAATAAAAATTTGTAAATGTCATGGAGAACTGAGATGCGAGAATTTTTATATACGCCACTAATTGTAATATTTTTTATTGATAATGAAAATATACCTATGTATTGTGTTTTATTCGGAAGGCGTACAAAATATGTTTTATAACTTTCATAAATTTCTTCTACAGACCTATATACAAATTATACATAGACTAAATATCCACATTTAATTTAGTGTTTTATAGAATATCGATTTAACAAATTGTCATATATAAACAATAGTAACGTTTTCTTATAGCCTTTAATCAGTCTTCAATTATTGACAACTTGGATTTCAATTTGAACGTGTCGTTTTTTTAAGGTTCCTCTAGCTTAAGTTTTAAGCTAACGGAACCTTTGATTTTTTTTAAAAAATGAAAAGCCTAAAATTCGGAAATAGGGCACTTAATTAGCCTTTAATTAGCCTTTAATTATGGACTACTTGGATTCCAATTTGAACGTATAGTTTAGTTAAAGTTCCGCTAGCTTTAGTCTTAAGCTAGCGGAATCTTCGATTTTTTTAAAAAAATAAAGAGCCTAAAATTCAGGAATAGGGCCTATAATTAGCCTATAATTAGCCTTTAATTATTGACTAGTTAGATTCCAATTTAAACGTGTTGTTTATTTAACGTTCCGCTAGCTTTAGTCTTAAGCTAGCGGAATCTTCGTTTTTTTAAAAAAAATGAAGAGCCTAAAATTCGGGAATAGGGCACTTAATTAGCCTATAATTAGCTTTTAATTATTGACTAGTTAGATTCCAATTTGAACGTGTTGTTTATTTAACGTCCCGCTAGCTTAAGCTTAAGCTAGCGGAATCTTCAATTTTTTTAAAAAACTGAAAAGCCTAAAATTCGGGAATAGAGCACTTAATTAGCCTATAATTAGCCTTTAATTCTCCAATAATTTCCATATCGATTTTGCAAAACGGCCCCGCCAGCTTTAGGGACGTTATCAAAAACAAATATGATTTTATCATACTTTTTTTTTTAAAGGTTTTATCATAAAAAGTTAATATTTTAATGTTAAATAAAAACAGCCCTTCATAAATATTAAATTTACAACTAAAATTATAAATATTGTATGTGAACGAATATGTAAAAAATGTTTTGCATAAGCAAAAAATACAAAAACTTGTATAAAAAGTATTAAACATGTATACAAAACGAAAGTTGTTTCACATCATAAAAACACTTCGCGTACTATATAATAGTGGTTTGTTTAACTACGCAAAAAGACAACAAAATTACTGAGAAAGCTTCAAATTTTTAAAATAAATTGAGTTTGTAAATCCGTTTTTTTTGCCGTATTGAATATGTTGTTATTGAGTTTATAGACAATATACAACTTCTATAAAATCACTTTTATTTTCTATTTATTTCCTTTATTTTTGTATTTATATTATTTTTATTACACGATAGTATTGGCACATGCACCATATCTCGCGAACGATTTTTTTTGTCACATGATAGTAAAAGTATTGTTTCACTAACAACTAACAGAATGTAAAGTCATACTATTATTCAACAAAAAAAATAATTTTAGAGTTAAATAAATAAAAAAGTATAACAAACTGTTTTTTATAAATTTATTATAAAAATAAATAATATTCTCGCAAAGCGAGAATGGAGCTAGTCGAATGTGGTTTGATTTTATAAGCTAGTTTTTCGACTAGCTAAAATACAAGATTAGAAGTGTATATGGGTAAACCCATATATAGACCACTTTGATATTATCACATAAATGATAAGAAATAAGAATAAAAAAAATTTTCACCGAAAGTTGGCAACATTGTATTTTGCTAATATATAATATTATAGGCGCTAAGGGTATCTTCTGTAAAAATTTCATTAAAATCGGATAAATGATGCGGGCATAACAAATTTTTAGAAAATTATTAATTTTTTTTTCGGAAAGTTGGCAACATCGTATTTTAATAAAATTATAATTTATGTGGGCACTAGAAGAAACTTTTCTGAAAATTTGATTAAAATCGGATAAATAATGTAGACACAATAAATTTTTAATATTTTAGTAATTTTTTCTCAATAAGTTGGCAACACTGTATTTTGTTAAAATTGCATAATTTATGCGGGCACCAGGAGAATCTTTAGTGAAAATTTAATTAAAATTAGTTAAATAACGTGATCATAATAAATTTTTAAAAAATTTTAAAAATTTTTTTCTCAGAAAGTTGGCAGCACTGTACTTTGTTGAAATTATCTAATTTATATGAATACCAGAAAAATCTTTTGTGAAAATTTGAACAAAATCGGTTAAACAACATGGTCGTAATAAATTTTTAAAAATTTTAGTAATTTTTTTCTCGGAAAGTTGGCAACACTGCGGTCTGAAAATTTAACTTAATTTTTTATTTGGTATGAACTATCTAATTGCCAAGTTTCAGCTTTCTACGAGCTCTCCTTTATACTTATAATTAACACTCGTATTAAAAATTTTAGTAATTTTTTTCTCGGAAAGTTGGCAACACTGCGGTCTGAAAATTGAACTTAATTTTTTATTTGGTATGAACTATCTAATTGCCAAGTTTCAGCTTTCTACGAGCTTTCCTTCATACTTATAATTAACACTGGTATTTATCGTATTTTTTGGACACGGCCGGCCAGCCAGCCAGCCGTATTGACGATTTTTTAAGCTAGTCTTTTCGAATAGCTAAAAATATCTGCTTTATTTTCAATATATTTTTACAAAAATAAATCGACCTTTTGTATCGATCATACCATATTAATAAAAACAATATAAAATCAAGGTAATATGTTATACATTTATTTATAAATTCAACAAGGCAGGTTTCAATATTACGCACTTTTATATAAAATAACCACAAAGAATAAAATTCTTATTAAGTAACAAACCTGATAAAAAAAAATCATTTTGTTTTAAATATATTAAAACGTAATTAAATTATAAAACGAATATAATAACAGACAATTTTAATATTTGACAACTACGCGAAATTCAAATTAAAATTTAGATCAAATTTATTAGATTTTAAACAAACATTGCATTTTAATAGCTTCCTCTAAATTGAATTTTCCATATAAAAGTAAATAAAATTTAACAATTTTAATTAAAAATGTTAAATGTTATTACTTTGTATGAACATGGCATACACAAACAAAATATTATATGTACGTAACATAATGATAATTTTTATTTTCACTACAGAACAATTTTAAATTTATTGTTTTATATGCGTACAATCTATCGGCATAAAATGGCATATTTGCTTTTGCTAATATTAAACGAGTTTGTTTTATTTTTTAAAAATAATTTAATAAAACAGACAAAACTCGGATAAGAAATATGTTAATTTATTGAAATTTTATTTAAAAAAAATATAAAAATGCTATATTATTATGAAATATTGTTATCTATTAAAAGTTCTTAATAATTTTTATGGCATAACTAGATAATCATTTACTATTAAAATGAGTTTTGTTGAACCAAATTTAAACAATTGTAGTTAATTTGAAGTATTTCTATAAAAATGTAGTTATTAAATAAATTAAATCGTTAAAAATGCTAGTAATTAAAAATGTATTTCTAATAAGTAATATATCGATTAATAGCTTTTATTAAGTATGAATCTTGTACTATTAGAGAATTGAAAAATATTGAATGATAATTCGAAAAATTAATAAAAAAATGTAAAATTTCGGCAGAGCATTTTTAAAGTATTTTTTTAAATATTTTTAATAAATATTTAGTGAATACTGGTACAAAACTAAAGAAAAATTTAAGATATTGAATACTGTAAATCTAATTAAAATTTACTAATTAGTTCTTGTTAGTAAGTTATAACTTGCAACAGTACTATAATAATTATTGTTGATTGCTATAGAAACTTGTCAAAGTGTAGTAAATGGAATTTGCGCGATCTATCAACAATGGCTGTAAATACGTATATGAACACGATTATACGAAAAACAGTTTTACGTACAAAATTTTACTCTCTTACATAATATGATTTCATTTTAACCTATTCGGAACAGGATATTGCCAATTGTTTATTTTAATTCGCAGCATAATTGTATCGTTTTTAACCTTGCTCTAATATTCTATGAGTAATAGTGCAAAAAATTTAAAAAATAATAACTTAGCCACGTCATCATCGACAATGAACCTTACATTTTATTACAAAAGTAGCCAGGAAACAAGTGACAATCTTAGTGAAGGTGTGTTTTCAAGGTACCTAATGGTTCATATATAAACAGATTTATACAATATTTTCCCCGTAGTTCTAACGTGTCTTTTATTAACCCTACAAGTGTTTTATAGAAATGTGGCTTTTGGTGAGTTTTCTTTTTGTTTCTAGTGTTTTTTGTTTGTGGGTGAAATTTCCCTAAAAAGCGATGAAGATAACGGTCTAGTGTGGTGTAGGCTTTAGCAGTTTAGTGCGCTAAATCTAAATAACTGCTTTGCTTTTGTTTGTAAAAACATTAAATATCATAGTATGCCCTGCCCGATTTAGATAAAATTTATATTATAGCCATTAAATCATAGTATCGTTGAATTGTTATAGTTCATTTTATTTTTATATTAACGATATTTAGCTTTATTAATATATTGTATTGTCGACATACTAACTTTGTGAAAATGTTTAATATTCAAAAGGTTTGAAGTAAAATAACTTTGTAAATTTTCACTAGATTTATTTGTACCTTGTTGACATGTTTCGGCTCGCGCCATTTTCAAAACATTGAAATTATATTACACACAATTCCTTATATATTCTTATTTTGTGAGTATTGGGGTGATTGGTTTAAAAGTAAAAATACCCCCACCACCCCAATACTCACAAAATAAGAATATATAAGGAATTGTTTGTAATATAATTTCAATGTTTTGAAAATGGCGCGAGCCGAAACATGTCAACAAGGTACAAATAAATCTAGTGAAAATTTACAAAGTTATTTTACTTCAAACCTTTTGAATATTTAGCTTTGTTTTGCTTAATTGCTTTCAATGAATATAAGTTATTTGCGTAGGTGGTGCCGTTTTATTATCTGGTAAAAATGTAGTTAAAAGTATTGAGATATAATGGCATTTATAATATCTACAATATAACCGCATTATTAAAAATATTCTTTTATTTTATATTTTTATTACTTGATATTATTAATCCTCGTTTTTTTTTCTTATTATTATTCAAATTTTTAATATTTAAATTTATTTAAGTAGTACGTAATATAAATAATCTTTAAACATTATTTATTTAAAAATTTTAATATTTTATTATATTATTATTTACGATTATTATATTTTTTATATCAAACAATGTTTATGAATTTATCAATGTAATTTAGAAACAAAAACATTCTAAACATCTATATTCAAATAGAATAGAAACCCGCTAGTATAGGTTTATGTATTAACCTTCCTTGGTCATCCAGATTAGTTTTAAATATAATTAATAATTGTATTCGATTTAAGTTTGTTTCAATAATTTGCTCTTATTTATTTATTTATATATATATATATATATATATATATATATATAAATTATATTTAATTACGTTGTCAAAACAATATTAAATTAAACAATTGTTTGTATAATATTATACATTAATAATAATATTATGCATTAATAATTTTGCACAGTCTGATATTGTCGTTATTTTTTACGCTCCGCTTAATTAAGGTTTTTTTGTGGTAATTTCGAGACTTATTTTATTTGAATTTATATCAAAATTGTAAGTTTACTAAATCCTATTGAATTGTGATACTACAATTTTAATTGTGTTCATAGTGCATTAGTAATCCAGTTTTTAGTTAGTTCAGTGAATCTTTACAAGTAAATATTGAAGTGTGCTCAACTACACAAGTTAATTACTCAAGTTAAGGCTGTTCATTGTGCGTCAAGTTTCACGATGTCTATACTGTGTGGCAAGTGCCAACGAGCAGTCAGCAAAAGACGTAACTCTAGTGCTGATTGTTCGAAATGCCAAAGTTCCTACCACATGTCGTGCATGAACGTCGAGCAGGTAAATTCAGTCAAGGCTGATGAATCTAATTGGTTGTGTGATCCGTGCCGCATGGCTTTCGATACTACCACCACTAATATTTCTTTGAAACAAGATCTTCGTTCTCTTTTCGATACCTTTAAACATGAACTCGTAGCTGAATTTAATAATAAAGTTGATACACTAATTAAATCGATTGAGTTTTGCTCTGATAAAATAACAGACTTTGAAATTAAACTTAAAACATTTGATGATAAAATGAAAGAAATGGACAATCTTAAAACTGAAAATAGCGAATTAAAAAATAAAGTTAAACACCTAAGCGAAACTGTAAACGATCTTGAACAATACTCTAGATTGAATAACCTGATCATACATAACATACCGGAGGGGAAAACCGAGAATGTAAATAATATTATAATTGATTTGGGTAAAGTCATTGGAGTCGAACTCAATGACAGTAATATTGATGCCGCGCACAGACTTCCGCAATCCGACAAAACCAAATCGCGTTCAATTATTGTTAAATTCACCTCCCGTATTCTAAAAGACAAATACCTGGCCGCGACTAAAACTATTAAAAACTTAAGCACTACTAAACTATATCCTAACATACCGGAAGCTAAAATATTCATTAATGATCATCTCAGTCCTCTTAATAACAGCTTGTTTAAAACTTGTCGCGAAGAATTAAAAGCAAAAGGTTTCAAATTCATCTGGACCAGGAATTGTAAGATTTTCGTCAGAAGAAATGAAAATTCTCAAATCCATTTAATTCGTTCGATTGATGATTTAAAAAAAATCAAATAAACTAATCTTCTTAATAATTTAAAATGTTTATTAATATCTCTTCTTTACGATGTCTGTTTCATTCTATTATCAAAACGTGAGAGGTCTTAGAACAAAAACGAATGACATTCGTGTGAACTCAGTGATGTGTGGGTATGACATAATTTGTCTTACCGAAACATTTTTGAATTCATCTGTATACGACTCTGAAGTTCTGTGTGATGACTATAACATCGTTCGACGAGATAGGAACCGTGATACGTCCACTAAGCTCGACGGAGGTGGTGTCTTAATTGGTGTATATAAAAAATTTTCTTATTTTGAGATTAGTGATTTTTGTTCGACCGCTGAAGACATTTGGATTAGTGTTAATTTTAATAATAATACTTTGTTTGTTTGTTGTGTCTATATTCCCCCTGAAGATAGCGCAGCTTTAACTATTTTTCTTAATAAATTGTCAATAATCGTTGAAAAAGAACCAGATGGTAAATTTATTATCTGCGGCGATTTTAATCTGCCATATCTTAAATGGGAATTTAAGAACAAAAATAATTATCTTGTGTCTGCACCAACTTATAATAAGCAATCTAATGAATTTGTTGATATAATGTCATAATGTGGACTATTTCAGTTTAATAGTGTGAAAAATGAAATTAATCGTACTTTAGATTTAATATTATCGAATTATGAAAATACTACAGTTTCAGAATGTTCTAACTCTCTAACTAAAATTGATTTACAGCACCATCCACCCTTAGAGGTTATTTTTAAAATTTCTAATATTTCACTTATGAATAAAAAGCCTCGTAAATTATTTCTCTTCAAAAATGCTGATTACGTGTTAATTAATAATTTTTTTAATGAAATAGATTGGGATGAACTATTCAGAAATTGTAGTACTGATGATTGCGTTTCTAAATTTTATGAATTATTATGGTCTGCAATAAATGCGTTTGTACCTCACAAAGATTACCATAGCAAAGTATTCCCATTCTGGTTTACCAGTGATCTCATTAAATTGATCAAGGAGAAAGAGAAAGCACATAAAAAATACAAACAGTTCAAAACACAAACTTATTACAATATATTTTCGCTATTGAGAAAAAGAGTTAAATCATTAATTAATATTTGTTATAATAAGTATATTTGTAATGTAGAGAAACAAATTTCAACTAATTCAAAAAAATTTTGGACTTACGTTTCATCACTTAAGAAAAGCAGCATTCCACAACAAATGCAGTATTGTAATAGAGTGTCAAATAATGGCGTGGAAACGTGTAATCTCTTTTCTGATTATTTCAAATCAGTGTACACTGATGGTTCCTTAGATGAAAATCTTATGAGATCCCTGGTGGATGAGCTTCTAGTGAATAACAACTGTGGTATATCAAAAGTTCATATTGAAAATTCTGATGTATTTAATACATTATCGAATTTAGATATCAACAAAGGGTCAGGGCCAGATAATATACCTTGTATATTTATAAAAAACTGTGCTTCATCTTTGTGTAATCCACTCGCTACCATTTTTAATAAATCTCTTAAAGAAAGCAATTTCCCGCAAATTTGGAAAAAAGCTTTCGTAGTTCCGGTATTCAAGTCAGGCAATAAAAATATTGTTGAAAATTATAGACCAATCTCTAAATTATGTATTCTGAAAAAGTATTTGAATAAATTATTTATAAACAGTTATTCTCCTGTGTGAAAAACTTTATTATCCCTCAACAACATAGATTCTTTTCTGGAAGATCTGTTGAAAGTAACCTACTTGAATACACGGACTACATATTGGATGCTATGGATAACAGGGTCCAGGTTGACGCCATTTATACTGACTTCAGCAAAGCGTTTGATAAAATAGATCACAATATATTGATAAGAAAGCTAGCTGTAGCCGGTGTGAGTGGTGACCTGTTAAAATGGTTTTCTTCTTATTTGACTAACAGAAGGCAATGTGTGGTGGTGAATGGATTCCATTCTGATGAGGTGCTCGTAACTTCTGGTGTTCCACAAGGGTCCCATTTAGGGCCTTTATTGTTTAATATTTTTATCAATGACGTTGCTACTTGTTTTACTTATTCTAAATTTATCATGTATGCAGACGATCTCAAAATTTACAAAACTATTCACTCAGATCTAGACTGTAAGTTGTTGCAACATGATATCCATAAATTTACCGATTATGCGATGGCAAATAAACTGCTACTTAATACTTCTAAATGCCACTCTATTACATTCACTAGAAACAGGACTGTTATTGAGTGTGCGTATCATATACATGATTCCACTATAATTAAATCTAAAACGATTAAAGGTCTAGGTGTAACCTTAGACCAAAAGCTCTTGTTTGATGTGCATATAGACACCATTGTTAAAAAAGCCTACAAGATGTTAGGTTTTTTGATTCGTACCTGTATGAAATTTAAAAATCCAAAAACCTTTGTAACATTATATTATACGATTGTTAAGAGCCAACTTGAATTTGCCTCGGTTTGCTGGAATCCGCATTATTCTACTTACATTAACCGCCTCGAAAAAATACAAAACAAATTCCTCTCATTTTTAAGTAGGAAATTTATTAATTTTGATTTTAACTGTCTTAGTTTGGAAAAAAGGCGGACACTATTTGATCTTACATTTTTATATAAACTTTTAAATAATATAGTTGATTCTCCTTTCTTACTTTCGCAACTGTTATTTCGAGTGCCAAGTTATGTAACTAGAACAAATTTTTTGCTTGATATCCCTTCACATAGAACTAACTCTGCAGCAAATTCTCCTATTAATAGATTATCTTACACGTATAATAAAATTTGTACTATGGATAATTTTCCTGATATATTTACTGTATCTATAACTACTTTTAAGCGTTTAATTTCTTTGATTTTGTATAATATTTCTTCATAAATTTTTTGTATCTGTAATTTAATGTATGTATATATATATATTCTCTTATTTCATAATATGTATTTTACTCTAATTATGTAATTTTCATTTCTGTGTGATAAATTTTCTTCGTTTATTATAATTGTAGTGCTACTCTGTCATTGGGATTGATTCCTGTTGAGTAGCCAAACATATAAAATAAAATAAAAAATAAAATAATGATTTTCGAATAATTTATTACAATTAAATTCTATCAACAAAATCTGTTTGATAATAATAGAACATTAGTTTAATCTAGTGAATGTACCATTAAATCAATTGAAATGTGCACGAATGAGCTAATAAGCAACTTTGCACTACCAAATCACATATTACTTAACACACACACACATATATACGAAAACAAAAAACAATTCAGAAAACAACTTTTTTTCGCATAAATAATTAAACTAAATAACGCTCGCCTCTCATTTTCCAGATATTTCTACTTGCAGTATCAAGGTTAACTTACTGCAGTCCAACGTACCACGGAGTAACAGTTGGCATTACACCTTATTCAGCGCCGGTAAACGCGCATTTACCATCATTGTACCATGCTCAAGACAAATATGGACAATATATGTACGGATACAGTTCGGATTTAAGCGCTCAGGATGAAGTTAAAACAGCGGACGGAGTTACCCGTGGCGGTTACTCTTATATAGATGCTAATGGTATTCTGCAAACTGTGCAATATATCGCCGACGATGTCAATGGGTTCCGCGTTGTGGCGACAAATTTACCACGCGATGTACCGGCGGTGGCGCAAGCACGCGCACAACATCTTGCTCAATTCGAATATATTAAAGCCGAACATGCCTATATTGCCGAGCGCAATAAACAACTACATCAACCGGTTGCTATAAGTCCCGTGCCTGCTGTAGGCCAATATGTTGTTCCTGTAAGGGCTGCCAACATTGCCGTTACATCGCCGAATGTGCAAATTGTCCACGCAGCTTCCTACACTCCTGCCGTTGAGATAAGCAGTCAGTATCAAGAGCATGATGGTCATGGACAATATACATACGGATATGCAGATTCGTTGAGCGCTAAATCGGAAACGAAAACTGCAGATGGAGTAACTCGTGGTGGATATTCTTATATTGATGCTAATGGAATTCTACAAACTGTTCACTATGTAGCTGATGCTGTAAATGGATTCCGTGTAGCGGCAACAAATCTACCGCAAGCACCTTCAGTAACATTAATCGGGCCGAAAGTGAGCGCAACTGTTGTTGGGCCACAAGTCGAAATAACTCCACCTCAACCTTTGCATATTAATCCCATTATTGTGGAAGATTCAAATCCTGGTCCTATTGATCTGCCTATATCTGTTTCCGTAAATATTCAACCGGAAATCGTGCAACATGCAAATATTCCTATCGCATCATCAGCCACGCAAATACATATCAATCCAAATCATCAACCGCCAGTTGTCTACCCAAATCCTGGCCTGTCTGCACCTTTCCAACCACAATATACAGAATTACATGTGCCAGATGCTCCAGTGCCTTTAGTTAATCACGCTGAAGGATCAATATATGCAGGACCACCACCACAACAAATTGCTGTCGAACAATCAGTTCCGATCTCTCATCAAGCGATCCAACCAATTGCAGCTTATACTCCAGAACAAATAGGCTCTGCTTATAATCCAGAACAAGTGGGCCATGCTGCTCAATCTATTCCAGCTTATATAACACAGCAACAAATTCTGCAACAAAATTATGCTGGTTCTCAACCAATACTAGTTTATGCTGCAGAACAACAAGCATTATCAGTACCAATTCTGCAGGAACAAGTATATCCTCATCCTCAGCCTGTTCATCAGGGACCGATAAGAGTATTAATAGAAAAAGGATACGCTCAAAACTATATCCATCCACAGCAAGTTAATTACCAAGGTGGAGAGCATCAAATACCACTATCAGCAGTTTATGCTCAGGAGTACAGTAACGCACCATCTCAAGTACAAGCTAATCCTGGTGCCGGCGTTTCTTATCAAGCTAATCAAGTGGGCGAGGTGTACGCAGCCGGTGCGCCAGCACCATCTGGCATCGATACGAATTACCGCGTTGAATTTCAATCGGCGCCGATCAATGCGGATACAATTAATAACGGTCCGATTAATCACGGACAAGCGTATGACACGGCAGCGGCTTACGGGACCCTTTTCGTGCCCGGCCCGTCTGCCGATGTCAATGCCGTTCAACAAGTACAGCGCTACGAAGTGCCGAATAACAACGATGGCGCGCAGGTGCTAGCCGAACAACAACAACAGCAAGTGTGGCTTCTTAAAGTGTCCGAACAGGCTGAACAAGCACCCGCACAAAGTGATGAGGGTAGTACGGGCAATGTTGGACCCTCTGGATACTACTCAACGAATATACAATACTAACGCGTCCATTGTTTGAGATCAAATATTTGTTTGCATATTATTATTCTATATTACTCTAGTAAGAAATTTTGTCTGTAATGTTGATGTAATTCTTAATATTTATATTAACTTAATAAAAATAGCATTATTTTTTTAAAAGATTAGTTTTTTAATATACAAAAAAAAACATTTGTGATATCAGATTGATGTAAATATTTGTAAGTTTATAAAGTTTAAAAAAAAATTTGCTGTTTACTCCAGGTGTACTCCAATAAAATAAATAATAACTTGTTTCATTAAAGAAAAAATATTATAAAATTCTGTATTAAACAAATACTAATAAAAAAGTAAGAATTTAACTTAATTAATATAAATGAAGTTTATTTAATAATTTAAATATTTTCTATTAATGTTATTTATCTTTTAACATAGTAAAATTTAATAAATTTTTGTTAAAGTTTTTTTTTTTTACAAAATTAAATACTTATACACAGTGTTTCAGAAAAATATTAACATACGAAAAACATTCTTACAAAAAAAAATCCGAATATTGCAAAATTTGTTGTTATACATTTTTGTTTGTTCTAAAAATATTAAAAAATACAAAATTTATTCAAATTATAAAGTCTTAATTATGAAATAAAAAATGTTAATTTGGGTAACCAAGTTTAAAAAAGAGAATATTTTTAAAAGTAGCCAATTATAATTTAACACAGTCGAAAATTCATAGCACAATTATAATTCGTCCTGTTAACTTATTTATTTGATAATTTTGTTAATTAAAAAAATTTAATTATGTTATAATTACAGTGACAATAAAACAAGTGATTTTTTGGAAAAAAATCACACACACACTTTAAAAATAACCTTTCATTCACAAATAGAATAAAAATCCATGATAAAGCAAAATTAAATGTAAATATACAAAAAACGTTAAACAACTGCCAATTCTATTATGCCATTAAGCACCGAATGCCGTGTTTCAAATTTTGATTTTTCCCTAGAGAGAACATTATTTAATATTCAGTCAAGGGCTCAATTTTTTTTGCGGTCCCAAATGACATTTCGGTAACCTGTGTATCATTTATTTTCCCGGCGTTTTATTTTAAAGTTTTTATTCATAGTGTGTTTTAATTCTATGCCGTGTTGTTATTAGGGCTGAACGATATTGGTATTTGATGTTTGATATTTGAAAAATGTCGGTATGTCAATATATTGATATATCGAAATATTGATAACTGATATTTAGCAAAAATATCGATAATATTGATTTTTAGATATTTTGATATATACCGATACAATTTAAATATTTATATATTCAGTGAAAAATGTAACTTATGTCAATAACTAAGTAAATTAAACAATTTGTCAATGTATCTTTACATTGTCAATGTATTTTTACATTAAGAATAAATAATTTATTTTAAATAATACCTGTAATATGCTTTTTTTTTTTAAAGAATCTGGTGCAGGTCACATGATAAAGAACAATAAAATTAAAAAAAAATATATTTACATCAATTTCTTATAATTTAATCAAATGTTATATTCTTCTTTAATATTTAATACGAAACATTTATCTTTTAAATGTAATAATAACAAAAAAAAATCTGTAATTATAAGAATTAAAGTTATTTACTTATTATTTTTAAAAAATTAAAAATTTTGATACTAAATAACTTTTTGCTGTAGCTTAATAATAAATCTGGAGAAACCAGTTCTTCAAAATAGATATAATTCCATAAGGAAAGTAATATATTCGTCATCTATAATGTGGCAGCATAATTTACTGTGATAGTTTACGAAAATGAACTATATGCATAAGATAAAAAAATAAGGATCATGTGAGTAAATTCGTTCAGTACCAAATAGAATCGAAGCAATACGAACTTAAAACAAAGCAATTTTGCTTACGTTGATCGTAAACATGCCACTCAATATCCTAGCACTCGCCTCAACAGCATCAAAATTTCCTAGTTTTAATTTCTATTCAGCATTGAATGTATTTTCTGACACATGTTTTGTTTTTATCTTATACATAGAGTTAAGTTAACATAGTGAACTTTTCAATTTAGATCACGATACGGAAAATGCTGCAGAATTTGTCACTGCAATGCAACTGTGTTTGAGTTAAATTGCAGTGAAAATATTACAAGTCCAATTTTGAGAAAATCGATTGCAAATTAAGATTCTTTATTTACTTAAGAAACGATATCTATATAAAATAATATTAATTAAATTAGAGTAACTAATTATTTCAATTAAATTCCAAATACTTTTATTATTACAAGAATTATTTATTGAATTTTCCACAAACATAATTGTTTTATTCTTCGGTATATTATTTGAATTTACAAAACATTGTCGAATTTTCATTAAAAACTTTATCATCAGAAGCAAATAATCACCCATCTGCATGTAAGTTTGACGAAAATTTGTATATGTCAAATGAGACAGTCAGACATATTAATGTACTAGAATTATTTCTAACAACATTTTTAATAATATATGAAAATTTTAAAACAAATTATCTTCCACTTTTAAAAAAATGTTGTCAGCAACAACTGATCCACCATATGAATATAAATTAAAATTAATTTGTTTTATGTCAAACTAAAATAGTCATACCGCAATTTATAATTTTTATGTTATATCTAAAATAATTATCAAACATTGACCTCCGTATTCTGTAAATTTTCGTTGAAAATTCTTAAATTCCGTTAGAAATCTTTCTCTATGAATAATGCAAAAAAATTTCTTACAGAATCCAGGAATTTTTATTTTAACGAAAAAGGAAACTGTAAAATAAAATTATAATTATTTTTAAAAAATATGTTAAAACTTAAATTAATCTAACTCGTTTATTAAGAGAGAAACTTAGGTATATGTGTTACGACATATGGACATATACTGATTTTGCGGATTAGATGAATGCGACAAAAAAAAACAGTATGTAACAACACAATGTGCTACAATCTGGAACTTAGAAACAATATGTCAACTGCCATAATATATAGTTAATTTAACTGGTTTAGTTATGATGATAAAAAATTATTGTACAAGTATTTATAGTTACAATAAAATTCAATATTATTTTTAATCTAACAGTTTACTTACAAATGTGTGAGTGCTTGAAACTATTAGCATATTTAGTCTATGAAATATATAAAGCACGCTTCTTTTATGACCTCACTGCCTAACAGCCAAATAGAAATTATTATCATGTGGAAAATTTCAAAGTTATATAATTATTTTATATAAGAATAATCTTAAAAATAAAATTATATTTTTGATAATTGAATGATAAATTTTCTGTATTTGTTGTCAAGATTCGAATTTAAATTTTACAAAATGACACTCGGCCAATTTATTTTATATAATTATTAATTTTATGAATGTATGTATGTATTAATTTTGAAATTAACAAAATATATGCATGCATATTGCTGAAATCAGAAAAAAAAACTTTTATACTTATAACATTAATTAAAATAAAGCATTTGTTATGTAAGAACAATTATTAATAATCTACGTTAAAAAATTCTACACACATTTTTAATTAAAATTATCTTCAATTAAAAACAAAAATATAAATATTTGTTTTACGTTTTTTTACAGACATATTTAAAACTTGCACATGTTGTAAATATAAAGAATAAATTAATAAATTGCTATAATGTAAATTTAAATAAAAATGATGCAAAAGTTAAGTGTCACAGTTATAATGTATTCATTCCGAAATGAAACCAAATGAATCGATTGGTTAGCTCTGATATTTACTAGTAAAACTATTTTAAATTAATTATAAATTATAAAAATAAATTTATTTATTTATAAATCGAAAATTTATATAGTAACATACAAAATTATCTAACCGAATATATGACTTTCTATTACATTTTCAAATAACTTTTCGAAATATCAATTTTCCTACTTTACTTTTTTTTATAGATTTTGATAAGATTAGACATTTATTTATTTCATTTTGCTATATAAAAAAAAATGAAAATTTTAAAATATATTACCAGATATAATCTCACAAAACTTCAATGTTCAAGTGTCAAATTTAAATTCGCACGTTAAAAAAAGCCAGGTAAATAGTTACAAGAAATACACCACATTTTTACAAACCGTGTAACTGAAATGCAACTGGTTTTACTGAAAAAAGTCAACCGGTTCATTTGGTTCAATTTTAGAATATACTATTTAATTTTCAATCTATATATGACAATAATTACCTAACAGCAGAGCTGGGTAATACTTAAAGTAAAAGTACTCTAAGTACGTACTTTAAGTATTTAGTACTTAGAGTACTTTACTTTAAGTACTTTTCAAATGTGATACTTAATACTTGTACTTAAGGCTTTTTTATAAGTACTTAATACTTAAGTAATTTTGTGGTACTTAAAGTACATAAAAGTACTTAAAGTACATAAAAGTACTTAAAGTACATAAAAATACTTAAAGTACATGCAAATACTTAAAGTACATAAAAATACTTAAAGTACATGTAAGTACTTAGAGTATTTAAAAAATACTGATTCTGAATATTCATTTCAAATATTTTTGCAAACGTGTGTAATATTTCTGAACTTATATTTATTGACAGATAAATTCTGCATTATTTTTCTAAAAATATCGGATAAAACAAGTGAGTATTTTTACGTAAAATATTATACATTGTTTTGATTGACGCACTTGCGTCTACTGTTTAATGCCGCATCAATATTTGTTGTTTTATTTACTTCATAGCTATATGTTGTGTTTAGATCGAATAAAACATACATTAAGGAAAAAATTAATTGCATGTTTAAATAAACAATTATTAGAGCAAATTAATTGTGTATTTTGTTATAATTTCATTTGTAAAATATGGGAAGTAATTTAATTCAGACCACTCTTCATTTAAACATTAAAAACAACAATTTTTTTGTTTCAAAATTTTTAAAAGACTTAGAAACGTACAATTTTTGTGCAATATTGTTTTAATTTTTAATAATTATTATTTTAAATATTTGGATTACTAAAAAAACAGATGAATATTTTGCAAGAATATCCAAATATTTTAAAATTATTTATAAAATTTAATACGCCTCTGCCATCTTCATTGTTGGAATAATCAATGCCTCTCATTGTCAAACGATGAGTAACTTAAATTTCGAAAAATTAGTTGTTTTGAAAGAAAACAGCAAAATATAATTTTAAAAGTTTTCAAGCCGCTTAATTAAAAAAAATATTTGGAAAAAATAAATTAGAAAATTACATTTTATTTATGTTAAAATTACTTAAAACTTAACTAAAAATTTAACTTTAATACTATATATTTCTTTATAGCTTTGTGGTATATGTATTATCACAATATTAATCTATAAAAATTTTAAATTATAATTATAAATTGTTGTGTTGATTTATCCCATTCCACAGACATGAAAAATTTAGGATTTGTTGCAAAAAATTTGTTATTTTAACATTATTTGTTAAAATATGAAAAAAGTTATTAGAAAAAGTTGTTTTGAATAAAATTTTGTTGCTATATATCAATTTTTGTCACTAAATTTAAACCTTTTTTTTTGTTCGCAGAAAGTACTCTAAGTACTTTTTATAAAGTACTTAGAGTACTTAAAGTAGTACTTGTACTTAATACTTTAAGTACATATTATAAAAGTACTGGTACTTAATACTTAAGTACTTTTTAGAAGTACTTAACCCAGCTCTGCCTAACAGTAATTAAATCTTAAATTAAAAAACAATTACTTGATCTGAACAATAACTAATAACATAAAGAATATGCTGCTTGCTATAAATTAAAAATTTTATAAATTATACTTACTTGTATCTATAGAGAGCACATGTGTTTGAAAATGTTTACAGTTTCGTGTAGTTCCAATACTAATTTTCCTCAGATAACTGAATAACATCAACTGGCGTAAAATAATTTTAAACTTTGTATATAATGAACGAAATAACACCATATTTACACTTCAATTAATTACATAAAGCGAAAACAATGTGCCTGCCACACCCATGTCACACATGCGCAGTACAATACAGTTTTAAGCGATTTGTGCGACAGTGGCGAGATAGTGGACATGGACAATTTTCACGGATGTATTAAATAAATTAATAGATCCATGATAATTTTATATTTAATCATTTATTTATTATAATAATATTTATATTATTTAAATTAAAATTAGTCTAAAATTAAGTTAATGAAAATATCGATAAAATATTTGGCTGAACTTTAGAGAAGGTCCAGAGATGTTGCTGTATTCACAAATGTTGAGAAAAACCAGGTTTGCGCATGCGTGTACATCGGAACGCCCATGTTTGGTGTGTATAAACCAGTGAACCTCAAAATGTTTCATTAGTAATTTTATCAATTTCGTTCGTTAAGACTTATATCATGTTAAGAAGTGTGGTTGTTCCTTATGTTATGTTATGTTAAAAAGTCCGTTAGGTTAGGGAAGGTTTGGTAGGTAGGTTTCAGATAGGAGTTTTTTTTTAAAGACCGTTAAGACACATTTAAAATCACATTTTGTCATAATACACATTTTGAGAGTCACTGGTTTCTCAATATTTCTACCACTGCAGTCAAAACAGCAACATCACGGACCGCTTTCCTCAGTTTTACCCAACTTTAAATAAAATATCACAAAATTATTTTAACGATGAGTTTCAGAATTGCAGCAGCAAACAATTAATTTCGAAGTATACACAAAGGTAGTCGAAAAGGAAATGGACGAATCGGACTTATGAATCGGACGAATGTCTCGCGACATTCGTTCAAGTAATCTGCACTTGCCGCGTAAATTGTATACAGCGCCTCTTACAGAAACATTTTAAATTAAAGTACACTAGAGACCTCTGCCAGGATCTTCGGTCAAACCATAGATTAACTATATCGCTTACGCTCAAGATCGGAATCTCCCATGTTAATTTTTATGACACAGTTAGTATTATGCTTTGGCAATAATAGATGTCACTACTATGGATTTTATAGACTTTGTTTTCTTCGGGTTCGGGTCTTTGCTTTTATTTAAATTTTCAAGCTAAATTATTTTCTGATAACATGATTGGAAAATATCTATAAAGTAAGCGAATTTACTTTATAGACATTTCAACAATCATGTTATCAGAAAATACTACTTATTTATAGAAATATAATAAAAATTAAATAACAACTAAATATTTTGTAGAACAAAATACAATTAAAATATGTTTTTTTTATATATCGTTTGTATTTCTTTAAACATATGTTATATAAATCCAAAAAAAATCTTTAAAATACATATATTTAATGTTAATATATTTATCTTAAGGAATTATCTGTTTAATAGCTCACATATAACCTAAATAAAAATAAATGTAGTCTATTTTGTTTATATATAATATATAGAAGGATATAGTGCAATTTTAATATTTTATTAATGAAAATGTTCGCGCACAAAGCACAACGAAGCAAATGGTCGCCTGTTTTTTCAAAAAAAAATTCCAAATTAATAATAATGTTCTAAAATATCAATGTTTATATTTATAATTTAAATAAAAAATAAATAAAAAAACTTTTTACAAAAATAAATATAATAAATTATACAATCAGAATATACTATACATTTCTAATCTAAATCACAATATATACAACAAAAATATAATTTTTATTTATAAATTACTAATGTAGTTTATGTATATTTAATACTTTGAAAAGCATTTGTGAAAAAAAAATCTGCAGCCATGAACGACATCTAGTAACACGAAAAGAAAACAATATCTTCAGAAACTACATTCTCATGCCATCTATTATTGCCCATACAAAATAATATAGCGGCAAATTTTGTCCTATGTCAGATTCCACCCCCTGGGTCAAACTTGGAAACTAAACTGTGATTGAGCTGTCAGGTGTAATAATATATATTGTATTATCTATGCAGGTAATAACTCAGTGAAATGAAAACCATAATGGAATGGCAACTCCTATCTCAATAGCATTGTAGGCGCTGGCACCAAGAACTGTCACTAAAAACTCATTGTGATTAGGTTATCCTATTCTAAATGGTATTTTCTCTCTCTCAATTGTGGGTAGGTTATCCTATTCTAAAAGCTATTTTCTCTCTCTAGTTGCGCATGCGCAAACATACCAATATAATTAGCAGTGATTCTCAAATAGTTATCTATGCGTATCTCATTATCATTTTGCAAGTTGTCCCGAATACTTCCTATTAATTAAACTACATTTTAAAGTAAGCACGTTTATTTATATTTAAATTAATTTATGTAGCAATATTTAAAATATCTAATATTTACAAATCCTCTAATTATAACAATAAAAATCAAAATCAGTAATAACGTCATAATTAAAATTAAGCTGAAATATACGCAAGTCATATTATTTCAATTTTTTATACAGAAAATTTTATATGAGACTTAATAATTAGCAGTATTAGACAAAATTACCAAACATAACATTTTGAGAACTGATCGAAGAGAGAGAGAGACAGATATACTATGTAATGTGCGGGTTGCATAAAATTTATTGCAGACAAGGTCACAAGGCAAATTTCCCTTCCATTTTGGGTAGAGTTCACTGTAATAACTATGTAGTTTTGTTTAACGTGCGGTTGCGTCTCCTACATATTAGGTCACACAACCCACCTAAATTTTGTGAAATAATTATAGTAAAATACAAAAAAAATAATAAAAAAACTATAAAAAATCAACAAAAAAATAGAAAAACAGTGAAAACGGAACGGAAACAAATGTATAATTCTTTTGTGTGCGTTTCATATGGTTTCTCGAGGCATTAAATAAAAACTAAAAAAAAAGAGTAAATCTTGCTAAAAGAGCATTAAAAAAAAGTTAGCAACAATGAATCCAGGAGCGCCGAATTATCCTATGGCATCGCTATATGTAGGCGATCTACATTCCGATATAACTGAAGCCATGCTTTTCGAGAAGTTTTCATCTGCTGGGCCTGTGCTCTCGATCCGTGTCTGCCGAGACATGATTACACATCGTTCGCTGGGATATGCGTACGTGAATTTCCAACAACCTGCCGATGGTAAGTAATAATAAGTAATAATGTGTGTTTAAATGCCACATATGATTAGAAATATTTCATGTCAACTTTTTTAGAGAGAGAGAGATAAAGTTAATTAAAGTTAGTTAAAGTTAAAGAACTACAAGGGCAACATAAAAATATTAGAATACATAATAAAAAGTAGTTTTTGAAAACTAATAAACATGTATCTTTACTACTAGTACCCGTCCACCTTAAATATGTTATTGAAACAAATGGTTTGTAAATAAACAGTAACAAACTCTTTAACTCTTATAATAATTGTATTGTCTTAAAATAAAACATTTTTATAAGAACGCGTATAGAATATAACATTCAAGTAAGTACTTATATAATAATACATTTTAATTGTCTTTCGTTTATACCGGAATAAGGAAAATAAGCATAAAAAAATAAACTTCGTATAGGTATTTTATATTTAGACGGAAGTTTATAACTTACGTATATAAATTAAAAAAAATTAAAGTAATAATATTTAAAATTAATACAAAAAGATATTCGAAATATTGAAAAACAATCAAGGTTTATCAATGTTTTTGGTTTTTTGAACTTAAAATTTTTTATTTACATTCAGAGACGGTAACTACAATTTTGGCGCCCTTGGCAAATACATAGCTAGGCGCCTTTTTGTTTTGCAAATAAAGTTAGCATGAATTTTTCTCAAAAATAATAAAAATGTAATGAATAGGGAGGAAAATAAATTAGAGCATTCACAGAAAAAAAATTATACAAGAACAATGTATACTTAAAATTATTATATTTATATTTACATTTATTATATTATATTATATTAATAAATACAAATATATCATCTTATCACTTTTTTATATTAAATTTAAGTATAAATTTTTTCAAGTGTTTATGTCAAGTTTCTTGTTATAATTTTTTATTGCCATAAAAACAGACAGTGAGACAGTTTTCGGCTGAACTTTAGAATAGCCTCCCGTTTCACAAATTTTAAAAAAGTCAGATTTGCGCATGCGTGAGCATTGGAACGCCCATATTTGGTGTATAAAAACCAGTGAACCTCAAATTGTTTCATTAGTAATTTTCCTTTTGTTATGTTATGTTAAGAAGTCCGGTAGGTTAGGGTAGGTTTGGTAGGTAGGTTTCAGGTAGGAGTTTGTTCTTTAAAGACCGTTAAGAAGTCCGGTAGGTTAGGGTAGGTTTGGTAGGTAGGTTTCAGGTAGGAGTTTGTTTTTTAAAGACCGTTAAGAAGTCCGGTAGGTTAGGGTAGGTTTGGTAGGTAGGTTTCAGGTAGGAGTTTGTTTTTTAAAGACCGTTAAGACACATTTAAAATCATATTTTGTCATGTCGAATAGTTTGACAGTCACTGGTTTTTCAACTCGCGTGCCTACCGCAAAAACGGGAGGCTGTTCTATAACTATACCCAGTTTTCAAAATAGCCTTGATAGACAAAATAAAAATAAAACTAATAATAATCGCTACACATTATATCGCACCTTGTAAACAATACATAATGTTGTTATACGATAAGTCCCGATTGTGTTTGGAGCTTTGGTCGTTGCTTAAATGCGGTCTTCTGCGGCGGCCTATAAAGACATTCGGCGAAATAATATTTATATGACATTAACAAATATTGTGGATTATCGCATCACTTTAAAAGTGACAGACTGTTCTTGTGACGTCATGTTCCTTCGCAGGGACGGATCTAGCTTTTTGGGGGCCTAGGGCTTAAAAATACCTTACACGTTTAAAAAAAAAAATGTTTTCTTTTTCTTTATTGGCTTTGACTCACGCCTTCGCCATTGACTATAAAAAAATAAAAAAAATAAAAGACAGTATTAAAGGTTATAATTATTATTTATTACATTTTTATTAAATACTCGTATATGTATTAAGAAGTACACACAAGGATATTAAAATACAATCACAATTATTTATTGCATTTTCATTAAACATATATTAAGTACAATCTCAATGGGGTTGTCCCGTTTTTTCTAACACCATTATTTTTTTTTTTTTCTGAAAGTTGAAGGCTCAAGTAATCAAAATATATCATACATATTTTTTAATTTTGTTTCATTACAGAGAAAAAAAATATTAAAAAATATTCACAAATTCAAATTGTTTCTGTATGACGTACATTACCTTGAAGTAGAACACTAGCGCTGTCTGCTGGATGTTGCCGTTAATGACAATTTTTAGTTATAATTATTTTATTTAAATAATGTATTTAAGTAAAAATACAACAAAAACTATTCATAATAGTTCCAATAAAAATGAAGTATAAAATAATTATGCATCAGTTTCTTGTAAAAATTGAAATTGTTTTCTTTAACAGTATGCATAATTACAAATGTTGCAACGCTGTTACTTACGTATTGTAAGCGGGTACATGCAAAGAATGTAAACAGTTATCAACTGTCACTGAGGTAAGTGACGTCATAATATTGTTGGCGGGTAAAAACTCGATATTTTAATAATTAATATCTACGAAATTAGAAGGTATTTCATAATAATTTTTATTTTCTATAATATATTAAAACATAAATAATCGTTTTCTGCACTTACATTTTATACTTCAAAAAAACGGGACAACCCCATTAGTAATAGGTATCGTAAGGAAAATTTTTAATAAAATTTGACATAATGACATGATACATCTGCTATCATGAAATGACACGACACGACACATCGTGTTGCACAGAAAACTTGTTTACTGTGATACTGTTGATAGTAATTGATAAATCATACTTTTTTTTAAATTTCAGCCGAACGTGCACTAGATACTATGAATTTTGATTTAATCAAAGGACGTCCGATACGTATTATGTGGTCTCAACGTGATCCTTCCCTTCGTAAGTCAGGTGTAGGGAACGTATTCATCAAAAATTTAGATAAAAGTATTGATAGTAAGGCTATGTATGACACATTCTCTGTCTTCGGCAACATTCTTAGTTGCAAGGTTGCGCAAGACGAAAATGGCGTGTCCAAGGGTTACTGCTTCGTTCACTTTGAAACCGAAAAAGCTGCCAATAAATCTATTGAAAAAGTAAATGGTATGCTGTTAAATGATAAGAAAATCTACGTTGGCCGATTCATTCCCAGAAAGAAACGCGACGAAAAAGCGAAACTTTTTACGAACGTATACGTTAAGAATTTCGGTGAAGACTTGACTGACGACATGTTGAAGGATATGTTTGAAAAATACGGACGCATTACAAGTCATAAGATAATGAGTAAGGACGACGGTAAATCGCGGGGATTTGGCTTCGTTGCATTCGAAGATCCTGATGCAGCCGAACAGGCCGTGTGTGATTTGAATGGTAAGGAAATCGTCGAGGGTAAGCCTATGTACGTTGGCCGTGCTCAGAAGAAGGCCGAACGCCAACAAGAATTGAAAGGAAAATTAGAACAGCTTAAGGTAGAACGTTTGGCTCGTTATGAAGGCGTCAATCTGTATGTTAAGAATTTGGACGATACCATCGACGTTGAACGTTTGCGTAAAGAATTTATGCCATTTGGAACCATCACGTCTGCAAAGGTATGTTGTGTGTCTGTCTTATTTTGATTAAGTTTGATATATGAATATTATGTGATAGTATATTTTGTGTGTGTGTGTGTGTGTGTGTGTGTGTGTATGTGTGTGTGAGTGTATGTGTGTGTATGCATATGTATCGTGTATACTAATATTCTGAAATGATTTAACCAACAGGTAATGCTTGAAGAGGGACGCAGTAAAGGATTCGGTTTCGTATGTTTTTCGTCACCCGAAGAAGCAACGAAAGCGACGACAGAAATGAATTGTCGTATTGTGGGTACGAAACCATTGTATGTAGCATTAGCTCAGCGCAAAGAGGATCGTAAAGCGCATTTGGCGTCGCAGTATATGCAACGTATGGCAAATATGCGCAAGCATCAAATGGTGCAAATGTTCCAGCTGACGCTGCCCCAGCCGCAGAACGCATTCCGTGCTGCTGCTCGTGCACCGGGCCAGGCAAGCGCCATGCGGAACGTGTCGTCGATCGCACGTCCCATTACCGGGCAGCAGCCACCCAACAGGCAACGGCCCATGGTTGGACCGGCCGGTGCCGTTAATCCAACCGGCCGTCCTGCCAACTAACTACAAGTACACATCGAACATGCGCAATCCGCCGCAACAGATGCCTATCAAGCAGCAACCACCCTTACAGCAGGCCGTGCACATCCATTGCCAGGAGCCTCTCACTGCATCTATGCTGGCGGCCGCACCACCTCAACAACAGAAACAAATGCTTGGCGAACGCCTCTTCCCACTTATTCAACGAATGTACTCCGATCTGGCAGGCAAGATCACCGGCATGCTGCTCGATATCGATAACTCCGAGCTTCTGTACATGCTGGAGCATAACGAATCGCTCAAGGCCAAGGTGGAAGTGGCTGTCACCGTGCTCCAAGCCAAGCAAGCCGCCGCCACCCAATACTAATTACTCTTTAAAATTGGTTAAAAAACAAATAATTATCAATTTTACTGTTCATTTGATTTCAACGTTTTTTTTTCATTATTTACGCTATCAGCAGCCTATCCTGTGATGCGTCTTTATTTTAAAACAACAAAAAAATAGTAAAACGATTAAATTTAATATAAATGGTAATTCAATCTTATGGTTTTATTTGTCTATTCATTTATATGTATATATATATATATATATATATATATATATATATATATATATATATATAATGATTTGATATATTTTTTTTATTTAGCAAATGTAAGCAATTCAATTCACATTATATATGTTTTTAAAATTGTTTAAAAATTTATAATAATCGTTTCTATTGTTAATTTAATTTAAGCATTTTCATTGTTTATGCTATAAGCGTCTTTATTTTAAAACAACAAAAAAATACACGGTTTATAAAAACTTTTTTTAATTTTTTTTTATAGTAAACTATGAAAAACCTTTTATTTTATTTGATACATTTTGTTGTTTTTTTCTAATTTTTTTTTCTCATTTTTTTTTATTTTTTATTTTTTCTTATTTCTTATTTTTTATTCTTATTTTTGTTTTTTATTTTTTTTTTTATTTTTTATTCTTATTTCTTATTTTTTTCTAATTTTACAGCCAAATAATTTGTAAGTATTTTGAATTATTATTATTGCGAGATCCGCGATATGTAAACATAGCGTTTGGACTTGCGTTATGCCTTACATCAGACATGATGTTTTTACCATTAATTCCAAAAAGTTTAAACGAGATGATGTACTATTTAACCGCAGATTGTTGTGCACGAATCTTGTATGCTATCATTAATATCTTTATTATTCTGAAAAATGCTATCTTAAGATTAGGTAAGTTATTTTAAGAAAATCATATTTCAAAATACATACAGAGTTTTTGAGTTGAGTGAGATTATTAGAAAATTATGTTATGAATCTTTTGCTAAAAATCTATAACTCATAAATATTTTTAAGTATTACCATTGATAATATAATATTATAAAAATATTATATAAGTAACCAACTGTATTTATCTAAGTAAAATTAATATTAGAAGATTTGTTTTAATTTGCATTTATATTTTTCACATAGTTTTCACGTTTAGAACCACTCCATCATGGACTGTGCCAACATGTTTGATTCTATTGGGATTGTTACGATGTATAATTCAGGTTCTACTGCCATTAGTTTTAATGGATTATTCACGCAGTCGTTTTACTGCTGCATTAAGTCTTTTTCAACTAATTTCAGCAATAATTAGTTTGACCGTTTGGCCATTAACACGTACGTATTGCAAATTCTGCTTTCATGTATTATTCTAAATATCATTTACACTTTCTGTGATTGGCAATTGATGAAACATTTTAAAAATATTAATAAGAAATAAAAAATTACGATAAAGGTTTTTATACTGTAAAAATTTATTTAATTTTACATGTTTACAAAAATGTTGTTATTTTTACTGTTTAATTCTATGTAAAATTACATAAATTTGATATATATTTTGACAGTGTATTATTGAAAAAACACTTGATTAGTTGCACATTTTAACATATATATATGTGCGATTTTCTGCTTCCCAAATTATTTTACAAAAAAAACTTTGGGATAAATGTTTTAGGAAACATTTTTTTTACAATTTATATTGTATATTACAATGAGATCCAAAAATTTTCACTTAAAGGAACCGTTATTTTTAACGACAATGTTTATGCATATTGCATTTGAAACATCTGATGAGTCAGCGTTCTTGCTAGACTTTCGTATTGTGTAGTCGTAAAAAAAGTATAGTGTGATGTAAAACTGACACAAAATATCAACTTAAATATATATATATATATATATATATATATATATATATATATATATATATATATATATATATATATATATACCATTATGTATTTGGGTGGATGTGTCTGTCGCATCCGTGTGCGACTGGTGCACACTGCCTGAGTTTATGATGCTCGCATAAACGTCATTTGCTTGTCTATATGCGGGCATAGAACTTCCTTTGCGGTTGTTGCGAACGTAAGATTCACTGTGCTATGTAATGGAGCTGCGATGTGCCTTCACAGAACGCTATGACCACACTGTCTTAAGGCTACCACCGTACAATCTCACCACCCCCCGAGACTCCATTGCACACTACACCACACTCACACGTCACACCTCGCCATCCTCACCCCTCGACGCGCACATCAGCACACTCACTAACACATTATGTACTCGTTGTACAATATATTATTAAAATTTAAGAATTTTAGTTTGGTCGACAATTTGTTACATAATACTTGCAGCATTAAAAACGAATTATGGAAATATTCAATATACATAACAACACAAAACATTAATATACTAAATTTTACAGCAACAAGACGATTTGAAGACAGTTGTGCAGCCGATAAAAATTGTTATTCTTTCGGTAAATATGCAGCTTGTTCTGACAATAAATGTGTTTGTACATCGGGCAGTGAATTTGATGAAGAAAATCAACATTGCTTACCTCCTACAGGTAAAATTTCAAATTCCTATATTAATTCTTTAATAAAATTGATATTTTGCTTTTATTTGTATCAGTGGTGTCGCCATGCCAAAACAATTGTGAACACAAACCTCATTCAACATGTAATAATAACAATTGCGAATGTAATGAAAATTATGAATTCGTTAATGAAGAATGTTTACCAAGTGAGTAATATAATTAACCCTCCATTATGCACGCTTTATTCAGTGACATATATGCTTCGTTTTTTGTAAATATTTTAAAAACTTGCTGTTTTAACTAATTCTCAGCAAATATATTTTTATTAGCTTCCTAAAACAGCAAATTTGAATTCCCATTTTTACTATTATTATAATAATAACTATTATTATAATAATAACTATTTTGACTAATAAATAAATTATTTCCGGACGTGTATCTCTTGTATACATGCATGCCTAACGATGGTTTAAAATTAAGAAAGTGGCTATTTATATGTACATACGGTATATATACGCAATTGGCTATTTATACATACAGTATTTTTACGTAATTGGCTATTTAGGGTAGGTTAGGTTAGTAGGTTGGTTTAAATTTATTTTTTTTTAGTATGTATAAATAGCCAATTGCGTATACATAACGTATGTACAAATAGCCGCATCCTAAAATTAAATAGTTGTGAAACGCTACTACGTTCCATTTTATTGGGATATTAAAAATAAAACTCGAAAATTGTACAGTTTTGATATATAAAATTATTTTCACAATTTTTGAAAAAACGCGCATGTACCTTTTAGTTATAGGTTGAAAACTGAAAATATAAATATGTATTTTTTAGATCTCGGACAGGAATGTGGTAGAAATGATTGTGTAATAGAAGATGCAAAATGTGATGAAAATAATAAATGTAACTGCAATGAAAATTTTGTACCTTTAAATAACCGAAGCTGTATAGAATGTAAGTAAATCTAAATATTTATAAAATATATGTCACAATAGATTTTTTGAAAATTTAATTTTTATTTGTGTTTTCACGTATTAAAGGGGTATATAATATACCTTTCTCGATCTAAAAAAAATGACTAACTTTATGAATTTTTTTCTGCGAAACTATAAAACATATTAAACCGTGGTTTTCCAGGGTGGGGGGACATTTTTATTTTTACTTTTGTAGGAAATCGTCCGAGTTCTAACCCTTTCTTCGAATCTCTACAAAACCGAACGGCTGTGCGGTAACAATGATAACTGCGCCCTGTTCATCTAAAACAAAAATCAAAAGGCACCCTTGAAGTATGATATATTACCTGATTTTTGACCCATTTTCTCCCGAATAAATATTTTTGGAAAAAATGGGTCAAAAATCAGATAATATATATGATACTTAGAAGCCGGACGATTTCTAACAAAACTAAAAATAAAAAATACCTGAAAAAAACTCAGTCAAATCTTTTACCCCCCCAGAAAACCGTGGTTTGATATCTTATAGTTTCGCAGAAAAAATTCGTAAAGTTAGTCGATTTTGTTTAGATCGAGATAGGTATATACCCCTTTAATGAAGAGAAAAAAGTATGTTTCAAGATGTTTTTCATATAAATAATAATAATAATAGAAAACTTTATTTAGCAAAAAAAAGTGCTATATAAACAAAATATAAACAAAAGCATTTAATATATTCAAAGTAGATAGTGTATAGAAAACTAGATTTTCTAAATAATATTTTCTTAATCCTAAACTTACACTACGTAATTTTGTATTTTTAATTTAAACTGATAACTTATTATAAACTAGTAACTTATTTATAAAAATATTTTGCTTTAATTTCCATATATTCGTTTTAATATGTTTTTTAAACTTTTGTAAATTATTAAACATTCAGTAAATAAACATGCATTTATTTATGTACAGTGGTTGCGGATCAAAATGATACATGTACAGAAAGTATACAATGTTCTGCAAAATTAGGAGAAGGTTGGGAATGTAATTCTCCTATAAATGGAAATTGTACTTGTAGATCAGAATATGTTTATATGAATACAACATGTCAGTTGAAAAGATGTAAGTATTATATAACTTATTAAGGTTTATGTAGCAATATTTGAATAAAAATTATTTTCTAGCAATTGGTGATAGATGCAAAACAGCAAGAGAATGTATGACAGTATTAAATAATGAAAATGTTGAATGTATAAATGGATATTGAAGGTGTGAATATGGATATTATAATGATGAATACAATAATGGTTGTATTTCAGGTAACGTTTATTATCAACAACCAAACACCAGACACCTATACTTTCACAAAGCCATTTAATATATGAACTGCAGTGCAAAAATTGCCAGGCTACATATACCGGCCAGACTATGCAATATATTAAAAAACGCATCCAGCAACATAAGAATGATGTTAAAAAGAACGCAGACAAACCAATAGCGAGACATTGCAACGAATTTATACATCAATTCGATTTTGAAAATATCAAAATACTTGATAAAGAAAATGTACTAAACAAAAGGTTAACTAAAGAGATGGTTTATATAAAAATGAATAAAAACAATATCAACATACAACAGGACGTGGAGAATTTAAGCGCGTCATATGGTAACATCTTAGAATTTATAAAAAATCAAAAAACCTGAAACATCCAGTTTGTTTTTCAATTATGTTTTAGTCTGTTATATACAACGGTTGTGTACACATCATGTTTGTTTTTAAATTCTTGACATTTTTGTATTTATAATTATTTTACTTTTAATTTATTTATTTTATTTCCTGACTTGTGATTGTATTTTTGTTTTTTACACTGTGACAAATTGAATAATTTTAATTTAATAATTTTATATATTGTACCGAGCTGCGATTGAAACCATATAAATGTTTAATTATTGTTCAAACATATTAGCGTAAGTAACTTTTTATTGTAAAAAATATTTTTGTACTTATATTCTGTTGTTGGTTAATTACTAATAAGTTACTTTGTCATAATATTGTAGATCTGCTTGAGGAAGGTATGCTTAATATACCGAAACTAGTCGCATGCTAACAAACTAGAGCATTTTTATTTGACCTTTTTCCTGTCATCTTATATGCTAAAATCAATTCGAGAGGTCGTTCAACTTTCATAAGTTTTTTTAATAGGTATCACATAAACAAAATAATAACATATATTACTTTTACAGGTGGTAATACGTTTACTGTTGTACGAAATATTGTACCAATAATTTTAATATTTACTTTCATTAACAATAAGTTATATTAAAACAATTTCTTGTAATATTTATGTAACCTTAAACTGTGTTAAGTTATTTTTAAATGTTAAATAGTTGTCTAATGTATATTGTATTTTATATATATAATAAAACAAAATAATAAGTTTTATCTACAACTACAGCTGCTTTGTTATATGGTCATTATATATATAAAATCAGATAAATAATATTAGTCTTTATAGCCCAAGGAAAATAAAATACTAGTCTTTATTAACCAAGGTTAATAAAATATTAGTCATTATTAACCAAGGGAAATAAAGAAACGATCTTTATTAACTTGATTTCCGTACGCACGCTTCGTTGTTAGGCAACATCAACAAACTAAATATCTCTACGCCAGATGGCAGCAGTTATCAGTCAAAGTTAGAGATAGTATAGGTAGAGTTCGGCCGATGCGCCGCCTTTAAAATGTGGCGCCAAATTTAAATTAAAATTTGTTCCATCAAATAAACACAAAATAGTTGTTCTTGTTTTCTGCATACATGCTATTATGCTAATAAATATACTCAAATTAAAAAAATGTTAAAAATATCAAAAATGTCACAAAAAACATGTAGATCGAAGTTGCGCATGAATATTCTTTTTGTTGAAATATTGAAATCTGTCAAATCAAATATGAAAATGATAAAAATACCTCTCGTACAGCAATCCCGCAGTAAAATATATTTATTTAGCAGTTAGAGTATACGTTTAGCTACAGTTTAATATGCGACAATATATTTCCAAAAAAAAAATGTAAATGTAATGAGTCGAACTAGCGAGCGAATTCAAAATCATTTGTTCTATAAATTAAAATGGCGGCACCAATCAGAAGCTGAACACTATTTCAGGCTATCAGCCGAACTCTAGTATAGTATCTCTAGTACATTATAGGTGCCATTATTTGCTCGTTAAATAATATACTATTATATCAGTGTTTTCTTTTTTAAAACGGTATTTTATTTAATGGAGTCGTTGTACATTTTTTTAAATTTCCGTAAATAAAAATAAACTTTGAAATAACCACGTAACTATATGTTTTACAGCAAACTTATTTGTAATAAATAAGAAATTAAATTTTTTCCATTTTCAATTTAAAATCACTTTTCATTCTAATGTGTATGTATTTTATTTTTGAAATATGTGAGATTTTCAAATTATACTTTTTTTTAGTTATTTTAATATTGCTTAAATTAATTTATTTATATATTTATTTTATTTAAAAAATATTGATTAGATGAATTTACAAGCTTAGAAAATTTCACATACATATACAAATTTTACGAAATTTCCAGCCGTTTTCGAGATATTTACAATTAAAGATTTTTTTTTGCAAAAATTAATAATTATTAGCAAGGGATCGTACGGGGTAGGAATTGAAATATGTTATAACAACACTAGGTGTTGCGGGAAGGTTTCGTTATTTTTGCGAAATTTGCATCCGTTTGCGAAATACTCGCAATTTTAGTTAGTTTTTGAATTTTTACACACAAATTTGTTAACTTTTTATAATAGTTTTGCTTTTAATTAATGAGGGGGGGGGGGCAGGAAGCTGATTTTTGAATATTTTGTAATATATATCTGCTATCTGCATCTGGTTTACTTGTTACTGCAGCTGCGTTAACTACGACCAACTATTGCTACTACTACGGTACTTTATAGGACAATTTTAATATTTCAATTCTTATAATCGATAAATATAAACAATTATATATAACAACATATTTATATTTTATTGTGGTTTTGAAATTTTTTAATTTAAATCATAACCTTGAAATAATTTAATAAAGACAACAAGAAAAGTGTGTAAATAACAGTAAATAACAGTAATATCAGTATTTTTACAATTAAACTTTTATTACAATTATTTTTATTTTTTTTTATTTATTACAATTATACTTTTTTGTACATTGAAGTATATCAAAAATCTTTCTTTAATGTTTTTTCTGTTGTTAAATAATTTCTTTAAAAAACAATTTGTGCATTCCAAATTAAAATCTGCTCACTTTTAAATTACTTAAATAACTATATTTTCAGCCCATTTTAAAATCACTATTACTTAAACTATTAGCATATATTTCAAATTATATATTATTTTTATATTTCTAAATCTACACAAAGCTAACTACAACTCTTAAAAATTCTAATAAACAATTTTGATATATACGCCAAACAGTGCTTTAAATAAAAGTATTTCTACAATATATACAGAATGTTGAAAAAAAAATGGGTCACTAATTTTGAGGGCATATAGTACATTAAAAATTAAGTCAAAAATCTTAATAAACGTAAGTCCACAAACAAACCGTTTCAAAGATATTTTTTGTTTTCTTGTTTAACAAAAATACATTTCCTTCAAATGAATTAATTAAATAATTTTTATTATTTAATGCAAAACCAGATTTATTGTTTATTTTTTTTTAAAATCATGTTCAAAATGTCCTCCTTTCATGTTCTGGCAGGCTATATCTTCTCAAAAAGGAAATCTTCACCCATTCAAAATTTTTGGTATGTCTTGAACTATCTCACAGTCTTCTTTAAGTCGTTGTTATAGCTCAATGGATCCTCCTTGCCTTATATCTTGGAAACGGTTTATTTGCGGACCTATGTTTATTAAGACTTTTTGCCTTAATTTTTATTGTATTATATTCGCCAGAAATTGTCCGACCTTTTTTTCAATACCTTGTGTTCTATCCTGAGATGTATGATAATTGCTACCCGCTAATCAACACACATCTGGTTCATTTGCGAAGTAATCTTTATTTTAATAACATAAAAAACATTTCGTATAATTCAGCACATAAGATGATGCAAGTCCTTACACACTTACAACATATAGCTGTACAACGACTCTACACTTTAGATAAGGAAGTAAAATAGATGTCTCACTTGCAATATCAAGGTCACTGGCGAATGTGTGTGAAATAAGAGAAAATCGCATTTTTCAAGGAAAATGATGAAAATTATTTTTTTACAAATAAACTGCACATTTTAAAATTCTAAAATTAATACATAAGTACTATAATAACATAAAACGTCTCCTTGATTTTTTTCTTTGATTAATAATAAGTGGAATTTGATAAATATAAAAAAAATCATTTTCATTCAATGCACAAATTTAAAAAAAAAACTGTTTATGCACTTCTGCCCTCTTGACGAAATTTGCAAACTAACGTATTGTCGATAAGATAAATTTGTAGAACCTGTATTACACAAAACATTAATTTTATTATTTTTTTTGTTTAATTATAAAAATGATTTTATTTATTTTAATAATTATTTTTATTATAATTAGAACAAAAGTAAAATATTACAGTTATATAGTATTTGTAAAATACATGTAATAGAAGAAAAATATTTGGTGTGCGTATGCACAGATACTAGTATATGAAATTTACGTGTATATATATATATATATATATATATATATATATATATATATATATATATATATATTGCGTATAAAGCACGCGAAGGAACCAAAGCCGGGCAAGAATCTGTCGAATGCCAATTCCTACCGACCAATATCTTTACTAAATTGTTTAGCCAAAATATTGGACCGGATAATTTTATATCGCCTGATGGACTTTAGCAATGCATAAAATATTATCCCGCATTGGCAGTATGGATTCAGGAAAGGTTGCTCCACGCAGGACTGCATTTTAAAGCTTACTTCGTCCATTACCAGGACCATCAACAACGGATGGGTGGCTATGGCTCTTTTTCTTGATATCAACAGGGCATTTGATACTGTGTGGCACCAAGGACTGCTGCATAAACTGAGATTGCGCAATACTCCTCTTCGGCTACTCCGAATAATTTCAAGCTTTCTGGATAATCGAACGCTTAAAGTAAGAGTTGGTACATGTGTCTCTTCGGAGGTAAAAATGAATGCGGGAGTACCTCAAGGCTCGACGCTCTCACCGTGGCTCTATAACGTTTACTGTTCAGACATACCTGAACCGTGCAGCCAGCAGCACAATCTTCTGCAATATGCGGACGACACCGTGTATTGGGTTAGTAGCAGAAATGAGAACCGAGCACAAACAGCACTCCAAAGGCAGATCAGGTTATTGGAAGCTTGGATGGGGAAATGGCGAGTGAAACCAAACCCCACAAAAAGCCAGCTTATTACATTTCGTAATAATCACATGTCTTTCCAGGATCGGGCGCATATTACTCTATGGAATGTCCAAGTTGCTGCTACCAGGCTAGCTACATACCTGGGTATCACTCTTACCCACACTCTCCATTGGGGAGCTACGATTAAAAAAGTAAGAGGAGCTATTATTAGCCGGACAAGACTGGTTCTGGGAATCAAAGCTGGGCTTAAAGGTTGTGGCAAGAGTGTCCTTCTACATACTTACAAAACTTTTGTCAGACCATTCGCAGATTATTTTGCAATCACGCTTAGCGGCGCTAAGGACACTCTTGTTAACAAAATAATACCCACCGAAAGACGAGCACTTCGAAAGCTTTGTAGCCTACTTCCGAACTATCCAAACGCTGAAATATACAACACAGCAGCTTTAGAACCTATCAATCAGCGTTTAAAACAACTTTAGAGTAATTATGCGTCTAGATCCTGGAGAGACGGCAGAGCAGCGCTGGCCACATTGCTGGAAGAACCAGGCTGGGTGGCAAGAAAGCCAAAAAACCAAATATATTTACCCTCCTTCAGCAATAATCGCCTCAATGGAGGAACCCCCTGGAATTTTGGCAGAAACGTTAGAGGATATACCATTATCCATAAGAAAACAAAGTTAGTTATGCGCATCGACTTTGTATGGTTTGCTTGTCTGCATACAATATAATATTTTTTATTTAATATTTTTGGCATTGGACCACAGACTCGAGGCTTAAGCCTCTTAATCCAATTTTAATACATTTTTTCTTTTTTTTTTTTTTTATCTTTCTCGAGGTAGATTTCTTTCTCTATTCCCTCTGCTTCTTTTTCCATCTTGAACTGCAATAAGTGAATTAAAACAAAACAGAGCGTACACGCCAAACACAAAAATAGTAGAACTCCAAGGCTTATAAAGACTGCAGTCTAAAAAATCCTATATAATTTTTAAAAAAAATTTGATTATCAAACAAGAAAACTAAATAAACACATTGAAAATTTATAAAATTGTTCGGAGCGAAGGGTCTGGTTATCGGCTATGGCAAACATGTGGCAAACAGCGTAGGATGCTGAGGAGAGAGGAAAGGAGAATTGAACATTTTTTGATAATGAGTCAGATATAGACGAAATAATAAAAGCGGTATTCCTTGATACAACCTGTAGTTTGACGGTGTCGGTGGCACTAAATAACACTCGATTGTTTAGATAAGAAACTACATTTATTCATTAACACAAAAGATAATTTACATGAACTAATACACTCGAATTGAACATAAATGGTATTCACCAACAATATAGTAATATGTATGTAAGTTGTCGCCGCTTCGCGTATGGTTGAGCGGCAGCTGTTTGTACGTAAGTAGCCGCCCGTGTGTGTGTGTGTACGGGGGCTTGTAGATGTGTGTGTACGTGTGCTCGCTGTCGCCAGAAATACGTGTGCTTGTCTTGGCGAGCGTAGCGTAACTGCCCGCAAACCCTCGCGCGCTGTGCTGTCGAGAATATGGATGATGCAATATTCCCACCCTTAAGACGTATGAAAGCAGTGTTACCACATTCCTCCCCTACAACAATAAAAAAGAATAATAAAAAAAAAACATTATTAATACATGTATCGTTTGGGGGGGTTCCTCTTTCGAGCAGGATTTCTTTGCGGAGTGACGGTTTCGGTTAGCGTTGACGACTCTGCCAGAACCTCTGCTGTCTCCGATCTTGTACTTTCCGACAAATCGTTTTCTTCATAATGGCTTTCCAACACCAATGATCCCGCATTGTTCACCGGCTCTGGGTCTTCAGGCTGTCTCTCTTGTTCCTGGTAAGACTGACTCGGAGTATCCTCATAGGTGATGTCTGTATCTGTATCTAGTGTACGTCTTCGCATTTGGTCAGCATGCTTACGTCGAAGTGTGCCATTTACCTCGACGATGAAAGATAGGGGTCCAGTTTGTCTAATTATTAGGCCAGGAGTAGATCCCTTATCCAAAGGATTATTTCCCAAACCGGGTCGCCCTCACTGAAGAAATTTGTTTTAGCTGAGCGGTCATGGAGTTGTATTTGAATTAGCTGTTTATGTTCTATGTTTTTAATCACGTCAGGCTTCAAAAGGTCAAAACGTGATCTGCGGTGGCGTCCCAACATTAGGCGTTGCTAGGCGTTCGATTCGTTGATCGTCTGATGGTGTTCCTATATGAGAATAAGAAATTGTAAAGCCTCTCCAACTGATCAATGGACTGATCACTTCCACGCATTCTGTTCTTGAATGTCCGCACAGCGCGTTTAGCAAGCCCATTTGATTTAGGGTGATATGGCGTTGTTTTTACGTGCGTTATACCATTTTCAGTGCAGTAGCTTTCAAATTCTTCGGAGGTTAGTTGAGGTCCGTTATCGGTGACAATGAACTTTGGGAGGCCAAAACGAGCAAATATTTCTCGTAGGGAGTTTATAGTACACGTTGAGGTAATATTTTTCATTGGCACCACCTCCAACCAACGAGTGTAGGCAACCACAAGGATCATCCACATACTTCCTTCGAAAGGCCCTGCAAAATCTAAATGAAGACGACACCATGGCTCAGGATATACTCCCCACGGATGAAGTGGAGCATTCCGGTCATTTGCTTTGGCCTGTTGACAAAAATGGCATTTTTTAACTTTCCGCACAATATCGGTGTTTATGCTTGGCCAGTAAATATGCAGTTTCGCCAACGACTGCATTGCGGTGATTCCTGGATGGCCATCATGTAGCATTTCTAATGTATCGCCCTGTAATGCCGTAGGGATGCAAATTCGACCTTTCCATAAAACGGTATCCTCTTCAAACGACAACTCTGTGCGTTTTTCGTAATAAGGTATAACATTGTTTTCAAGCTTCTTTTTGTCGGGCCAATGAAATTGTATAAAACGGATGATTTTCGAAAGTGTTTCGTCTTTGAGTGTTTCATACTTAAGGTCCTCCTTCTTAATTGGGAGCTTGCGTATTCTTAAATGTAATAATTGAGCATGATTTGGCAAGCCTGATCGTTCAATTTTGAATTGCGGAAGCCTGGACAGAAGATCCGCAGGACAATTTTCTTTCCCTGGGCAATATTGTACATCAAAATTATAGCTATTTAATGTCATTGCCCAGCGCAATAACCTATTGCTTGCAACTTTAGGTGTTTGGCGATTTTCCCCAAAAATGCGTTCTAAAGGTTTGTGATCAGTTGTTAAGATAAATCTCCTTCCATACAAGTATTGATGGAACTTAGTCACTGCGTATACAAGACCAAGAGCTTCCTTGTCTATAGTGGAGTAACGTTTCTCTACTTCGCTGAAAGAACGAGACGCAAAAGCGATTGGTTTCAAACTTCCATCTGGGGATTTATGCGATAGCACTGCCCCGGTGCCAACGTTGCTAGCGTCACTGGAAACTATCAGGGGCTTCTCCGGATCATAGTGGACCAGTGTGTCATTGGAGGTCAAACATGACTTTAGCTTCTCGAAAATTTTTGTATCCTCAACGGTCCAGTTCCACTTTGCACCTTTTTTAAGGTGGCGATGTAGAGGAACACAGTTGACATGTAAATTCTCGATAAATCTTCCGTAGTACGTTATGGTGCCCAGGAATGACCTCAGTTGTGTTGTGTTTTCCGGCCTTGGCATCTGTTTAATGGCTTCAATGTGGTCTTCTGTTGGATGTAATCCATTTTCATCGATCCTGTGACCTAGGTATGTGATGTTGTTTTTGAGCCAGTCGCATTTGGACTTTTGAGTTTTGAGTCCCGCAGCTTGTAAACGGCGCAGGACTTCTCTCAGACGTTGTGAGTGTAATGTAAGATTTGGTGCCGTTATCAGAATGTCATCAAGATAGCAGGCTACACCTTCTATTCCTGAAAGAATTTGGTCCATGGTTCGCTGAAACAGCGCCGGTGCAAAACTGATACCAAAAGGCAATCTTTTATACGTAAAGTATCCTTTGTGGGTTGCGATCACCAGATAATTTCGGGAATCGGGATGAACTTCCATTTGTAGATACGCGTCTTTGAGGTCAATATTTGAAAAATGTTTTCCCCCAGTAAGCTTTGGTGTTATGTCCTCGAAACGCGGTAGTGGATAATTGTCGATTTGTACATGTTTATTTATGGTCACTTTAAAATCGGCACAGATTCTCAGTTTTCCATTTGACTTCATGGCGACCACGATAGGGGAGGCCCATTCAATAGGAGTGTTAGTTGTGTCGATTGGTTCTAGTACTCCTTCATGAACTAACCTGTCGAGTTCTGTAGCTACTTGATCCTGTAGTGCCAGTGGGACATTTCTCGGTCTGAAACTTTTTGGTGTGATATCGTCATTAATGTGTATCTTGGCTTGATGTCCTTTGATGATACCCAATTTATCTTCGAAAAGTTCGCCAAATTCTTCCAAAACTGTTTCTATCAAGTTTTCCGATGCTACTTCCTCCTCCCCCCGTTTTGTGGGAAAGCCAATTTTATTTTCACATGCAGGCGTGTTTACTTTGTCATTTCGACTCAAATGACAAATTTTTGCGCCTGGAGGTAATGGTAATTTAAAAGCTAAAACCCAGTCTAAACCAAAAAGTGGTATATCATCTGTTTCAGTCACATATAAAGGCAAAAACATTTTCTTGCCAAAGGCTTTAACGTTCACCATTGATTTTCCCATAGTTTCAATTGGTTGATCACCGTAAGCTATCAAATTGTCTGTTTTTGTTAGCCGTGGTTTTCCGATGTTTTGCCAAGTTGTTTTACCTACGACGGCGTGTACAGAGCCTGGATCGTAAAGCATATCAGTACTGTTGTTATTAATAAATGCTGATAGCATTATTTTGCTAGATGAACTGACATTTCGTAAGTTTGATACCTTCCGATCACAGCTTGTATCTTCGTTGTCGGTTGTACTGTCGTCCGAAAAATCTTCGTTTTCTAAATTGTTTTGATTTTGTATACAGCGCGTAGAACGTTTCGATCGATCTCCGTTTTTCGTTACTCGAGAGTTTTGTTTGATTAACGCGTTTCCGGAAATAATGCACACGCGAGAAAAATGATTTTTTTCACCACAACTGCTGCAAACTTTCTCGAAAGCTGGACAGTTCCTTTGACGATGTTTAAGTTCGCCACAATACAGACAATCCGTATCTGGGTGTAACTCACGAATTTGTGTTTTTGAATTACTCGACGAAACGCGTTTTTCATGTTTACTCGATTTATTTACGCGGTTTAAATATTTATCTGTACTGATGGTGTCAAACACGTAATCTGTTTTGTTTGTATTGAAGCTTGCTCTAATACTGTAGCTGCAGCTTCAACATCTTTAAAAGTTGTTGTATTAGAAAAGTGTTTTTGAATAATCTTTTCTTGCCATTCACGATTATTTATACCGAAAATGAGTTGGTCACGCATTCTTTCATCTAATCCGTTTCCGAAACTACAGTCACCTGCTAATGCACGTAATCGATTTACATATTCAGTCACAGTTTCATTTTCTTTACGACAACATTGATACAACCCATATACAACCCCATACATACAAGCACTTACGGATATGCATTATTTATTTATGATTTTTATTAGCTCTGTTTAGCTCAAACATTAGGTTAAAATTAAAAATAAAACAAATGCCTATATTTATATATATATATATATATATATATATATATATATATAAATATATATATATATATATATATATATATAAATATATATATATATATATATATATATATATATATAAATATATATATATATATATATATATATACAGGGTGTTCGTTCGCTTGGTTGATATAGGGCAATAACATGGGATTTCGATAATATGCAGAATACTACTTTCTGAAGTAAAATTCGGAGAAATACTTAGAATACTTTTCGATAGAGAATAAAAAGTTCTATAATTTAGTTTTACTTTTAATTTGCTAGCATGTGCGGTTTGGGCGCTAGAATTTTTTTTAAAATGTTTTTGAGAATTTTCAAAATTTTTCCTGCTAAATCAGTATGAATTAGAGAAAAAAGTTATTTAGCTATTATGTAGCTAATTTTTTTCTCTATTTTACTGAATTTTTTCAGATTTTTTTGAACAAATTTTGAAAAAAGTTATATTTTTAAAAAATTTGAAATATAACTTTTTTTTCAAAATTTGCTCAAAAAAATCTGAAAAAATTCAATAAAATAGAGAAAAAAATTGGCTACATAATAGCTAAGTAACATTTTTTTCTAACTCATACTGATTTAGCAGGAAAAATTATTGAAAATTCTAAAAAACATTTTAATAAAATTCTAGCGCCCAAACGGCACATGCTAGCAAGTTAAAAGTAGAACCAAATTATAAAACTTTTTATTCCCTATCGAAAAGTATTCTAAGTATTTCTCCGAATTTTACTTCAGAAAGTAGTACTCTGCATATTATCGAAATCCCATGTTATTGCCCTATATCAACCAAGCGAACGAACACCCTGTATATATATAAATATATATATATATATATATATATATATATATATATATATAAATATATATATATATATATATATATATATATATATATATACATATATATATATATATATATATATATATATATATATATATATATATATATATATATATACATTATTATTATTTTGTACATATAGTGAAAAAACAAAAAAAAAATACGTTCTAATAAAATATAATCGAAAACTGTCCAAATGAATATTTAAAATATAAAAACTTTGAAACAAAAACACTTTTTTAATAAATAGATTTGAAAATTTTAACATTATCCTGTAACACAATACCCAAACTGTAAAATCATTGGAAGAGCCTATGTACTTATAATGGCGTAAGTCCATTTCAAATTTTTATTTGGCAGTAATCGATTATATGAAAAAATAAAAACATCAAAAATAGAATTAATTAGATTTAACATATTTTTATCTTTATCATTCAAATCGGGATATCGAAATTTAAATATTTCTTTCATTGTTTGTTTGTGCTGCAATAAAATTTATATATTTTAATTTAAAAATATAATTCAGTATATAATACTCCTATTTACAAAACACGAGTCACGTTTTCTACAGATTTTTTTAATTTTATTGGAAATGAAAAATATGGTTGTTCTCCAAAACTTGTTTTGAGTCCATTCTCTCTAAAAACCATTTATATATATATATATATATATATATATATATATATATATATATATATATATATATCTGCCACAGACTTGATTGCAAATTACGAAGGAATGTTCAATATTTCCACCATCAAAATTACAAGTTGTCCTACACTGCAAAAAAGGGTAATTTTTATAGGCAAGATATGGACACCAATGTTGTTTATAGTTATTATGTAATTTTAAAATAACACAAATTCTGTATTACTAATTTCTAAAATACATATTTTTTAATAAACATTGAAATTACATGAAATAAGTAATATATATGTATTTGTGTAATTTATTATTACTTTACAGTATAGTTCACACTATTACAAATATTAGGTACTTATTCTATGCGGATAGATACATGCATTTCAAACCAACAACAGCTGATTATTATTTTTCTTTCTCTCGAAAAGTTATTTAGCTTTTTTATTTTACATATTTTGCGCAAACAGTTTAATTGTTTCGGTTGTATTATTTATTATATATACTTTCTTTTTCACATTTTTGTTTTACGTTCAAGCTTCAAGTTAGAGGTACAGTAAACACATAATTTATTTTAATTGATTTATTGAATGATTGATTTATTTGTTTATTTTAGTCATGAACAACCGTAAAAGAAAAAGTAAATATTTAAAAAGATCTGGCGAACATTTTGCTAAACCTGAAACAGTAGAAAAGAAAAAAAAATTTGTTCAAAGTCGTTTCTACAGTCCGATAAAGAATGTGAACAGAGTTGAACCTTGTCATAGTTCGAAGTATGTATATAGTATATCCATTATCTAAAAGAAGTAAAATTAATTTTTTGTTCCAATTTAGAAATGAATATATGTTTTCCGAAAAACAAGATTTATGTGATAATTATGAGCATGATTATTCAATGCAAATTGAAGAACAAACTGAAATTACAAAAGAGTATGAGAGTGTACAAGATTCTGCAGAAATAGAATTAGGAGCAGAAACAACAGCTATGAATGAAGAATATGGTGAGAGTATTCAGGAATATTTTGAAGTTGATTTTGTCCGTTCTGTAGGTACCGACGCCAATATAAAAAATTTAAAAGGTAGACGTGTTGTTCATCTTTCACATGTAATAAGTAAAACGAGACAGTTGGAGAATCATATTTGCCCTGCAAATGGAAAAGGATATTTGTCATTTGAAAGGGAAGTAAGAAAAGGCTTTCAAAGTCTATTAATATTTAAGTGTACATCTTGTTATGAACGTAGAACAATTGATACTAATCCGGTACTAGATGTAGAACAAAATAAAGATGAACAAAAAGAGATTTGGTTAACGCGCCATGCCGTATTACCTCATTAGATGGTATGGAAATATACGGGCTAATTGTTATTATTTCAGAAAACTTTTAAATTTTGCACAATTTTTATTTTAATATATTAAGTAAATGCCCACTATACTAGTGCATCAGTCATCGTTTTAAATTAGACGAATCTACCATAAAGTTTGGAAAGAAAATTTAGCTGGAATCGTAACCGTTTCTTGGTGGGTACATGGTTATAATCCACATTTAATTTTAACTTTAAAATGTATTAAAAATCTTTTGTTCATGATTTTTATATTTATAAAATTAATTATATTTTTGTTTATCTCATATTTTATGTAATTTACATAACATTGTATGTTTGTTTTTGTAAATAAAAAAATCGAAAACTTTTTTCGTTTTATATATTTTCTTAAAATATTGTAGTGTTGGATCACGAATATAATATAAAAATAATTTAACTAAGAGAGTAATAGAAATTTTTTCTCTATTCCAATAATAATATAATAAAAGTGGTAATGTGATACATTATGCTAATGTACGCACATCGTATATAAGGAAATTTGCAAAAATATATGTTTATACTATAATATTTAGTTTTATTTTTATAACAAGTTGCACTATAAAAAATATATGTAATTTATTCATAAAATATTTCTATACTTACTGTACATTTGTTATTGTTATACTTTTCCATGCGGGTTTCATAAATTAACATTTAGTTACAAACACAATAGTTTTATTTATATTTCACAAAAATATAATGTGAAAGTTGTATATGTATTTTATATATAATTTAATAAACTTCAATTACTAATCATATTTTTTGCTTATACCTAAATTTATATTACATATACGATACATATTGTTAAAAATAATGAGTTAAATTACGCGCCAGGAAAAATTCATCGCAAAAATTACATCGTTACGTTATGTTAACAGACGGATATATATATATATATATATATATATATATATATATATATATATATATATATATATATATATATATATAAATTGAAATAAATAAATTGAAATAAAAAACAAAACAAAATTATATTACATTCATTTATTAATTTCACATATTACAATAAATCCTTTATAACTAAAAATTAAATACTACAATTATAAAAATACAAATATTATAAAGAAACAATAAACATCTTAATAAAATCGTAATTATTAACCAAAAATTGATAAATATATGGAAAATAAATAAAAAAATAAAATTTATTGAGATAAATAAAACTTGAGAACTACGAGTAAAAGGTGAGTACTGGTGTCTGATTTCCTCGGACAAGTAAAAATGGTGGCATATCCTTCGTGAGAAGCTCCAACCATGCCATATATAACGGGGCGGACACCATATTCTTTCGTGGCATCGGCAGTGTCATAACAACCATGCTTGCTTCATGTGAATGTTCCAGAAGTAATTCGCGCAGACGTAAATGACGATTGGTTTTATCTTTCATTGCCAATAATTCGGATTCTGTGATTGGAGCTGCAAAAGAAATTAGTTTTCGTAAATAACCCCGGTCGATTATTGGTTGGTTAGTAAACAAGAGTCTAAATATAAAAGAAATGACATGATGTTTCTAAAAGCAATCAAACAATGATTGATTGTTCAGAACATATTCGTTTGACTACAAACTTTATAATAATTTAATTTGAAGAATTTCAACAGTAAAAGATTTAGGGATTGTATTTGATGACAGAATTACATTCACATCACATGTTAAATATACAAATAGAACATTAGGTTTTCTTTGTAGAACCTGTCGTGATTTTAAAAATATTGAGACTCTGAAAATAATTTTTAATTCATATGTTAGAAGCAAATTAGATTATGGTTCTATTGCTTGGCATACTTCTACTAAATATAGAAAAAATTCAGTATAATTTCTTAAAATATTGTTACTTAAAGAGGCACGCTCAATTCAGTTCAATGAGTTATCAACAATTGGTAGAAGAATTTAATTGTACATCGTTTCAGCAATGCAGAAATCAAAATTTGCTACTATTTTTATTAAACATTATTATTATTTAGCTCTTAGGGCTAGTCTTTCCAACTTCAAACAAAATGTGGAATAGTTAATCATTCAATAAATTTATATATTTGAATATTATATTTATTCTATAGATAACTGTTCCACATTTTGTCTGGAGTCAAAAAGACCGTTTTTTTATATTTGTTTTATATGGCGTGATTGTGTACATACACAAGTATGTATGTTTTATCGAAAGAAATAATTACGCCAGGGACAAAAAAATAGAAATAGTGTATTGTGCACTGCAATAAAGATTCATGATCTGGCTTTCTATATTTATAGGAAATTTAAAAATGGCTACTTTGAATTGCTTATTTACAAAAATTAAGTTCTAAGAGTTGATAAATATAATGAACATCTATATTATTTTATATTAAGATTTATAATGGCCTATACAAGTTGCTAGGCCGCTGATTTTCATACTTTAACAACTCCGAGAGTTTCATTTTTTTACATAACCCCTTCCTTCAGAAATTAGAAAATTAGTAAGTTTATTACATTCATTATTGAATTTATATAATAAGTGTTTATTATTTCTGTTATAAACAACGTTAGAAATAAAAATTATTACCTGTTTCGTTGTCATCGCCAAATTCCGGTTGTCTTAATTCAGCGACAAGTGAATCGAAGAATGTCTGGGTATCTTCTCGTGGTTTTCGTGTTATATCGGGTATAACTAATAGATCCAAATAATCGATACGGAATTTCGCCAATAAACTAGCCATATTACGTTGTTCCAATTCTAATTCATCCTGTTTGTTGGCTAGCGCAAATACTCGTAATTTACAATTCGACCAATTTCTTCGTGTACTTATAATGTATGGTAATAACAATGTTAAACCTAACAAAAATATTTTCATTTAATAAAAGTCATCGAGAATTCACAATATGTGATGATAAGTTTACCTCCATCATCATAAAGCCACCAAACATCAATCGTTCCCTTCTTCTGTTTTCTTTGGAACTGATTAATTTGATCCATAACATCTTTAGGCAAGTCCGCACTACTCTTGCTCTGATACACGTCGCTCTTGGAGCCCTGATTCGATTGTTTCTTCTTCTTTGTGGTGACCGAATCGGTATCGGCGTTTGGACTTGTGTTCACTGACTGTTTATTTTGTGCCACAAGCGATGCGGGTACTGATACATCACTAGCGCTACTCGCTAATAACATGAAATTCAATTAAATAAAAGGTACCCGGAAAATTGTTAAACGTGTAATGTAAATTAAAAAAAAAAGAAAAAATAAAACACAACAACCAAATTGGGAAAGCAGTTTTCAGCGATTGGGATAAAAGCGAAATACAATATTGTGCGAAATTGCAGCTGTGCAGTGTTATATAAAATATCCCAACATTATTATATATTTTGGAAAAAATATGAAGATTGTTTTTTAAATGTTTAATTACATACTAATACTACATTCTTTTGTGCATCTCGTAAGACTTGCAGCTTTATCAAATAGTGTCAAATAGTAAATGGAATTTTTCTTTTGATAGAAAACGACAGAATATTTTGTAATGTTACCAGTGTTAAGAGATGCGCAAAGAATTGAAGCATAAATATTTACACTTTCTATATAAAAATAAAAAATGTAGTAAAAAATTCATTTACGTAATATATTAATCTAAATAAAAAACAATATTTTTTTAAAATATAGATTTTGAAGGGTTATTTGGAATAATATCATATAGTTGACTTATTTATTTTATTGCTAATAGAAGATTACATTAATATAGGTGTTTACATGTTAGATTTGAATTTGGCGGCATAACCGCAACTGACAGATGTATAGTGATGTACGTAATGGCTGCGATTGAGTTGTAATGTTGAATATTGTGTATTGAATAAATAAAATATATTAGTGAAAAATACCAAAATAGACTTTAATTTAAAATTACATAATAAGGATTATTTCACTACTGCATCTACTCGCTCTTAGTTTTCTTATCTGTACTACAGTATAATATAAGCGCATGTCTTTAAACAAAATAAAAACCAGTGCTTCGCAACATAGTTTAATTGTATTTCTTAACAATAGATTATTCATAAGAACATTTTAATAATTTATGTGCGTATTTTATATTTTAAATTTTTTTTTTGCTACATCACTATAATTTTTAACTTTTTATATAAAAACTAAAAAATAATGATCATTAAAAATGTAAAAAAAATTAATAAAAAATGAACTTTGAACTTTGTTTAAAAATTCATAATTAACGAAATAAAATGTAAGAAATAATAATTATACTACTGAATAAAATTGGGCAATTTACACGATATTAACTGCATTTTCGCCGCGAACACCAAAGACTACAACAAAATTACAAAAAAAATTAAAACCAAAATAATAAAAAGAGAAAATTATGGGATAGAGGGAACTTACCTGGCGCTTGTGTATTTTTCACGGGTAAGTTCGGAAGTAAAGGGAAAACTGCACCAAATAGCATGTAAATGGAATAATTAAATAAATTAGTTTGCCAAAAGAAAAGAGAAAAAAATGGGATAGAAAAAATTGATTATCATCAAGAGCTAATTTTCATTGAGAAAACAAAAAAAAAATCCTAAAATAATATAATTCTAAGAGACAGAATTTTTTATAGATTTTTTTGGATGATTTACCTTGCGACATTTGTGTGTATGATTGATTTCGGGGCAAAGATTCGGTACTGTTGTTACGTGTACGAGTTTGTGAAAGACTTTGTTCGTTTATCTGACCATCTTCGTCAATTTGGATAACGTCGCTAAAATCTAAACCGTTTTGTAGACGAAGGATTCCGACGGCTACGTGCATGTCCAAAGCTCTGCTAGAAAACAAAAACGATCAAATATTAATTACACAATATAATAAACGAGATAAGTATGCATTGTATAAAAACTATTGTAACAATTCATCTATTAAATAAAGAACTTTTACTAAAATTAACTATTGATTATTTATATATTTCTAAAAAATGAAAAATGATAAGTTTTAAAATTGTATAACTTTTTCTATTTAAAACAATGACTACAATATTTACATTGTTTAAATATTAATCATTTAATAAGTTATTTTCCATAAAGTATAACAAAAATTGTATAGCAATTTACATAAATAAATTATAAATGAAGTAATAATATATAATAAAATGATATACAAAAATAATTAGTAAAATTTATGCAATTCAAAACAAAAATATTACAAAATGTCATCTTCAAAAATAGTGTTAAACATATTGTTAAATCTAAAATTAGGTAAATTTTAAATATATTAGAATTGGATATAGTTTTTCATATCAATTTTAATGACTTGAATAAACTTGCAGCATCAATAGGCCATATTTCATTTATTAAATGTACTTTTGGCATACATTCGACTTATTATTTGTTCATCGGTTTAATCCGACGAAAATCATATTATGAAGGTTATTAATTTTAAATATAAACAAAATAATTTTCAACTTTTAATTGAACATATAAATAATTTTTAATTGAAATAAGAAACAATATACAGACATATAGAATTACGGCAAGTACCCATAAAGGTGTGGCACAAAAATCTTTTTATTCATTCAGAAACAATATTAACAATTTAAATGCATATTTGTTACGAATAAATTTTTTAGAATTCTTCTAAATTAAAACTGAATCACGTTACACACATTTCAAACAGAATAATTTAACACTTACTGCAAAACTTCGAAGTACATAGTTAGTTCTTCTTTCGGACATGTCTGCCAATCAGCTCTGAATCCCATCAACAATATATTCGGTTTCAATTTACCAATGCCTGATCCTTGTAGCAATGCTTTACAGCCTTCATCGAAGATAACGCCATCTACTAACGTATAAAAAGCTTTAACTTTATGTGCTTTTAGCCAACTATTTGCCTTGTAGTTCAAAACAGTACGAACTCTTTGCGATAAAGGATTCTGGAAAAAAAATCAGTTTTTAAAAATATATGTTAATACTATAGTATTGTTTCACAAGTGCAAGTAAATCGGCACGAGTTGTGCACTATACTTTCTCTACGACCACATTCTGTAAAATTTTGTGATTAATATTCACATTTATCACATCAGAATATTTTTCAGAACTCATTGTATTAATATAAAAGTTTTACGATTAAATTCTGTTAATTATTTATTTTAAAACGACGTTTCGACGAAAGCTAAATGTTCGTCATCAGGTCAAAAAAAACGTCGTTTTAAAATATATAATTAACAGAATTTAATCTTAAAACTGCTTACTGCTTAATCACAAACTATTGAGTAATAAACTTATAAAATATTGTTTGGTTCATGGGTGTTGAGTATTAATTCAAAAACTCACTGGTGTGGGTAAAGATGAAATGCATATATTATTTAATAGGAATGATAATAAAAAAACCTTACCTCTTTAATGTGTCCACAAATAAGTAGTGACAAGTTTTTCGTTAATAAATAAGCGAAATCTATTAAAGGTGGCCGAGAACTTGGCATTCCTGATAGAACCATAATTTGTGGTCGATAATTTTTGACATGTTCCTCCACGCTGTTCAATTGTTGTACCGATTTTAAAGCGTTCTTGTATGTTTGCGCTTGTGTCGTTGAGCCCCAGTTCACATCTAATTGAACAAAAAATATTATTATTTATATTAATAAATAGCAGCTTTGTGATCTAAGTCATTTATTTTATCATACCTGGTTTTCTGTAAGCAACGATCAGATATAGAGCGAGTACGACCAATAATGTTAACAATGCAGTCCACCATGAAATTAAAAACATTACACCGACACAAAGTATGGATCCAAGTAAACTTAACCACATGTTGTAATACTGTAAATATTAAAAGAGATGTGTTACGTAAACTATTTTTATTTTCTATTTGCTTAAAAATAATTATTGAAATAAAATTTGTTTTTGTTTACCTTAAACGTTGGCCTCCAACCGACAGGTTTTGCCAGGGAAGCATGAAAAGTCGAAAAATTAATTAGTGTATAAGCAGCTAAGAAGAAATTTGAAATTAACGGGGCAATGAGATTCAATTCACCTGAAATTAAAAATATATAAATAAATAAATATAATTTATGGATCACTTAAAATCGATTCAAATCTTACCAATTAAAATAAAACAAATGGCAATAACAAACGTTAAAACGTAACCACGAACTGGTTCGTTATTTTGTCCATAACCAAGTCCGAACCATTCGATTTTCGGATATAATTTATCTTTACATAAAGCTTGGAAAACTTTTGGTGCTGAAACGAGTGATGCTAGCGCCGATGACAGTGTAGCGGCAAAACAGCCTGCGTATATAATTGGTCCAAACCAAGATACTAACTCTATAACCTAAAAGGACACACAATTCTGTTAATTATTTCAGTTTAATATGTTCCATATTATTTATTTAAATATGTAATATTTACTTCAAAACACAGGAAAAGGGACTTATCTTCATCAAACAAATTTTTTAGAAGAGCTAATTAAACTGATAGGTTTTTTAAACATTTTTTGATGTGGAAATTTGTTATTAAAAAATGTAAAACTTTAATGCACCTTTTCAAATTTGAGAATTCAAAGGGCAATAACTTAAACAGTTTTTGGAATATTTTAATAAATTTTATATCAAATTCTGGGTATAGATAACTCAATATTGACTGCCAAGCAGCGATTTTGCGCTTCTTCTGTTTTACTCGAAAAGTGCCAGCGTTCTAAGCTGCGAAGCAGATAATCGCAACAGACTCGGTTTTTGTCGATGCGCGACTTTACGGCTACAGTTCCGTTTTAGGTAAAAATAAAATTGGAGTAATATGGCGTTCTTTATTCTTATAAACAACCATTACTATAAAAATATATTAAACTAAATGATGTAGAATAGGGAATAAGACAAGTGCAAAAGCGCTCCTTGCCACTTTTGGACGGGGAAACAGCAAAGACCCGTGGCACTCAAACGATTAAAGATAAGGTTTCTTTTCCTGTGGCAGGTCACAAATATTAAAATACATAGGATTTGTTGTTAATTCGGAATTATACGAAGCATACGCATTATAATAAATTACAAGTTAAATCCACACTGTGCATGCCTCCGGACTGTACTGAACTAATTCCAAACTGATTCGATAGTAAGTTGGAATCAATCAATGAATAAATAATAAATTAAAATAATTAAAGAGAGGTTTGTAATATTTCTTCTTACTTGAAAACTATTTTGAAGTCCATATTTACATTCGCCGGGTGTACAATTTAAGAATGTACCGTTTAAGAAGTCTTCTACATTACCAGTAGCATCACGAGCTACTGTCACGCCAGCTATTACAACCATTAATAAATATGATACAGTTGTTAATACAACTGCAAGAAGTGTGCCTTTCGGAATTGCACTTTGTGGATCCTGAAATTAATACAAAATTAAAATTTTACGTTCAATAGAAATTTTATTTAATAGAATAATAAAAAAATTATATATGTTTTTTAATTTTTGAATCGATCAATTCTATGTATAAATAGAAAATGCATATGCATTTTAGTTGAATAAAAATTTACAATTTATAAAATAATTCTGAATTAAATGAAAAATAATTTAAATTAAATGTTATTATAAAATATAGGAAATCACAATTGAGAAACAGGAATACTTACTTTAAGATCTCCAGAAATATTAGCTCCACCTAAAATACCAGTTGCAGCTGGGAAGAAAATGGCGAATACTGAAAAGAATGAATGATCGACTCCTTCTGCGTAACGATAGTCAGGAAAGAAATTCTCTTTGAGCAGCGTTACTAAAAATGACAAATATTAATTCAAAATATAATATCAACCTATAAAATATTATATATATATATATATATATATATATATATATATATATATACCGGGTGTCTACTTTTTTTTTGTTACATAGGGAATACAATGCTAAAATTTTCATTTGGTGATAAATTATTATAGAACAAAAGTACAAATACAAAAGTTGTTTAGAATTCAAAAATGCATCAAATGATGCCAAATTGATCAATATAGGATGTTCCGATCAAGAATTAGAAGCAAATTAAAATTTCCATTTTTGCGCTCTTTACATCAAAGTGCCATGGAAATTAAACAAATAATTTCATTTCTTCTGGAGTTTGAGTTTGACAGATCGTATTTATTTTATTGTTACGTTCTGTATTATTATCATTATTATTGAAAATAATGAATAAACTTAAGGTAAATGAAAAAGTTCAGTGCGTAAAATGGTATTTTACTGGAAATTCGATACGACGAGTAAGAGATTTATTCAGCGCTTTCTTTGAAAACCGTCCCATACCTTCCGCTATGACTATTCGTAGGATAATTAAACAATTCGAAGAAACTGGAAGTGTGTTAAAACGTTGTAAAAATTGTAGAAAAATCAACGCAGAAGATCAGGAGGAGAATTTAAATCAAAATGCAATTAAAGAAAATACATTGAATATACTTTTGTGTGTAACGGAAAACCCAAATGTTAGTGTGCGTCAACTTGGTGCTGAATTAAATTTGCATCCTTCAACAATACATAAGGTACTAAAAAATGAAAAATATCATTCTTATAAATATTCCACGCACCAAGAGATATTTGAAGCGGATAAAATGGCTAGAAGCGAATTTAGTAACATTATTATGGAAAAATCCAATTTAGACAGAAACTTCTTGAAATCTATTTGTTTTACTGACGAGTCTACGTTTACTTTACACGGCGAACCTAATACACAAAACTTTAGAATATGGAGCCAAACAAATCCTCATTTAATGGTAGCAACACGTACCCAATATCCAGAAAAAGTTAATGTATGGGCTGGAATTTTTGGCAGGTGTATAATTGGGCCATTTTTTATTGAAAATAATTTAAACAACGAAAAATATTTGGATATGTTGCAAAATCATATTGGTCCGCAGTTAGAAGAGTGTGCAACTCAAGATAATGTTGTCTGGTATCAACAAGACGGATGTCCGGCACATTACAGCTGCAACATTAAATTATATTTGGATCAATGTTTTCCAAATTCATGGATTGGTAGAGGTGGTCCAATTAATTGGCCAGCTAGATCGCCCGATTTAGCACCGTGCGATTTCTTTTTATGGCCATATTTGAAGGAGAAAATTTATAAACGACATATCAAAAATCTTGTTGATTTGAAAAATGCCATTGTTGAAGAGTGCAATAATATAACACAAACACAATTAAGCTCTGTACGTCACGAATTTTATAACAGATTAGGTTATTGTTTGGCAGTTAATGGCGATTTATTTGAACATTTAATTTAAATTGTTAGTTTCGTTTTTGTTCTCCTATATCTTGTATTCATGAATTTTTCTGTTTTATAGGTATATTGAATATTGTAATAAATAAAGAAAGTTTTACGGAGTTCAGCTATTTACTATTTATTAAACTCTTATCCGACGTTTCACTGCACAACTTACAGCATCCTCAGGGATAAGTTTAAATTATTATAATAAATATATTAGGCATAATGCCAGTCATCTAATTCAAATGTATTGTTTTTATAACTTGAAGTTAATAAATAAATTAAACAATTACTTAAAATTATAATGGAGACATTCACAATTTAAAACCACAGCTAGTACGTAGTGTACAGCCGAGTAAAATACCCTTTCATTGTAATAAATAATAAATACTTAATACTTTTTATACTTAATAGCTTTTCATTTACATTAAGTTTATTCATTATTTTCAATAATAATAATAATAATGATAATAATACAGAACGTAACAATAAAATAAATACGATCTGTCAAACTCAAACTCCAGAAGAAATGAAATTATTTGTTTAATTTCCATGGCACTTTGATGTAAAGAGCGCAAAAATGGAAATTTTAATTTGCTTCTAATTCTTGATCGAAACATCCTATATTGATAAATTTGGCATCATTTGATGCATTTTTGAATTCTAAACAACTTTTGTATTTGTACTTTTGTTCTATAATAATTAGGGGAAAATTTATCACCAAATGAAAATTTTAGCATTGTATTCCCTATGTAACAAAAAAAAAGTAGACACCCGGTATATATATATATATATATATATATATATATATATATATATATATATATATATATATAAACTAATTTTAAAAATACTAACAATTATAACCCAAAAATCCCTGTGCTTGTACTTCGTCACTGGTTGGTCCAATAATGCTGCCGATAATAAAATCCAAAATAGCGACCAAAAGAATAACCAGCAGACCTAATTGTGTCTAGAAGAATACAATATTTTACTGTAACATTTACTGAAAAATTATCTACATATAATTCTGTTAGTTTTCAGTGAGATGGATTATTTAGTAACTAACTGTAATGTTTCTATGAATGATTTACATATTAACCAGATGGTTAATATGAATTTGTATACTTAGGCAGGAAAGCTGGGTTTTACAATAAAAGTACAAAGAAGTATTTCTTAAATGAATGGAAAGGATTGTGGACACAATGAGAAAGAGGAGGATAACATTTTACGGATTCCTGAATAGAATGAATGATGATAGGCCTGACAGAACAACTATTTAACTACTTATACAGAAACCCAAAAACTCATATACCTTTGGTTCAAGGAGGTCAAGTGTTACTTGGAGGAAATGAAGATAACAAGGGAAGATTTTAGAGAATAGAGAAATCAAAAAGAACCTCGTTGGTTTTCAGGCTAAGCTGATAAAGAAGACAGGGAGAGTATGGACAGAGGAAAAACGAAGGCAACAGAGTGAAAGCATGAAAGATTACTGGAGGATAAGAACAAGGGAGAAGTGGAAATTATGAAGAGTTATTTTACGTTGGCCAAATTCGAAAGAAGAAGAAAGAGGCTATACTACTTTCGGCCAAAAAGTTATTTAACCATATGTACAATAAATTAAATCAGGAAATAAAAAGTTCTACAAAATGCATATAAGAAACAATTAGTCATTTATACGAAATAAGATACTGTAATACGATATATGTATGTCGTATATATTACATATAAGTATAATGATAATTAGTATATATATAAAGATTTTATTAATACTGTCTTTTAAATTACCTTTGCTTCCCATTCCATTCCAACAACGACGAGAACAGTAAGAAGAACAATCGTAATAGATCCAATTATTCTTACATCTTGTACTTTACCATCGATTATATACAATCCAAAACTTCCCAATAGGTTCGTCATTGACTCGCAGAATCCAACGATATACATAGAACAGGCTACCGCATTGGCTAATGAAAATATCAAACCAATCGAACCACCAAATTCCGGTCCTAAACTACGCGATATCATATAATATGTTCCACCTGCACAAAAAAAAATATTGTGAATTTTATAACTAAAAATATTTTTTTAACAGCTACTAAGATAGCTGTCTCATAGTCAGATCATCCACAAATATATATATATATATATATATATATATATATATATACGTAATGTCTATACCTTGTGCATGGATTGTTATGTTATGCACAAGTAAAAAATAATGAATTGTTTATTTACATTTTTAATCCGACATTTTTAGACATATATGTCTAAAAATGTCAGATTAAAATAGAATCGCCAAACTATCAGAAGACCCATCGAAGCAAGTGTAAACATAAACTTGTTTATAAACACAACATCTGCTCTCTTTTATTAATATAACAAAATTTGTTTACAAATTCTACTCATATAAACTCCCCTGTCAGGTTACCGCTTTCTTTAATTTTGAACATAAAAATTGTATAATTTGTTTTACGATGCAAAAAGTTTGACGACCCCCAAATTCTATTGTATTGAACATAAAATGTTTTGACGATAATTTTACTCTGGAATTTTTATAATCAAATTTTCTAATAGCACGCATTACAAAAATCAAAATAAAAACAAGTGATTTAAAATTGATTATCAATTAATCAAATTCCATAGCCTGCTTGTCGATAAACAGATTAATTGAAATGAAATAAATTGTAATGAATAATGTTTTATTGACAGTTAAAACTGACATTGGAAATATTAGATTCGAATTGATAGCATATATATATATATATATATATATATATATATATATATATATATATATATATATGCTCTAACTATATATTACTCTGACTCTATATATATATATATATATATATATATACAGTGCGATATTTTTATCTCTGAACATATGAACTGAATTACATGTAAATTTCCTATGTTCAATTTTAAAAAAAACACATCGGACGCATAGAGACATCCCTGACAGTTATGCAACCAATCATACGTAATATGATGTTTATTTGAATAAAAAATAAAATATTTAACAGAATATGGTCATTTATTGTAAATTGCTGAACACTTAAATTTATAAATAATAATAATAATAGATAATACTATACGTTTTTAAACAGATTTCTTGAAATAATGCGAATAGTTTAATGTTTTCTAAATATTTTGTTGAAAGTAACTCATTTTTTTTTTCAAATAACTGTCACATTATGTAAGATTGGTTGCATAACTATCAGGGTTGTCTCTATGCGTCCGATGTGTTTTTTTTAAAATTGAACATAGGAAATTTACATGTAATTCAGTTCATATGTTCAGAGATAAAAATATCGCACTGTATATATATATATATATATATATATATATATATATGTAAATAAATAAATATTTGTTTAAAATTATTATCTTTCGATTGATCTGAAATTATTGGAAATGATATGGGCACTTACCTCCTTTAATAACACCATTTGTACTGATTGCAGACATTGACAACGCTGTGATCATTGTTACGGCTGTTGTTGTTAAAATTAACAACATTGCTTCGCCTAGAAATAAAGAAATTTAATTAATTACTATATTATTCAGATCCTTAGAATAGCAAAGGCCAAAAACAAAGTTTCAAGAAAAAACGCATTACAGATATACTGTATAACATAGTATATGGTTTAATTAATGTTTTTCAAATTAATTTTAATAGATTTCTACGATGTTTCGATCAATTCAAGGTACGTTTTCATCAGGAAAACTGATAAAAATAACATTTACAGTTAGAGTAAATAAACAGAACATAGAAACAAGTTCCTAGGTAACAAAATACAAGTAATTAGATCATAACATTTATAAATTTTCAATTTAAAATTCGAAGATAATGTAATAATTGCAAGACCCATCAATATTAACAACAGATTGAAAAGAGAAGCAATAGAAATTTATAAAGAAAAAGATAATATCAATCAATGTCTCAATTAAGTTTTCATTTTTATTCAATTTAAAATTAAAAATGTATAATTGTCCAATTTATATTATTATTCCAAATTTTCATATTTCATATTTCAAATATTATTTGTTGAATTAACACGAAATTTTACATAGATGTTGAAGATATGAAAACCTATTTCGATATTTATTTTCAATTATTTATTATTTACAAATCAATTCAATTTTTTAACGTATGTATACAAAATTGGATCTTTACTTCTAAATGAAGAAAAGAATGTTTTATAACCAATAGTTAACTTTTTATTTTCTGAAAATAAATAATGACAATTGTTAATAATTTTACTATTTGGACACATAACAAATATTTATAAGTTTGACAAAAAAATATATAAATTTTTTTAGTTTTGTTTTAAAAATTGACCGGTTAAAACCGGTTTAAATTAAAAAAAACGGTTAAAGAATAAAAACCAATATTAAAATATGGTTCTCTATACTGGTTAACCGTTGGCCAATACAGTATAACCTCTTTAATCCGAACATGCTCTATTCCGAATCTCCAGTAATCCGAACAGCGACAACTCGGAGCCATAATCTGAACAATCCGAACTTTAATATAGATTTATGTAATATGCCTATATGTACTTTATTTTGTTATTCATATGTAGTAAGTATAGTTGTTTTTTAATTTTATATTTGAAGATAAAGCATTTTTTATTGTGAGAATGTGGAAATTCTCAGAGAATTAAGAAAATGTCATTTGTTCGATAATCCGAAAATTTCGATAATCCGGATCAAAACCTGTGCAATTATTAGTTCGGATTAAAGGGATCTAACTGTATTTCAATCGGTTACATGATTTGATTTTATCGTCTTTTCTAAATATTTCAATACAACACCAGTTTTGAAATAATAATTTAATTGATGAATTAATTAAATAGTATTGTATGTTGTAAACAATAGATATACATATATACAATATTAAATTATGTTTGCACAATGACATGAATCTCCATCTATATATAAAATGTAATAAGAATCGATTGTCACTTTTGTTTGGTGATAGTAAATAATCGGAAATATCTACCCAGAAGGAAATAAATATAACAAGAAACATGGTATATTTTTATCCAAAAATGGTTCACATGTCGCATTTAAATATAAAATCTTGTTCAAGATTCATATTACCGCAAAGTTATAAATAAATACGACAAAATACGCACTCTAGTTACTAAAAACAACTACGATTTTGTGTACACTCAAATATGCTTGGTATATTTCGTTTCATGTTTGTTACATTTTAATATTATTATATTATGTATATATTTTTATGTATTATACTCTGTAAAAATCTGTGTAAATTTAAAATAATAATCATAATAATTTTATTACGTATTTCATTATAATTTTAATTGTTCTTGTAAATTTACTAAAAATTAATAAAAAATAATAATAAATAATAAGAAAAATAAATAAATAAAATATTGTCCACTCTGGATTACTAATTTTTAGTCTGAGAAACTAAATACCTAGAATAATGCAAAAAAAAAAACGCAAACCTCTTTTTATCAAACTTCTTAAAATCTAATTTAAATATCTTTTTAAATAATTTGTAGTATCATAAATTTCTAATAAAATATTAACGATAATATTACTATAGTCTCTAAGACTACTGGTTCGTAATAATGCAACTTACGAGAAGGTTTAAAGTAAAAGATAACAGATGAAGAGAGAGTAGAAATTACGATAAAGAAAATGAAGTAAAGATAAAATTGACACATATTATAATATAATATTTCTAACAAGAGATATTAGATTTCATTACTATCAGGTATATATTTCATTTAATGAAACCAAACAGATAACAAAAAGAAAAAACTATTCCTTCGTGCATTGTATTATCAAGTCATCGATTTATTTATAGATTAAATTAATTTGTTTTATATAATTATTAGTAAATGAATGTTTAAAAACATGTCTAGGAAGACAGTCGATCGGAAAACAATTTGAGAAAAATAAAATATAAATATCCTATAGAAAAAATTATTTTTTTCATCTTCTAAGTCAATTTTCAAGAATTATTAATATTTTTTTGTAAACCGATATCTTACAAAAAAAAAACTAAGTTGATCTTGAATTAAAAAAAAAAAAACTTCCCAGGCTTGTTATACGGGATCATATTTCATATTATGTACCGGGATGTTTTCAATTGATAATAGCCAAAAATATTATTTTGTAAAAAAACTTTTAAGCTTCTAATCGATCCAGTGGCGGATCCACGGGGGGTATGAGGGAAATTACCCCCCCCCCCAAACTATTTGACATTCCTATTCGAAGACTTTTTTCAAAAATATATTCTGAAATTTATCAAAAATTCATTTCTCATTAAGTGATCTAAGTTTGGACTTTTCTTCCTTTCCTCAAGAACAATACAGTGTTTGTATATTAATTCTTGCGAAACGAAAAAAAAATTACAAAAATAGACTTCCCCCTCCCCTACCAAATTTGCTCTGGATCCGCCACTGAGTCGATCACTCTACCAGTTCCAACCTCCAGCGAGATTTTGTTAAAAAAAAAAGCATAAAAGTAAAATGACTGTAAAATAATTAGGAGAAATCGGATACGAAATAGATTAGTGTGTGATGAGTGTGAAATTGAAAAGAATCTTGTTGAAAAAGTTAGTGTTAGTCAGTTAAGATGGCTTGGTCATCTTGGGCAAATGTCTAATAAACGTTTAGTTAAAAGAATTTCTATGAATAATTTTGAAAGTATACGTTTGCTAGTGGACAACCAATGAGTGGATGAAATGGTATGATTGAGAGAATGGTTTGCGTGAGCGAAAGTTTCCAAGTAGTAGAAATAGAAGAGAATGTATGAGAGGTATTATGAAGGTGGATGAAGCTAAAGTTGCTTGTCTGGATGGTTTAAACTTTAAAGGAAACTGATTTTCGGATAGTTCCTGTAAGTTAGTATACAAAAGTAACTCGCGTAGTACAAAAAGGTTGAACACCCTTGCAGTGGTGTATATGTATGATTCTTTGACCGAAATGAATAAA
>CAWYQG010000088.1:55200-122120 GCA_963966155.1 Clivina fossor | reverse complement strand
TCAGATCCGAATATCGGTTCCGAATCTCAGATCCGAATATCGGTTCCGGATCTCAGATCCGGATATCGGATCCGAACCTCAGATCCGGATATCGGATCCGGATCTCAGATCCGAATATCGGTTCCGGATCTCAGATTCGGATATCGGATCCGAATCTCAGATCCGAATATCGGTTTCGGATCTCAGATCCGAATATCGGTTCCGGATCTCAGATCCGGATATCGGATCCGAATCTCAAATCCGGATATCGGATCCGGATCTCAGATCCGGATCTTAAATTATCCGAGAATCGGATATTCGGATATCCGAATCTTTTTGGATCCGGATATCCGGATCCAATTTTTTCAAATATTGACAGCACTAGAAATTACATAATGAATGTTGAATTAATAATTCAATAATTAATTTAATATTATTAATTGATATTTATATAAAATAAAAAATAGTATATTTTTTAACTGGCTCTATTTTCTACAAAAACGATTATTATTGTACCGAAAAAATACTTGAGATATAATATCCTATGTAGAATAATATATATTTTTTTAAATTTTTTTGTATTTTGGAAAATTTTCCAAAAAAAAAAAACTATATTTTTTGCTTTTTTTGGCCAAATTATAAATACGAAAAAATTGAAAAAAAATATATATTATTCTTTCAGGTATTTTTTCGGTACATTAATTATCGTTTTTGTAGAAAATAGAGCCAGTTAAAAAATATACTATTTTTTATTTTATATAAATCAATTAATAATATTAAATTACAAAAATCGGACCAATTTTATGAATTTTTTTCTGGAAAACTAGAAAAGATAATTAAATTCGGTTTTTTGCAGGTAAATCTTTTAATTCGCCTTTAATCCAGTCCTTTAAAACTAAATATAATTGCTCAAAAAAATCATTTTATTAATTAGATTTTTCGTAATTAAAGAAATGTTTGTATATAGTAATTATAAAATACTATTACTCTGTCATTAAAACAATAAATAAATAATAATCAGTAATACACAAAAGGTCATTAATTATAACATACGTATGCTGCTAAGAAACGTCAAAGAAATATCTAATGTTTCAAATAGAATTTAATTCAAATTGGCATAACTTGGTATTATGGGGTTGGTTACAATCAAAATGTAAATCCTTAAACATAAACATAATTTATTTCAATATTATAAATTTTACAAAAAAAAATACAACATAAATAAAATATAGATATTAATGTATACAAAAAAAAAATAAACATAAATAAAATATGGAATATAGATATAGATATATAGATAAGATATAGTAAATATTAAATTTAACCAAGAACAATATGTTCCATTTCAATTTCACCAATTATTCTTGTTGGTAAAATATGTTGTTTTTTAAATCGTTTAGGATTATTTTCGGTATTTTTTACAATTAATGATTTCTTTCTCAATTTAACTGTATCTCGGCATAAATTATTCATTCTTTTAATATTTTCATCTTCTGAATCTTCTGAACTAATGATTATTACTTCATCAGCATTATTTATACTCATTGGCGGACTGGGACATCGGGACAAATTTGTTTGCATCCCGGGACTTGAAGAACTAAAATTAGTTATAACTGTTGATGGTGTCATTTTTGTGATAGATTTTTCGTTTGCAGAAGTTTGTGATGTCATTCTTGTATCAGTTTCATACGATATAATATTCTTTAATATAAATTTACTTTGGAATACACCAAATTTAATATGATCATATTCGTTTAATTGTTTTCTTTCATTTGGTTTTAATTTCTCACTTGAATCAAATCCAATATACGTTCCATATTTTGATCCCTTGTCCGTCACATAAACAATATTATCCTTTATTTCTACTAAAGCATGATTTTTATTCAAACTATCAGTTTTGGAGTAGAAATTGTTGAAATTAATGACGATTCAATATTATCTCGATATCCGAATAATTAGATAATAGTTTTGTATGTTTTAAACAAGTGTTAAGTAATTATTTACTGGTTTATTACAAAATTAGTTAATTTTTAATTATTTAATGGATTTAGTTTTGTCTTAAATCGAATGAAGCTAAGTTTTGTCAGATATTCATAACTTAATTTTTTCCAGTCTGAACAATCTGAGGCGAATCATCTATCACTTGGAGGCAATAATTCTCTTTTGGAACCAGACGAAGCCAAGATGATTCCGAAACGCAACATTTCAAGATTTCGGATAAAGAAATGTGGTTAATTTGTGGTTGATATCAAAAAACTCGGAATCCGGACTAATATAGTAAACTGGATCAGATTAATAATTGGAGCTGCTGCAGTTGATAAAATTTGAAATAACAACAGAGAAATCTTTGGATTGATGTGTTCCGAAAGTATTGGTGAGTTTGTTAAAATATCTATAGCGTAATATTGTAAAACGTTTTTTTTTTTTTTTTGTTTATTTTTAAATATGTTAGAAGTTAGATATTTCAAATAACAATAAATTAACTATTTATAAACTACACTGTAGAATAATATAGCGAAATTATAGAAAAATAGTAAAATTGTACTATATAAATATTCGATATTTCTACTTCAAAATTCTGTAAATTTTCTACATAATTCATAATAATCACAGTGAAAAAATGATCTAATAATTATGTAAAATTGCTTACTTTCTGTAATATTTAATCTAGAATTACATATTATTGGTATAACTTCTTAAATTATGTAAAATTACAGCTTGTATATTAAATATCTGTTTAATTTTTAGTATTTTTTTTTTAAAATATTAATATACAAAATTTTATTATCTTGTTATATTTTTATTTCATTTTAAAGTTTTTAAATGAACAGAATTGAAAGTATTAAAAAATGTTAAAAAAAAATAATAACAATTTTGTAAAATATTAATTATTTTTACTGAATGTATTCATTAATTACTTTATATTTAGTTCAATATACGTTTTATATATTGATTATGAAAGTTTTTTTTCTTATTTCTTTAATAGATAGCAAAATGGAAGAAGATATTACGATTTTGCCCGTTCAACAACGTGTTGTTCACAAATTATGGAGAGCTCGCGTGCATGGTTACGAAGAACTAACGAAACTTTTCCAAGAAATCGAAGATAAAAATTCGCCAGAGTTTGGCAAATATCTTGGTCTGGTGAAAAAATTTGCAATAGACAGAAGTTACAATAATGGCCAGGAAAAAGGTTTGGAAGTGACATTAGCTTATATAGAAAATTACGCGAATGCTGGAGAAACCGTTCGCGATGTCATGTCCAGTATCATATTAAAATGTATCGCGTTCGAGAAAAAAAAAAAACAAACGCAAACTGGCCGTACAAATTACGTTAATGTACGTTGAAATCGAAAAACAAGATGCCGTACTAGAAGAATTAATAATGGCAATGAAACTGAAGTGGACGAAGCTAAAGTGGACGCAGCACCTGATATTGAATCAAGCAAGACAGCAAACAGTACACCAGCCAAACCAGATTCGGCCAATAAAGCCAGCCAGCGGTGTTGTAAAAGGACGTAAAAAGGAAGACGATATCGATACACCTCACCGCGCTCCTAGTCGTCAATAATTTGCAACATCAACGCGTTATCGATGAGCAGAAATTACGCGTGCCTCAAAGTGCTCAAAGGTCTCGCGGTTAAGGAACACGTTTCCCTCCGAAGCAGAAAGGTGGTGGCGGGCCGCAGGAGGAAGAGATTCGATTTACCAAGAAGCAAAGAGGATCACAGCTGAAAAGGATGATTCATTGGTAAGCAAATGTGCACATGGTTTATTATCAGTATGTAAACATTCTATATTTTCTGTAACTCCTGTATTTTCTGTAGTTATTTTCCCTGTTTCTTCTGTTAATTCTGTAGCTAAATTCCATATCTTCTGTAGTTATTTTCTGTTAATTTTTTATATTTTATATATTTTTTGTAGTTATTATGTATAGTTATTTTCTGTACCTTTTGTTAATTCTGTATTTTTTATATTTTCTGTATGTATTTTCTCTGTATCTTCTGTTAATTCTATAGTTAAATTCTATATTTTAAGTACAGTTATTTTCTCTATATCTTCTGTAAAGTTATTATAATATTTGTGGGACATTGATGAATTAAATATTTAGTTTGATAATACAACTTATTTATTGTAACTGACTGTTCGGAAAATTACATAATCAACGTTGAATTAATTATGTAATCTAAAATAATAATTAATAATCGATTATTTTTCCAAATTTAATTTATTGTTTTATCATTCCGATTATGTTTCTTAAATTTACAAACTTTTGTTTTTATCTACAGATTTCGATTCGGGGAAAATGCGTAGAAGGTTTTTGGATTGAGAAATTTTCTCGCGCAACAAAATGTAAGTCCTTTTTTTTATTTTCATATTTATTTGTTTATCCCAGACCAGATTTTTTTTTAATATTTTGATATTCATTTAAATATATATATATATATATTTTGAAGAAACATCTTTTTCCGATTACATTTATCTCTAGTTATGAAAGATTTTTGTTTACTATATATATATATATATATATATATATATATATATAAAAATATATTTATAGCGTCAAACTTCTATATTCGTTAATATTAAAGTGAGTAATATACTTATTATTATTGTTCTAGGGGAATGTTCCAGCATCCAGATTATAATCAAATTATAAGGAGAAGATTGGAAACTGGAGGGAATTTTTTCGTCACAGAACCCTGCACAGCTTTGTTCCGAAGCTGATTTATGATGCGAGATTTGGAAGGACAATGGATTCGAGTTCGGAGTTGTGATGATTTCTCGGGGCTTAATACATATCACAGTAAGTTTTAGCTAGTCGAAAAGACTAGCTTATAAAATCGTCAATACGGCTGGCTGGCCGGCCGTGTCCAAAAAATACGATAAATACCAGTGTTAATTATAAGTATGAAGGAAAGCTAGTAGAAAGCTGAAACTTGGCAATTAGATAGTTCATACCAAATAAAAAATTAAGTTCAATTTTCAGACCGCAGTGTTGCCAACTTTCCGAGAAAAAAATTACTAAAATTTTTAATACGAGTGTTAATTATAAGTATAAAGGAGAGCTCGTAGAAAGCTGAAACTTGGCAATTAGATAGTTCATACCAAATAAAAAATTAAGTTCAATTTTCAGACCGCAGTGTTGCCAACTTTCCGAGAAAAAAATTACTAAAATTTTTAAAAATTTATTACGACCATGTTGTTTAACCGATTTTGTTCAAATTTTCACAAAAGATTCTTCTGGTATTCATATAAATTAGATAATTTCAACAAAGTACAGCGCTGCCAACTTTCTGAGAAAAAAATTACTAAAATTTTTAAAAATTTATCATGACCACGTTATTTAACCAATTTTAATTAAATTTTCACTAAAGATTCTCCTGGTGCCCGCATAAATTATGCAATTTTAACAAAATACAGTGTTGCCAACTTATTGAGAAAAAAATTACTAAAATATTAAAAATTTATTGTGTACATTATTTATCCGATTTTAATCAAATTTTCAGAAAAGTTTCTTCTAGTGCTTAAGTTCAATTTTCAGACCGCAGTGTTGCCAACTTTCCGAAAAAAAAAATTAATAATTTTCTAAAAATTTGTTATGCCCGCATTATTTATCCGATTTTAATGAAATTTTTACAGAAGATACCCTTAGCGCCTATAATATTATATATTAGCAAAATACAATGTTGCCAACTTTCGGTGAAAATTTTTTTATTCTTATTTCTTATCATTTATGTGATAATATCAAAGTGGTCTATATATGGGTTTACCCATATACACTTCTAATCTTGTATTTTAGCTAGTCGAATAACTAGCTTATAAAATCAAACCACATTCGACTAGCTCCATTCTCGCTTTGCGAGAATATTATTATATTATACAATATATTAATATACATACACTGTTGAAAAATTTATAAGTATTTTTACATGTTTTTTGAACGTAATGTTTGGCATAAGAAATATAATAATACTTACGTTAAATTATGGAATATTTTTATTGTACTCGTTTAAAAATTTACTGTAACTTTTTTTGCATAAACAAAAAATTTAATATCACGTAAAATTTATAATATTATATATTTATACTATTAAAATCTTATGTAAAATTGCATTACATATAAATTTAAACCTTTCGCTAACAATTTTTTATTTATTTACATAAGTAAAAATTTGAAATATTAGTTACCTATTACCCATTATTGTACAGGGGGTGATTTATTAGTAATTGAAAATATTTTAACTGGAGTGAATTCTGGGGCTCAGAATATAAAGATTTAACCCGCAAATCACTTAGATAAAATGTCGCTCCTTACTGTGAACTACAGAGGGTGTTTTATTGAAAAATTTAAAAACAATTTTTGCCCAGTACTTTAAAACTATTTGACTATTTGACCTTTAATTATTAATAGTATTTAAGAAAATATTTATTTGGTTAATAGAGAGAATATTTAATGTGGAGTTTTTCTTTTTTGTTACAGAAATTTAAGATGGCGGAAGATGAAGAAATAATAAAACAACAGTTAGGCAATTTGAGCAAAATGGAAGATTTTACGATTTTGCCAGTAGCAGAAAGAGTTGTTCACAAAAATTATAAAGTTCGCTTGCATGGTTACAAAGATTTCAAAAATTTGACTGTTGATGAACGTGTGCTGTTCACAAATTATGTATAATTAACAGACAATTAATAACGCCATGAGGTGTGTTATTGACCGGGACCGGGCCACTGTATTCATACATCAAATGCCATTGGGCTGACCTATTATTATACAAGTTGAATTTAAAAAAAAAAAAACCGCTTCTGGACATCAATAATTTGAAACATCACAAATAAAATTGACAAGTTAACATGTGTGTTTTGACAACTTAATCACATAGTTAAACATGCGATTAAGTTACTAAATTTGTATTTTTATCAGAAATTTTAATTCACTTTTTTGCGTTTTAATTATTTAATTACTAAACTGTGTTTTGATACTCTAATCTTATAGTTAAACACATGATTAAGTTAATAAAATAAATATGTTTTCCGAACTTAATTACATGGTTAATCATGCGATTAACTTACTAAATTTTGTATTTTTATATTTTTATGAAATTTTTACATTTTAATTATTTAAATTATTAAACTGTGTTTTGACAATCTAATCACCTGATTAAGTTAACAAGGTAATTAAGTGTGCTTTGCTAACTTAATCACATAGTTAACAATACTTATTTTTTTGTAATAAATGTATTTTTTTCTATTTTTCAATAAAGTCCTTAAACAAATATCTGTGTATATTTTTGATTTTCCTCCAGTTCCTCAAATATTAAAAAAATAACAGCGCGCGTCCATTAAATTTAAGTAAATCTTTCAAAATTGTCAAAAATTTTGTCAAATTTGTTTATATTCTTGAAAAATTGTTAGAAAACCAAATTTGTTATTAATTAAATCTCCTAAATGAAGCATAATTTTTTGCGAAATTCCCAGCCGTTTTCGAGATATTTGCGATTAAAGATTTTTTTTGCAAACATTAATAATAGCCGAAGAGTCATACGGGGTTGGGGGTTGAAAATGTTATAGCAACACAAGTTGTATCAATCACTTGCCTATAGGCAACCAATTTAATATCGATGCATTGCGGGATTGTATAAGCTAAAGGGTTTTAACAAAATTTGTATCAGGAAAGCGAAAAATGCAAGATTTGTATCAGGAAAGCGTAAAATGAAACATTTTAACGAAATTTTATCAGGAAAACAAGAAAAAATTGAAATTTTTCTGATATTTTTATCACAGTTTTGAGGGGTTGGCTTAATTAATAAGGGTGTGTCGTAGGGGGTTGATTTTTGGATATGTTGTAGTACGTACCTGGTTTATCCAGAGGTTCGCAAGGGGACGCAAATTTTGTTATTTTTGTGAAATTCCCAGCCGTTTTCGAGATATTTGCGATTGAAGATTTCTATTCTTGCAAACAAAATAATTAATAGCCGAGTGCTCGTAAAAATGTATGAAAATGTATCAATGTATCAAAATGTATCAATGTATCAAAATGTATTAATGTATCAAAATGTATCAATGTATCAAAATGAAAAAATTGAGATTTTTCTTATATTTTTATCACAGTTTTGAGGGGTTGGCTTAATTAATAAGGGTGTGTCCTAGGGGGTTAATTTTTGGATATGTTGTAGTACGTACCTGGTTATAGCAGTGTTGTTAAGTTAGGGGGGTGCAAATTTTGTTATTTTTGCGAAATTCCCAGCCGTTTTCGACAAGTTATGTTTGCAAACGACCATGTTCTCCTGATACAACTTTTGATTTTTTCGCAAGAAATGAAACATTTGGAGAAAACAAGTTATGTTTGCAAACGACCATGTTCTCCTGATACTATTTTTGATTTTTCGCAACAAATGAAACCATTTGCAAAAAAATTGAAATTTTTCTTATAATTTTTTATCACAGTTTTGGGGGTTGGCTTAATTAATAAGGGTGTGTCCTAGGGGGTTGATTGTTGGATATGTTGTAGTACGTACCTAGTTTATCTGCGGCTTTGTAAGGGGGACGGCAAATTTTGTTATTTTTGCGAAATTCCCAGCCGTTTTCGAGATATTTGCGATTAAAGATTTAAAAGTTTTAGGGGTTGGCTTAATTAATAAGGGTGTGTCCTAGGGGGTTGATTTTTGAATATGTTGTAGTACGTACCTGGTTTATTAGGAGTTCGTAAGCGGACGGCAAATTTTGTTATTTTTGCGAAATTCCCAGCCGTTCTCGAGATATTTGCGATTAAAGATTTTAACTAATTTTAAGGGATGAAATTGGAAAAAACATAAATACAACACAGCATCTGTTTTTAACGAACTTTATTCAACAATAAGAAAAAATACATTTCACCAAAATTTCAATATTTTCATTAGTTTTGTTGGGGGGCTTGACTTAATTAATTAGGGCGTGTCGTAGGGGGTTGATTTTTGGATATGTTGTAGTACGTATCTGGTTTATCTAGAGATTCGTGAGGGGGGTGGCAAATTTTGTTATTTTTGCGAAATTCCCAGCCGTTCTCGAGATATTTGCGATTAAAGATTTCTATTCTTGCAAACAATAAAAATTAATTCAGCGAGGGATTATACGGGGTTAGGGGTTGAAAATGTTATAGCAACACAAGTGTTGCTAGACATATTTCTATTCCAACCACGCACGACCATTTCTCCCTTAATTAATTTATTAATGTTTGCAAGAAAACAAATCTTTAATTGCAAACATCTCAAAAACGCGACTAGCAATTTCGAGCAAAAATAACCCCCTTATTAATTAAATATATACCGGGTGCTCGTTCGTTAAGTTCGTATGGGAATTTATTTAACATGCAATTTCGATAATTTGCTATATACTTCTTTCTCGAGTTAAATTCGGAGAAATACTTACAATACTTTTTGATAGACAATAAAACGTTCTATAATTTGATTTTAGTTTTAATTTGCTAGCATGTGCCGTTTGGGCGCTAGAATTTTTTTTTCGATTTTTTGGTTCTTATTTTTTTTCTCAAAAACTATGAGGTCTAGGAAAATAAGCATGATATGGAAAAATGCGGAATAATGAGTACGATAATTGAGTGAAGAAACCATTATTCTACGATGCATCGTAAAACGTTTTTCAAAATTTGCTTTAAAAAATCTGAAAAAATTCAGTAAAATAAAGAAAATTAGCTAAATAATAGCTAAGTAACTTTTTTCTCTACCTCGTTCTGGTTTGGCAGGAAAAATTATTGAAAAATTTAAATGTTTTTTAAAATTTTCAAAAATTCATTTTTTCTACTAAACGATGCATCGTAGAATAATGGTTTCTTCACTCAATTATCATACTAATTATTCCGCATTTTTTCATATCATGCTTATTTTCCTAGACCTCATAGTTTTTGAGGAAAAAAATTAAAACCAAAAAATCAAAAAAAAAAAAAAAATTCTAGCGCCCAAACGGCACATGCTAGCAAATTGAAACTAAAACCAAATTCTAGAACTTTTTATGATCTATCAAAAAGTAGTCTAAGTATTTCTCCGAATATAACTCGAGAAAAAAGTATATCGCAAATTATCGAAATTGCATGTTAAACGACCATACAAACTTGACGAACAAACACTCGGTATATAAATATATACAAATATATATATATATATATATATATATATATATATATATATATATATATATAATACATACATCTCGGCATCGCAGAGAGAAAAGTGAAAAATTATACTGAAAATATTCGCGATTTCTAAACTGGAAAACGAAAAACACTTTTCCAAACGTATGCGTGATATATGTTTACACAAATTATGTAATTCTAAAACTAAAACGTGTGTTGTAAATGAAATCAGATGAGAAAACAAAAAAATATTTAAAACACACCATAATTTTCAATTTTCCATAAATACAAAAAATAAAAAGAATTTATTTAAATTTATTTTAAAACAATTGTGTCTGTGTGTATGTGTGTGTAAAACTCAAAATCTAATTTCATTTACTACACAGTTATTACTTTACATACACTGTAAAAAAATCAATGTACAATATATAATTATTAGTGTCATTTTTTTTTTTGCCAATAATTTATTAAAACTAAAATTACAACAAAAAAACTATGATTATCAGGTAAATTTGTCATTGATTGAAAAAACAGAACTGAAGGACCCATGTTCTTTTTGGGGACAGCCCCGCCAAAATAACTGGAAATTAAAACATTTGGAATTAACATAAATATAAATAAAATAATAAATAAATAATAATAAATAGTATAATATTTCAAAAAAAAAAAAAAAAATGTAAATGTAATGAATCGAACTAGCGCGCGAATTCAAAATCAGAAGCTGAACACTATTTCAGGCTATCGGCCAAACTCTAGTATAGTATCTCTAATTACATTGTATTTATATTATTCGTTATCCGAAACATATATGTTTGTTGGCCGAACACAGAATCATCATCCTCTCATAATATTGTCAGTCAGATTTTCTAATATTTTTATTTTAATTTATTTGTTTTTATAAGAAAAGTTCGTTATCCTTCGTTATCCGAAACATATATGTTTGTTGTCCGAACACAGAATCATCATCCTCTCATAATATTGCCAAAATTTCTAATATTTTTATTTTAATTTATTTATTTCGTAAGAAAAGTTCGTTATACGAAACATATATGTTTGTTGTCCGAAACACAAAAATCTTAAGTATTCGTTGTCCGATTTGTTCGCAGTTCGAACTGTATTCGTTAACCGGATCATCCACTGTATTACCACCCTTAATTCATTAGTAAAAGCTTTTAATATAAATACTTCTTACTATAGAATGGGGATTAAGTATTAAATCAATAATAAACCATTTCTTACCAATAGTCCTTGAACCCTATCCTCTCCAGGTTTCTTGTAAAGGATCTTCTTCTAATAATTCCTGGACACCTCCTCCAACCCAGCGAAGGGCATATTCATTCTATCATCGAACACGGTTCCTTAATTCGGACGTAAAATCGCTTGTGCATTCCTTCAATGGTTTTAATATTAATTGCACTTTTAGTTTTTGGCTTGCTTGTCCATCTCCAGCGATTTCAGCTTCAATACAATTTGGCTGAGTTCTTGCGAAAAACGCGATAAAAACCACAATTCAAAACATAGGGGGTGTAGTGGCTGTATTGTATTGTATTGTATTGACAAACTGAAAATTAAAACATTTTTCGAATTAACAATAATGTAATAATGTATAATTTAATAGCGAAAAAAATCTTCCTGGGAACTTATTATCATTAAAAATTACAAATTAAATTGGGGAGGGAGCTTTAAGGTTATGTATTAATATTTATATTAAATATAATCGATATATATATATATATATATATATATATATATATATATATATATATATATATATATATTCAAAACGTACGTCTTCAAGTAGAGAAATATTTACCATAGATCCCAAAATATCAAGTAACTAAATTAATTAATTTGCAAATCAAATTGTATAAATATTATAAATATATTATAAATATTATAAATAGTACAAATATATAAATATCTAGGTAACTTGTTTCTATGTTGTGTTTATTTACGACGTACGTTGAACTAAAAAATAAAGTAGTTTGATTTCAATTTAATGACTTCTAAAAGATTTTTTGTAACAATATTAATTATTATTATTATTATTATTATTAGTTAAAGTTCGATAAAATTAATAAACAAAAAAAAAACTATTTAACATTGTAAAAATATTTTTCCAAAACTCATTCGTATTCAAATAAAAATTGTTTTCAAGATTAGAGATTCTCTGTTTAATTATTTATATATAAAAAAACCAAAACGTTTCGACGAATCTAAACGCTCGTGTCTTTATCAAATCAAAATGAACATTAAAATAAATAACAACAAGTTTCGTCGAAACGTCGCGTTTTTATTATAAAATAAAATAATTAAACAGAATCTAAATTTAATCAAAATTTACTAAAATAATTAAATATAACATAAGTAAGAAAATCTTTCCGTACTCATTATACAGGTATTATAAAATAAATCGGCTTAAAGTTGGCTAGTTCTGTATTAATATTTATTAAATAATATCGACTTTACTCAACATATACGTGTCTTGTGTGCATCAGATACGGAAATGTTACAAGTAAATAAACAAAACACAGAAATTTATAACGAATTTTCCAAATTAATTGGAAGTTAAATTTTAAATATTACACAGTAAATATTTTACGTGTGCATTAATCGCCTTTGATTTATTAACAAAAAACTAATTAAACCAATAGTTATAATTTAAATAAAGAAAAAATATATTGGATTTTGCCTTTATTTTAAAATTATAACAAATGTTTAATTAGTTCTTTGTTAATAAATTAATTATTACTGTATCAATTATCAATCGCCGAAATATTTAATATTTATTTCCAAAATCCAAAAATGAATAATTTTACATTCGATTTATTCGTTTAATATTTTATATTTATGGTAACGAATTATTAGAAAAATTAGCTAATTTATGTACAATTAATAATTTAATAATAATTTTTATATTCAGACAGAATTAGCATATAAAAAAAATTAATCAAATATTTAATTGTAAATATTTTCTTTGTTTATTATTATTTTGATTTCCAAAAAATATATATGTTGTTAGTTGTAATAAAGATTAATCATAATTTTTTTCAAATAAAATATATGTGTGAAATAAAAGAAAATCGCATTTTTCAAGGAAAACGATGAAAATTATTTTTTTACAAATAAACTACACACACACAAATTCTGAAATTAATACATAAGTACTATAATAACAATTAACAACATACATATTTTTTTGGCAATCAAAATAATAATAAACAATGAAAATATTGACAATTAAATATTTGATTATTTTTTTTATATGCTAATTCTGTCTGAATATAAAAATTGTTATTAAATTATGAATTGTACATAAATTAGCTAATTTTTCTAATAATTAGTTACCATAAATATGAAGTATTAAACGAATAAATCGAATGTAAAATTATTCATTTTTGGATTCCCACCACCTGTCTGAATATAGCCTTTTATTTACCTTGAAATGGCCCTTAACTTATATTTCCATATTCCCGGAATATTATTTACCCTATAAATCATCATTTCTTGATGAAGACGTACGTCGCCCCGGCGGTTGAGTAGATAAATAAATATAAATTGCGACTTTACATTCTGGTAGATTTATTTGAAAATGCGCGTTTCCGAAGAATTATCCTTCCAAATCGAGTACCAATCAACAATCACCTCGATTCCAAACGCCCCCCCCCCCCGGAAAGGGGGGGGGATATATAATCCGATTCGGGTCCCACTCAAATTCGGATCGCTTAGATTTCAACCCTGAAAAGAGATGATAAATTTATATATAAATATCTAGCAAACTAAACAAAAATTACATGAAATTTTTTTAAACGAGTACAAATTAACAATATTTCATAATTTTATCCGTATACGGTGTTACGTGGAGTAGAAAACAATGATTATTGTGTTGAGCCCATCAGATATTTGTAGCCGAGGCCAAGCAATCTGGTCGAAAACTAAACCAAAAATAAATAAAAATACATGTCAAGTATATTTAGTATAAGTATATATAAGTATATATTATTTATATGTGTGTTACGTGATTAGTGAGAATTAATATTTCTTTTGGTTGAATATAAAATTTTGTGACCATCCTGAGTGATGTATACATTGGCATTTCTTCACATATTTTTGGTAATTAAATTCAATGTTCATTCGTTCATTTGTGTAATAGAATAGGTAAAAACTATAAACTAGGAGTTGATAAATATGCAAATAAAACTGAATATATACCGATAAAACATAAAAACAAGGAATATATTTGATTGTTTACATTGTGACTCGAATGACAACACCACACTTTTATTTAACGCGATTATATAACTTAAAAGCAATTTCTAGAAAACTTACCAATAAAAATACGTATATAAATGTATATTTTCGTTATTTCATTGAATATTTCTTGTCATAATTTGTAAATAAAAGGTATAAAATACATGCGAAACATCACTATAATTTACAGTTGCAATGACACCAAACTTTATTTACGCGATTAAATCAACTTAGAAGTAATTTCTAAACAAACATCAATAAAAATACGTAGATAAACATTTATTTTCATCATTTTATTGAATATTTCTTGACATAATTTGTAAATAAAATGCTATATATTCACGAAAAATATCGCCGCATTCGATTTGCAACTGACAGCTGGCAGCCATTTTGTGATCTGTCTCCTATCAGCTATGTTAAATATATGACAATAATAAATTTATTATAATTATTTTATTTGGTAATAAAACTCGAGAAAAATGTATATAAATGCGAAAAACGCGATAAAAACATGATTTATAATTAATAGGGGGGGGGGGTGTATGGATTAAAAATATAATAAATATACATATGTAGAAAGTTACAAGCGAAAATAACCCTTAACCTTCGACAAGCCGACATCAAATGGCACCGCGCGATACCGACGTGGGCATATTATACCCATTAAAAATAGCTTTAAAAAAATCTAAAACTTGGTAAAAAAAAATTTGTTTTATTGTTATAAATATAAGGGTAAAATTTTATTATCTAAAATTGCAAAATAAGGCCAAAAATACATCTTATATGTTTCCATGAATAGTAACACACAGTCTCGCTGTTTGAGTTCTACTAAACATTGGCTAGAGAATAGTTTACCCAGTGACGCGCGCGCAGTCGTACATACCATTGTTATCAGTTGTCGTGCATACCAGTGCCGTAGGCACAATTCTATGAAAATGTGTGATGATGATGAATATTGTGATTCGGATTTTGAATTTGAGAATGAAGATGATGTTTCCAGTTGTGAGGATCAAGTATCAATATCAAGCTACGATTCCGACAGTTATTCAATAAATAGTGAATCAGAAGACGAAAGTGACTCCGACAAAGTTTTTATTTCCAAATCAAATTTTATCTGGAGTAAAAATATACCTTCTGTACAAACTATAAATACCAATTATCAAAATTTGCAAGCCAGAAATTCGAAAGTCACTAATATTCGAGAATGTTTTGAATTGTTTATTACCGACGATATACTGACCGAAGTTATTGAACAAACAAATAATTATATTCAATTCAATTCAATTCAAAAATGACAAGATGTAAATTTTGTGTAACGAAGAAACGTAGAAAAACAAGGCATAAGTGTATTTCGTGTTCTAAACCAATTTGTATGCAGCATTCTTCTAATGTATGTCCAGACTGCAAAAAACAGTTGTAGAACTTTTTCTAGGATTCTAGATTTATTTTATTATTTTTTATTAATTATTTATTATTTTTTATTTATTATTATTTTATTTATTTTTTTATTTATTATTTTTGAATATTTTCTAAATATTTTTTATTTGAAAAAAATAATCAGTGACGCCTATGGCAAACCACGTGATTTACCTGCATTTCATTTGTACAGTGGGAGACAAATAAATACGTATGTATTTTTATTCATTATATTATTAAATTTAACGATTATTTGACATTGGAAATTATTTCTAGGATTGATATTAGTGTATATTTACTATAAACGAGTTGTTATATACAATAATTCAATATTTGAACTGGGCATATTATACCCATGTCGGATACGGGAAGGTTAATGTATATTAACATAAGGACGAGTATTGCATGAAAATATAATATATATTACATGTAGGGCCATCTCTTAGATATGCTTTGAACTACGTGTCCCATAGACATAAGATATACTAAGTAAGTCAGGACTTTTTTAATTGATTTTGGTGTCCCCAAGATGGCCGACAACACTAGCGCCAACGTGCAAACTATTATTTATAAACTAAATATTATTAAAAAGTTACGTATCTAATAAATCCTGTTATATTAAATATAAATTTATTTATTATTATTTTAATTGTTAAATATATTAAATATTATAATTAAAATAAAATAAATTAATTTTAATAAAAACCAGACACAATACATGTTATGAATTAAGTTGACAGTTAAAAAATTTAACCTATGAAGTTGTATGAAGTGTTATAGTATTTGGTTGTCGATATTAAATAAATATGTATATATTAATAATAAATAAATAGTAAAATATATTAATAAAAATATTAAAAAAACAGATAGATATACATATAGATAAGTTGGCGGCTAATGACAGAGATCTGGCCGATAAAATTTTAATGATTTTCACGTAGATTTTATTCCAAGGATATGATCAAAAAATGTAATCTATACAAGAGTTATAGTATTTGGTTGTTCGATATAAATAAATATGTATATATTAATAATATTTGTGTATTAAATACTGAATTATTTAACCAAAAAAATCTTATTTCATTAGAAAAAGTTATGTGTTACAAAACCTCAAACACTGTTCAACAAAATACACAATTTAATTAACAGAATATTATTAAATCTACGTTTTAATGCCCACTAGATTAAATTTAATCGTCGATTTATTTAATTGTAGTGTAGTTTAATTGTATATTTAACCAGAGTTTAATCAAATAGACCTAAAGATTTATAAATAAATATGTGATCTCTGTCAGTTATTTTTTTTAGAATATTATTAAAATTATGCTTTAATAGTACAAGATTAAATTAATTCCCCGTTTTTAATCGCGATATATTTAGTTTAACTAGAGATTAATGTAATCAAAAGAGATATGATCTAGATATAACCTATTATTTCGATAATTTACGATCAGAATATGATTAGAATTATGTTTTAATGCTACAAGATTTAAATTTAATCGTCGATATATTTAGTTTAAGTGTAGATTTAATCTAGAGTTTAGTGGATGCAAGCGAGAAATCTATCTACAAATTTGTTTCAGTGCGTGGAAAAAACCTTGAAAAATAAATATTATTTCCGCATAATTTATGATCGGAATATTATTTAAACTATATTTTAATGCCACTAAAATTAAATTATAGTTAAGAGTTAATTTAACTAGAGTTTAAGTCCCAAAAAAGAGATATGTTACACAATTTCTAAATATTTATTTATTAAAAAAGCTATTTAGCTAATTTAGGCTAAGTTATGAACTAATTATGTTTTTAAATTAACAATAAAACAATATTTAATTAATTTCTGTGCAAGACATTTGTGGATTTATGTATTGTATTTATAAAACAAACTAATCTACACTGTAAAAAAATGTAGCGAAATTACGGAAACTTAGTACAATAAAAAATTTTGTATTCGATTACCTTCAGATTTTCTTCAATTAATCCTTGGATTTTCGGACGATGAAACTTTATTTTATTTGAACAATCTTTTTAGCATTAATTTAACACAATTTCGAGAAAGTAAATTAACTATAAACTTCAGTTTTAACTAGAGATAAATAGAATCGGAAGAAATGTTTTTTCAAAATATATTTGAATATAATAAAAAATTGTATTTATAAAATAAATAACAACCAAATCGGATAAACAATGGATCTTTTAAACATTGTTAAAACTATATTTAGTTAGAAATAAATCCAATAAATAAAACTTGAAATTATCTTACCTTTATAAACTATATAATTCTGAATGATGTAACTTTTCGCGTAATTTGGTTTAAATCTTTAGTTTAAATAATTCCCTGTAACAAAACAATTAGAATTAGAATTATTAGAATTAATTTACTTCTCAAATTCCAGTAACAACATAAGAATATGTTGCTACGCGTTTTAGCAACGTTGCTAACACAGGAGACCTCCCTTGAGAAAATTTTGAAAAAACTTCTTAATTTTTTTCTTCTAAACTATATATCGTAGAATAATGATTCTTTTACTCAATTATAGTACTCATTATTCCACATTTTACTATACCATGTTTGTATTTTTAGACCGCATAGTTTTTGAAAAAAAAAAACAACAAAAACAAAAAAATTGGTTGCCAGATATTCTAATATTTTCATTTTAATTTATTTGTTTTTGTAAGAAGAGTTCGTTATACGAAACATATATGTTTGTTGTCCGAACACAGAATCATCATCCTCTCATAATATTGCCAGATTTTCTAATATTTTTATTTTAATTTATTTATTTTGTAAGAAAAGTTCGTTATACGAAATATATATGTTTGTTGTCCGGAACACAAAAATCTTAAGTATTCGTTGTCCGATTGTTCGCAGTTCGAACTGTATTCGTTAACCGATCATCCACTGTATTACCACCCTTAATTCATTATAGTAAAAGCTTTTAATATAAATACTATTTTCTATAGAATGGGGATTAAATATTAAATCAATAATAAACCATGACATATTTTCTTACCAATAGTTCTTTAACCCTTTCCTCTCCAGCTTCCTTGTAAAGAATCTCCTTCTAATAATTCCTGGACACCTCCTCCAACCCAGAAAAGGCGCACATTCATTCCTATCATCGAACACGGTTCCTTAATTCGGACATAAAATTGCTTGTGCATTCCTTCAATGGTTTTAATATTAATTGCATTTTTGGTTTTTGGCTTGCTTGTCCATCTCAGCGATCTCAGCTTCAACACAATTTCGCCGAGTTCTTGCGAAAAACGCAATAAAAACCACAATTCAAAACATGGGGGGGGGGTAGTGGTTGTATTGACAAACTGAAAATTAAAACAGTTTTGGAATTAACAATAATGTAATAATGTATAATAGCGAAAAAAATTTTCCTGGGAACTTATTATCATTAAAAATTACAAATTAAATTTAAGAGGGGGCTTTAAAGTTATGTATTAATATTTATATTAAATATAATCGACATATATTCAAAACGTACGTCTTCAAGAAGAGAAATATTTATCATAGATCCCAAAATACCAAGTAACTAAATTAATTAATTGTATAAATATTTTTTACTTATTTTGTTAAGGTCTAGGTAACTTGTTTCTATGTTGTGTTTATTTACGACGTACGTTGAACTAGAACCTAAAGTAGTTTTATTTTAATTTAATGACTTCTAAAAGATTTTTTTTAACTATATTAATTATTATTATTATTAAAGTTCGATAAAATTGATAAACAAAAAAAAACTATTTAATATTGTAAAATATTTTTCCAAAACTCATTCGTATTCAAATAAAAATTGTTTTCAATATTAGAGATTCTCTGTTTAATTATTTATATAAAAAAAAACCAAAACGTTTCGACGAATCTAAACGCTCGTGTCTTTATGAAATCAAAATGGACCTTAAAATAGATAACAACAAGTTTCGTCAAAACGTAGCGTTTTTATTATTAAATAAAATAATTAAACAGAATCTAAAATCTAGCAAAATATTTTACTATTTTTTAAATCAAAATTTACTGAAATAATTATATATAACATAAGTAAGAAAATCTTTCAGAACTCATTATATTATAAATTAAATCGGCTTAAAGTTGGCTAGTTCTGTATTAATATTTATTAAATAATATCGACTTTACTCAACACATACGTGTCTTGTGCATCAGATAACGAAATTTGTAACGATGTTTCAAATTAACTGGAAGTTAAATTTTAAATTATACAGTAAATATTTTAAGTGTGCATTATTCGCCTTTGATTTTTTAACAAAGAACTAATTAAATCAATAGTTATAATTTAATTAAAGAAAAAATGTAATTGGATTTTGCCTTTATTTTAAAATTATAACTAAATGTTTAATTAGTTCTTTGTTAATAAATTAATTATTACTGTATCAATTATTAATCGCTGAAATATTTAATATTTATTTCCAAAATCCAAAAATGAATAATTTTACATTCGATTTATTCGTTTAATATTTTATATTTATGGTAACGAATTATTAGAAAAATTAGCTAATTTATGTACAATTAATAATTTAATAACAATTTTTATATTCAGACAGAATTAACATATAAAAAAAATTAATCAAATATTTAATTGTCAATATTTTCTTTGTTTATTATTATTTTGATTTCCAAAAATATATGTGTTGTTAATTATAATAAAGATTAATCATATTTTATTTTTTTTCAAATAAAAAACATGTGTGAGATAAGAGAAAATCGCATTTTTCAAGGAAAATGATGAAAATTATTTTTTTACAAATAAACTACACATAAATAAATTCTGAAATTAATACATAAGTACTATAATAACAATTAACAACATATATATTTTTTGGAAATCAAAATAATAATAAACAAAGAAAATATTGACAAATAAATATTTGATTAATTTTTTTTATATGCTAATTCTGTCTGAATCAATAAAAATTGTTATTAAATTATGAATTGTACATAAATTAGCTAATTTTTCTAATAATTAGTTACCATAAATATAAAGTATTAAACGAATAAATCGAATGTAAAATTATTCATTTTTGTATTCCCACCACCTGGCTGAATATAGCCTTTTATTTGCCTTAAGTCTCCTAGTAACTATGTTTCTATGTTGTGTTTATTTACGACGTACGTTGTTGGAGCATACGTTGATTATTAATACAGAACTATACGAACCTAAAGTAGTTTTATTTTAATATATAATAATTGACTTCTGAAAGATTTTTTACTATATTAATTATTATTAAAGGGTAAAGTTCGATAAAAATTAAAAAACAAAAAAAATATTTCACTATTTTAAGATTAGAGATTCTGTTTAATTATTTATATAGAAAACAGGACGTTTCGACGAATCTAAACGCTCGTGTCTTTATTAAATCAAAATTTATCAATGGACATTAAAATAAATAAACAACAAGTTTCGTTGAAACGTCGTAAAATTCATAAATTTAGTCGATCATTTTTTTTAGATCGAGAATTTTTTTTTCGGTAAATTTGAGAAATAATTTATTAAAATTGCAACCAAAAAAACATAGTAAAATTACTACGACTATCAATGTGTATATTTACATTGATTTTTATTTACAGTGTGTGTGTTTATTTCCAGTTATGTGATAATTTAAAAGATTAGAAAATGATATCTACTGTGGCGAAATTTAAATAAAAATAATATTATAAAAAATCCCAAAAGCACACTTAAATTAAAATCAAGCTAAATACGTATTTCGGAAGCTAAGCTTCCATCTTCAGTAGCTAAATAAAATCTACAAAATTCTTACCTGTGATCCAAAGTGCTTAAGTGTTTATGTACTTTGGATCACAGGTAAGATTTTTGTAGATTTTATTTAGCTACTGAAGATGGAAGCTTAGCTTCCGAAATACGTATTTAGCTTTATTTTAATTTAAGTGTGGATTTGGAATTTTTTATATTATTTTTATGTGATAATTTAATTAAAATTACTCAAATGATTATAAAAATATTAGTTAAAAAATCTTTCGCAACTCATTATATTAAAATAAAACTTGCTTTGGAATTAAAGTTTCTGTATTTATATATATATACCGGGTGTTTGTTCATCAAGTTCGTATGGGCGTTTAACATGCAGTTTCGATAATTTGCGATATACTTATTTCTCGAGTTAAATTCGGAAAAATACTTAGAATACTTTTCGATAGGACATAAAAAGTTCTATAATTTGGTTTTAGTTTTAATTTGCTAGCATGTGCCGTTTGGGTGCTAGATTTTTTTTTTATTTTTTGGTTTTTATTTTTTTTCACAAAAACTATGAGGTGTAAGAAAATAAGCATGATATGGAAAAATGCGGAATAATGTGTACTATAATTGAGTAAAGAAACCATTATTCTACGATGAATCGTTTAGTAGAAAAAAATTAACGTCAATTCACACGTTTGTTATTGCTATATTCAGACAGGTAGCTCAAATACAAAACATGTTGAAGTTAATATTGAATTTATTCGTTTAATACAACTTATTTCTTGTAACTGACTGTTCTGAAAATTACATAATTAATGTTCAATTAATAATTCAATAATAAATTTAATATTATTAATTGATTTATAGAAAATAAAAAATAGTATATTTTTTAACTGGCTCTATTTTCTATCGAGCCGATCTTAAAGGTATCGAAAAAATACCTGAGATATAATATCTTATGTAGAATAATATATATTATTTAGATTTTTTTGTATTTTATAGAAAAACAAAATTTTTTTTCAAAAAAAAAACAACATATTTTTTGATTTTTTTGGCCAAATTACAAATACGAAAAAATTCAAAAAAATATATATTATTCTACATAGGATATTATATCTCAGGTATTTTTTCGGTACATTAATTATCGTTTTTGTAGAAAATAGAGCCAGTTAGAAAATATACTATTTTTTATTTTCTATAAATCAATTAACAATATTAAATTTATTATTGAATTATTAATTCAACATTGATTATGTAATTTTCCGAACAGTCAGTTACAATATATTAAACGAATAAATTCAATATTAACTTCAACATGTTTTATATTTGAGCTACGTGTCTGAATATAGCAACTGCAACCGTGTGAACTAACGTTAACCACGCTGTTAAAATTTAACAGTTTGTTAAAACCTGTTTTAAATTCAAATAGAAACAAACAATTACTTTGTAAATAAATATCACAGATTTAATAAAAACAATTTCTTTTGTTACTGCAGTTTCGACAGCGAGATTATCATCAGACTAAATATGTTTTAAATTCGTTTTTAACGTTGTTATTTTTTTAACAACGTTGTTAAAATTTAACAACCCTTTATGTAATTATCGCTAATTAGTGTTATATTTTTGGAATTTAAATATAATCAATCTTTATTTCACAATTACCAAACACATGAGTTTTAAATTAAATTGCCCTCATTCTGAACAGAAATGTTAGCCGATTAACAGCCGATTCAATGACTGAGTATCTTGTGAAATTTTGGGAAAAATATAAAATCTCAATATTCTTGAGTAATTATTAGAAATGTTAGCATTAACAGCGCTGTTATTCTTCAAGGTTGCAAGATGTTATGAAAATGATATTCTCTACATACTTTTTGTTAACATCCGTCGATGTAAATTAACATTTTTTCTGTTATTTTAATGTCCATCAAAAAATACAATAAAAAAAAATTAATTAATTAATTAATTTAAGTTAAAAAAATCTTTCGGAACTCATTATATTATAATAAAACTTGCTTTGGAATTAAAGTTCTGTATTAATATATATATATATATATATATATATATATATATATATATATATATATATATATATTGTGACATTTCGATGAAGAAAAATATTAGATGTTAAAGTTAAAATTTTATCAAAGTGTTCAAATTTTGAAATATTTTATTCATCTGATTTTTATCCTACCTGTCACCCATAATGGGCACCGGAGCCAGTTGTTTGGAGGAGAGCGGGGTCGTAGGTGGGGTTGGTAGGAACTTTATTTTGTGATGTTGGTAAATTAGGTGGGCGCCAGTCAAAGCGGAATGTTGACGCAAAATGAGAAGCTTTGACAAATCTCAAAAAGGAACTTAACGGGATAGGGATTTATTTCATTTTTCGAGAATTTGTTTCGGAAATGCGATAAATAATTAAATAAAAAATTACTTACAATTTTGTAATACCATGTAGTTATATTGTATGATATTTAGTACAGCGTAATATACGAATGTTTGATGTCTGCTGGTTAGCGGGTGGTCTAGCTAAAGGAAGATCTTCTTCTGCGTTTTCGTCAGCGCCGAGGAGACGTCAGAATGCACAGCGCAACAAAGCGGCGTGATCGTGGATGGAGACATCATGAGAATGATCGCCCTCGAAATCGGAATACGCCCCGCGGGCTTTAGTACGTCATAAAAAATCATCCAGTCAATAATTCCTGCTCGATTTAGAGTATGGTCGATATCTTTCATTTGTTGATCCAAATTCGGTTTCCACAATTAACTGGTGCTGCTATACATCTGAATCTCGCTCGGACACCGTTGAAAACGACAGCCTGTTCATCTAAACATGAGTGGGCACAGCAGATTTATCCAACATAATAAACATGATAAAATCAAACAAATCGAACTTGAAACAAAAGTCGATACAATCGAAATTACAACGATAGGCAATATTTTCATACAATATCATCAATATAACAAATTAATACGGAATCAAAATACTTTACAATTTACAATTTAAATTACACAAATCATCAGTTAGCTCAAGTGACGCTAATAAATTTAGCAAACAAAATAAATATCAGAATACAAAATTTAAGCAATAACAACAAAATTCAATTAGCAAATAAGATGAATCTCAAAGTACAAAATTTAAACGGTAATTACATAGTTCAAAATCATGCAAGTAAAATTAAAATATTTAACTAGAAACAAAAATACATAACTCAAAGAAAATTCTACAATAATACAATAAAATGACTTAACAATATTTTCTAGCTAAATAAGTTAAAGTTACTTGCTCAAAAAATATCTTCAATATCAAAATAGTACAATCAATCAAAAATTTGCTACTTACATTATACGACAAAATAAAATACGACACAAGAAAATGATTACGAATAATGATCGGAAAGAAGGAACAAAGAATTTGGGGTCGCGTGCATGGGAGAGACAAAACACGAAAGTACTTCAGCCGATCTAGACAGAATGTCTTTCCCGTGATTTGTAAATCTGGAAGCCAATGAACGCGCGTGATCTTATAAGCGTAGCCTACGAAAACATAGGGTATTTCACCGAGAATTACGCCGTGGCCACACAAAAAAATACTAAAACAAAATATCATCACAGCCGATATAGCTTCTTCAGCCTAAAATTTAAGCGCTGTGATAATAGCAAAAATATACGATACGATAAACCAAAAAAATCATCGCAACACGAACAATGGCACGTGGCCTCAAAATAACTCGTATTGCAATAATCACGAACTCTACAAAAGTTCAAACAATAAAACGCCGATACGTTTTAAACGCGAATAAAATTATCAACCGCAGCGTCGCACACTGCAACCAAAATCTGAAGATCATAACGCGATCTAGCAAGGGCTCGAAATTTACAAATACAGACAATGATACGCACTAAAGAACTTTCACAAACGGAAAACGGGAAGGAAATCTACTAGTATTTACAAAAGAAAGAAATGAGGATTGGAACGGGAATCTGTGCTGCTTCAAGGTTAATTTATCATCTCAAAATTACTAATCTTCATTTAAAATATAACGATACAAACTCTAATAAATTGAACTCTACAAATTATAACTCAAAACAAAATAACTAATAAAATTATTCAAGAAAGAATTTGGCTTTACAAAATATCACAAAACGTAATCAAATGTAAGTTGACCATCTTTGTATTCATGAGAGCAAAAATTACGTTACTAAAACATTTTCAATATCAAATAAAATCTCATGAATAACAATTCAAACATAATATCAAAGAAATAAATTGTCAACTTACATCATTTTAAATCCAAACGAACAATTTCCATTTTGAATACAAATTCTTATCAGGCCGCATGGTGAAAATTAACCTTAAAATATCACAGACACAACGGAGACGGACCAGTAGGTGTTTGCTCAGCTCGGCAGCTCACGCAAGAGAACGAGATTGCACAGTCCAGTCGTATTTACGTGAATGCTAATTTCACAATCTTAAATCAATATTGCCAATTTACTAAAAAGTAAATACTCTATAAAAATATCATTTTTTATACACAATTTGACTCGTGACAAAAAGTGTTTTTGTCACAATATATATATATATATATATATACCGGGTGTTCGTTCAGCAAGTTCGTATGGTCGTTTAACATGCAGTTTCGATAATTAGCGATATACTTCTTTCGGAAAAATACTTAGAGTACTTTTCGATAGGACATAAAAAGTTCTATAATTTGGTTTTAGTTTTAATTTACTAGCATGTGTCGTTTGGGCGCTGGATTTTTTTTTGGATTTTTTGGTTTTTATTTTTTTTCTTAAAAACTATGGAGGTGTAGGAAAATAAGCATAATATGGAAAAATGCGGAATAATGTGTACTATAATTGAGTAAAGAAACCATTATTCTACGATAAACCTAGCGATTTGTTTCAAAATTAGACTTTAATTTTTCATTTATTATAAATTCTAATCGCAATATTTATTGGTTTATTAATTATCTAATAATAGTAGATTAGGTTAGGTTACTATTATTTATGTAATAGAATCTTTCGTTTCTTATTTTTATTAGTTTTGTATAAAAAAAATTTTGTAATTAATTTCGGAATTATATAAGTTTCGAATAATAAATTATATTATTAAACACTTTTAATTAATTAATAAATTATTAATATTATTCTATCAATTTATAAGTAAATAAGCTTATATTTTATTACATTATTTATTTCATTTAGAGTGTACCAAAGAAGAAAAAAAAAACAATGTATGACACAAACCAAGCAAGCTACGAGTTACGTATTAACTAAGAAACAAATATTTTACTACAAGATCACAATAGATCAATAGAACAATTAATTTAGAAAATTACATGTGTACATACATACACAATCACGCCATGTACCCAAAAGGGTGTGGCACAAACTCTTTTCATCATTCCGAAATCAGTCGCCTCCAAACATTCCTATCCAAACAAGCAACCTTTGCTTCATCCACATTCATAATTCCTCAAATACATGCTCTTTTATTCCTACTACTTGGAAACTTTCGCTCACGCAAAACACTCTCAATCATACCTCTCCAACTACTCATCGGACGTCCACGCATAGTACTTAAATAAAAAAAAAGACAAGATTAGAAGTATATGGATAAACCCATATATAGACTACTTTGACATTTCTCGGAAAGTAGGCAACACTGTATTTTAATAATATTATAATTTATGTAGGCATTAGGAAATACTTTTCTGAAAATTTGATCCAAATCGAATAAATAATGTAGCCACAATGAATTTTTTAAAAATTTAGTGATTTTTTTCTCGATAAGTTGGCAACACTGTATTTTGTTAAAATTGCATAATTTATTTAGGCACTAAAAAAAACTTTTATGAAAATTTGATTAAAATTGGTTAAATATAATGGTCATAATAAATTTTTAAAAATTTTACAAATTTTTTTCTCGGAAAGTTGGCAACACTGTATTTTGTTAAAATTACATAAATTATAGGAATACTAGGAGAATCTTTTGTGAAAATTTGAGTAAAATCGGTTGAATAACATGGCCATAATAAAAATTTTAAAACTTTAGTAATTTTTTTCTCGGAAAGTTGGCAACACTGAATATTAATAAAATTATGTAATTAATGGGAGCATTAGGGAAATCTTTTCTGAAAATTTGATCAAAATCGGATAAATAATGTAGCCACAATGAATTTTTAAAAACTTTAGTAATTTTTTTTCGGAAAGTTGGCATCACTGGAAAAAACCAAAACCACATGACCATCTTGGGCACTAGGCAAATTTATCCTGAAAATTTCATTATAATCGGTTGAACCGTCTAGGAGGAGTTGCGATCACAAAATTTTGTCTGACGACCGAGCGAGCGAGTGAGCGAGCGAGCGAGCTGACGACGCACATCCATACACCCACATAAACTAAGTTCAAATTCGTCATCTAGAGGCTATATGAAGGATTTCTATACATTTTTTTTTTTTTTTTGAAAATGTTACAGACACCGTACCAAACGCTATACTACTTTTTCCTTGCAGTCAAAGTAGTAAAAACACAGAAACAGAATTTCTGCATATTAACCCGACACAAACAAAATAGATTATATAAAAACATCATACTTAATTGGACTAACAAAATATTCTAATTAACTACACTATTTAATATAGAACTTAAGTAGAACTTATGTAAGAATTATATAAAAACAAAATATTCTATAACAAAATGCAGTTTATAAAGTTATTTGTTTTGCTTTGGAGAAATCGTTTATTGATCATTGGAAACATATATTAAAAGTATAAAATTGGATAACAAAAAGAAATATAAAATTAATATACTGATGGTAAAAATCAATTAGGATTATTAGATTATTGATTTTAGCTTCGTTTTAGAGCAAAATAAAAGCTGTTAAAACATAGAGTTAAAAAAAAAAAGGAGATTTTTCCGTAATTGTATTTATTAATAAGAAAAATCCGAAATTTTTATGAATTTTTTTCTCTGAAACAATTAAAGATATTGAATATCGGTTTTTTGAAGGTGAAAGAATAAATATTGATCTATTTTGAACAATTTTTATTTTAATTTTTGTTGTAAATTGACAAAGTTATAACAGTTTTTTCAAAAATCTGCAAAACGGATAAATGTGCAATAAATCCGACAAAATTATAATTTTTTTTCTGCAAAACTATAGATGGTATTTAAACGCGGTTTGTTGGGGCTGAAAGAATAGATCTGTAGCTATTTTAAGGAATTTTTATTTATACTTTTGTTGGAAAATGTCCATATTCTAACACTTTTTGCGAAAATCTGCAAAATTCTACAAATTGCCGCAAATCTGACAAAAATTATGATTTTTTATGAATTTTTTCTACAGAACTATAAAAGGTATTAATTCGCAGTTTTTTGGAGGTGAAAGAATGGACATTGAGCTATTGTGGGCAATTTTTATTTATACTTTTGTTGGAAATTGTCAAAATTATAACACTTTTTTTTCTGCTCCAAAACAGTGCATACCTGAAAATTCATATCTAATTTTTAACCAAAGTAAACAAAAAAAATTCACGAAAATAAGATCAAAATCTCCTCTTTCATCCAAAAAAAACCGCGGCTTAATATCTATTATACTTTTCGACAAAAAAGTTTCTAAACTTTGTTAGATTTGTTTTGCCCTAAATCGGATTATATAGGGAACCTTATTATGCCTCCGGAAAAACTTTTTAACTAAGTTAAAGCAATAAAATACCTTTTAAGGTGATGAATACATCGTATAGCATTGTATAGATCCAATATATTCTCCAATCTTTGGAATCAAGTTGAAGAAGAACTCTGTTTTCTTGATGAAGCATACGTGATCAAAAAATCTTAGGACAGAAAAACAAAAGTTATAATAGTTTTTAAATAATTAGAAAAAATATATTTATATATTTAGAACTAATCTACCTTTATTTTATTATATTTTTAATTGCATATAGGCCGTAATATTTTATTTTATTTGCTTAAACAAAGAAAATATTGACAATTTAATATTTGAATTTTTTTTTATATGCTAATTCTGTAAATATCTAAAAATTGTTAATAAATTACTAGTTGTACATAAATTAGCTAATTTTTCTAATAATTAGTTACCATAAATACGTAGTATTAAACGAATAAATCGAATGTAAAATTATTATTTTTTGTATTCCCACCATCTTTAATACAATTAATAATACAGGAATTATAAGCTAAAGCATAATTTTATATCAAATATAATAAATTCTAGAAATATTTTTTACTATTTTAAAAATTTGATTATTTTGTGTTTTCTGTTGAAGACGTACATTAATTATTAATTAAATATTAATACAGAACTAAAACCATACGGGCAGTTTTATTTTACTTAGTATTTGTGTATTTAAAGCCACGTAAAGTATAAATATTTATTTCCAATGTATAACTTAGTTAATTAAGTGTGTTAATTAAACGCGTTCGTTTGAATGAAAATATTAAATAAATTGGGGGTGTTTAATTATAATTATAAATGTATAAACACTAATTTGTTTTAATATTTAAATTCCTATAAATTTTATTGTGATAAATTATTGGAATTGGCATAACAAAATTTAAAATACAAAAGTTTTTTCTGTATTATTCGACGTTTCGATATAATATATAGAAGATCTTATTTAAAAATCATTTATATTATTATTATTATTATTTATTTACTTAGCTATTATGTAGCAATTTTTTTTTGTCTATTTTACTGTTTTTTTTTCAGGTTTTTTTGAGCAAATTTTGAAAAAATTCCAAGGGTACCTTGAGAAATTTTCAAAAATTTAGTTTTTATTTTTTTTCTACTAAACGATGCATCCTAGAATAATGGTTTCTTCACTCTATTATCGTACTCATTATTCCGCATTTTTCCATATCATGCTTATTTTCCTAGACCTCGTAGTTTTTGAGAAAAAAAAAAAAAATAAAAACCAAAAAATCACAAATAAAATTCTAGCGCCCAAACGGCACATGCTAGCAAATTAAAACTAAAATCAAATTTAGAACTTTTTATGCCCTATCGAAAAGTACTCTAAGTATTTTTCCGAATTTTACTCGAGAATGAAGTATATCGCAAATTATCGAAACTGCATGTTAAACGCCCATACGAACTTAACGAACTAACACCCGGTATATATATTTTCAATACGGTCGATTATTATTAAATATTAACACAGAATTAACCTAATTTCGTTTTGTATTTATGTAAAAGTAGCATAATTCCACAGACTTACTCAGTTTGAAAAAGTGCTGTGCTAGACGCGCCATAACTAATTCATTCTTAGCGCGTTTCCAAAGAATTTGGGGGCTGAAGAATTATCCTTCCAAATTCAAACCAAAGTCCAAATATAACTGAGTGAGCTGCGAGGATGGGGCGTTGGGACAATTCAAACACAATCACTCCATCTCCACCAAGACACCATATCATTATCAAACGGCCTGAAAAAACAATACAATTTATATAAATAATAATTCGATAAATATATATTATGAATTACGTACCCAATACAATGTATGCGTCCTGTGCCGTGTCTCTTCGATATCTGTAATAAATCATTCCGATCTGATCCTTGTACGGGGGCAAAACCCCGCATCCCCCACTCGATAATCTCCGCTATCCATCATCGATATATCTGATTGTATGCCCTAGAAAAGATATGGAAAATACAAACAATAATTAATAAACTAAATTATTATTATTATTATTTATGTTTTAAATGGCAAATAAATTATATAATCACGTTCTTCGTCAATGAAACTAACCTAATTTCTTTGACGTATCTACGCAAATAAAACTGAATATATATGATAAAATATAATAAAACACCTAAAAATTGGTTTGTTTACATTCGTGACTATGACACCACAATTTTACTACGCGGTTAAATCAACTTAACAGCAATTTCTAGCAAACTTACCAATAAAAACTCGTAGATATACGTTTATTATCATCATTTCATTGAATATTTATTGCCATAATTTGGTAATAAAATGCTATAACATTGCAATGACACAAATCTTTATTAACGCAATTAAATCAACTTAGAAGTAATTTCTAAACAAGCACCAATAAAAATACGTAAATAAATATCTATTTTCATCATTTCATTGAATATTTCTTGTCATAATTTGTAATAAAATGCTATAAAATATACGAGAAACAACTTCGCGTTCAATTTATATCACAACTGACAGCTAGCAGCCATTTTGATCTCCTATCAGCCATGTTAAATATATGATAATAATAAATTTATTATAATTATTTTATTTGGTAATAAAACTCGAGAAAAATGTATATAAATGCAAAAAACGCGATAAAAACATGATTTATAATTAATAGGGGGGGATGTATGGATTAAAAATATAATAAATATAAAATAAATATACATATGTAGAAAATTACAAGCGAAAATAACCCTTAATGTATATTAATATAAGAATGAGTATTGAATGAAAATATAATCCTGTTATATTAAATATAAATTTATTTATTTATTATTATTATTTTAATCGTTAAATATATTAAATATTATAATTAAAATAAAATAAATTAATTTTAATAAAAACCAGACACAATACATGTTATGAATTTGACAGTTACAAAATTTAACCTATGAAGTTGTCTGATTTTTATAACAAACAAATTGCAGCTAACTTCTTTCGTCATATTCATTTGACCCTTGGTGTGAACGGGCTATTAGACAGGTTCAGGGAGGACCTGGACAGGTATTAGCGGGTTTGGAATGATGTTGAAGAAAAATTGTCAAATTCTAACAAACAGCAAATACAAATCTAACTAATGGATCTAACATTTTTTGTTCGCGATCACACAAATGTGATCGGAAAAATTAATTATCAGGTAAGATTAACGCTTTTATTGTAATTAACATATATATATATATAAATAAATTTAAATTTATTCCAGGGCGTTGTAACCAAACATAATACAAAGTTATGCCAATTTGAATTAGATTCTTTTATTACCGTTCATTATGTTCACAAGTTTAAATCTTATAATTATATCCGATTACCACGTACACATGAACAAGTTACTATTTTCAACGGTTTACTTTCTCGATCAAGAAGACATATAATTTTAACTGAGCAATCTAATATCGTTTGGAACAATAATTATGTACAGAAGCGAGAAAAGGAATGCTTTTATTATATGGAATTAGTTTATAAATTTAATATTAAAAAACCACTATATTTTCTACGTCTTAATAAATTAAATGACTCTTTGAAAATATTTACTCCGGAATTTTGTCAGTTAGCGTTACGAGCGAATAATGTAACTCGTGAGGATATTACCGTCCGGATTGTATCCATTTTGTTAAAAGCAAATTCCGAACTAAAAGAATATAATATAAAATTTCCAGTTAGTTTCAAGATTGATATCACATTACCATCTACATGTGACACATTGGTGTGGAATTTCGGAGTATATACGAACAAATTAACCGAGGATTACTTAGTGGGCCATTTACGCATTTCTAAAAACTTTGGATTTGTTGTTCTTCAAGATTCGCAACATTTTATCCCTTGTATTATTGTTCCAAATGATACAAGTAATTTTTCCGAACAAATGCTGGCTTGCTTAGATCATTTTGTTTTAATCAAAAAGTATCACGTTTTCGAGGAGTATAATAAAAATTATTGTAGAATGAATTATTTATATATAAATATAAAAGATATTGAAATATTAAATCTCCAAAGTAATGCATATAATAAGTTCATAAATAAAAATGAGAACGAACAAATTGTAAAGATTAAAATCTTACATAAATGCGAATTAAGTATAAAAAATAATCAATTTCAATGCTTTTGGATCTGTAATAATGTCGATGAAGACAATTCTAAGCCCAGCTTTTTCATACGACTGATTGGAAAACACCTTTTAAATTATCCAGCTTTAAATAGACAAGACATATGCGATATTATTTCAACTAATCGACAATTTATCAGCAACTTTCGAAATCTGTAAGTTTTTTTTAATTTCAAATAAAATCTTTGTTAGATAATTTGTTTTTCAACGGTGTTCCTTTGGTAATATATTATTGGATGGGCTTTTAAGGAACTTATTAATAAGATAAATTCTTAATTATTTAAAAAATATATTGGACGTTTCAATATATTTTATAAATAATTAAGATTGTATCTTATTAATAAGTTCCTCGAAAAGCCCATCCAATAATTTAGATAATTTGTTGAAATTTATATTAATAATTGACAATATGTTGTATATACTTAACAATGTATTAGTTTGAATGATTTATTGAAAATTAAATTATAATTTTTTTCTATGATTGCGTAACTTAATTTTTCGCAAATTAGTAGAATTCTGATACATACTTTAAAGTTAAATGAAAATATATGGCTATTATTTATTAAAGAAATATTATTGTATTAAAATAATATTATAAAAAAATCCCAAAACCACACTTAAATTAAAATAAAGCTAAATACGTATTTCGGAAGCTAAGCTTCCATCTTCAGTAGCTAAATAAAATCTACAAATCAGTGATTTTCGACAAGTGCTTAAGTGTTTATGTACTTTGGATCACAGGCAAGATTTTTGTAGATTTTATTTAGCTACTGAAGATGGAAGCTTAGCTTCCGAAATACGTATTTAGCTTTATTTTAATTTGAGTGTGGTTTTGGGATTTTTTATAATATTATTTTTATTTAAATTTTGCCACAGTAGATCATTTTCTAATCTTTTATAAATATTATTGTATTTAATAGAGAAAGTGAATACAAGTACAATTTTGAAAACCGTCGATTACCAATATTTACGTTGCCCGATAACGCTCGCATTCAACTGAATTCAAATAAGAAATCCGGTTCCGATTCAACAGAAGATGATGATAGATTGCTCACAATTGCAGAGGCGCATGATTATTTAAAACAACAAAATAAACAAACCTCAAAACTAGTTTCGTTTCAAGGCATTCTGGTTCAAAAATATTTTGTTGAACCGTATTCCGGCCAAACGGAAACTACCTCAAATTCAGCATTTGGAACACCGGGTATTTATTTGTTTTATATTTAAGGCCATTTCAAGGCAAACAAAAGGCTATTATTCAGGCAGGTGGTGGGAATATAAAAAAAGGCTAATTTTACATTCGATTTATTCGTTTAATACTACATATTTATGGTAACTAATTATTAGAAAAATTAGCTAATTTATGTACAATTCATAATTTAATAACTATTTTTATATTCAGACAGAATTAGCATATAAAAAAAAATTAATCAAATATATAATTGTCAATATTTTCTTTGTTTATTATTATTTTGATTGCTAAAAATATATGTATTGTTAATTATAATAAAGATTAATCATATTTGTTTTCAAATAAAAAACATGTGTGAGATAAGAGAAAATCGCATTTTTCAAGGAAAATGATGAAAATTATTTTTTTACAAATAAACTGCACATAAATAAATTCTGAAATTAATACATAAGTACTATAATAACAATTAACAACATATATATTTTTTGGCAATCAAAATAATAATTAACAAAGAAAATATATTTGATTAATTTTTTTTATATGCTAATTCTGTAAATATCTAAAAATTGTTATTAAATTATTAATTGTACATAAATTAGGTAATTTTTCGAATAATTAGTTACCATAAATATGTAGTATTAAACGAATAAATCGAATGTAAAATTATCCTTCTTTGTATTCCCACCACCTGCCTGGATATAGCCTTTTGTTTGCGTTGAAATGGCCTTAACCCTTTCGGAACGGAATAGATTTTTCTGAATAATAATAACCACTGTAAAAATGTAACTAAATTTATATTATATAGCTTTTAACAGTAAAATAACAACATTTTTGTAATTTTACTTTGTGATAATTTACGTAATATTATTTTTTTTATGGAAGAAGAAAAAAAAATTACAGTCAAAGAAAATATAAAAAAACTTTTATTTGTGGGTATTTTACCTAAAAGTTGAAACACAAATCAGCAAATCCGAGTCACCCTGTATTTAAAACCTGGAATATTTTTACATTTTTATTCGTTTCAAGCAAATCCAAAACTATTATGAAGAATAATTTTTTTTGTGTGCTGGATAATAAAAATTATACCATATGCTAACATTTTACTTAAAAAAAAATGAATATCTCGTTTATTAGAAAACTTTTACTAAGGTGTTTTGGCGTTAATCGCCTTGTTTTGACCTGTAGTATCACCCCTTAAAAATAAAATACCTTCATTGCAAACACCCTGTATATATATATATATATATATATATATATATATATATATATATATATATATATATATATATATATATATATATATATATATATATAGTTCATTTATGATTGCCTAAGGCTCATGTAGAAGCCCCTGTTTCAGGGTCAATAATTTTAGCGGGGATTATGTTAAAATTAGGGGGGTATGGTTTATTACGTATTTTATCAATATTTGTTATAATTAATATAAAGTTTTCAATATTATTTGTTAGAATTAGATTAGTAGGAGGTATGTTAGTTAGATTAATTTGTTTACGTCAAACTGATCTAAAATTATTAATTGCTTATTCTTCAGTAGCTCATATAGGCATAGTTTTAGGAGGTATTATAACTTTAAATTATTGGGGGTTTTGTGGTTCTTTAATAATAATAATTGCTCATGGTTTATGTTCATCTGGTTTGTTTTGTTTAGCTAATATTTCTTATGATCGAATAGGAAGACGAAGAATATTTATAAATAAGGGGCTAATAAATTTAATACCAAGAATAACTTTATGGTGATTTTTACTATGTTCTTCTAATATAGCAGCCCCTCCTTCAATAAATTTGATAGGTGAAGTTAGTTTATTAAATAGATTGATATCTTGAACTTGAGTTTCAATATTAATATTAATATTTTTATCCTTTTTTAGAGCTGTATATACTCTTTATTTGTATTCTTATAGTCAACATGGTAAATTTTATTCAGGTAAATTTGCTTGTTCATCTGGGTATATTCGGGAATATTTATTATTATTTATACATTGATTTCCTTTAAATTTATTAGTTATTAAAAGTAATTTTTTTATATTATGAATTTAAATTTAAGTAGTTTATTTTAAAATTTTGATTTGTGGTGTCAAGGATGTAATTTTTTTACCTTAAATTATTAATAAAATTTCTATTTGTATTATTAGTTTTTTTTCATTATTTATCTTAGGAATTTCTTTGTTTATTTTTAGTTTAAAATTTTTATTTATAGACTATACAGTTTTTATTGAATGGGAATTAGTAAGTTTAAATTCAAGTTCAGTAGTTATAAGAGTTTTATTTGATTGAATATCTTTAATGTTTATAAGCTTTGTTTTATTTATTTCTTCTATAGTTATTTTTTATAGAAATCAGTATATAGAAGGAGATTTAAATATTAATCGATTTATTATGTTAGTATTAATATTTGTTTTTTCAATAATATTGTTGATTATTAGTCCTAATTTAATTAGAATTTTATTAGGTTGAGATGGATTAGGGTTAGTTTCTTATTGTTTAGTTATTTATTATCAAAGAATTAAATCTTATAATGCTGGAATATTAACTGCATTAATAAATCGTGTAGGTGTAGGGGATGTAATATTATTAATTTCTATTACTTGAATATTAAATTATGGGAGATGAAATTATATTTTTTATTTAGATTATATAAAAAATGACTCATATACAATTGATTGGCTTATTAGTGATAGTAGCTGCAATAACTAAAAGAGCTCAAATTCCATTTTCTTCTTGACTTCCTGCTGCTATAGCAGCTCCTACACCTGTTTCTGCCTTGGTTCATTCTTCTACTTTAGTAACTGCTGGGGTATATTTATTAATTCGTTTTAATGTTATTTTAAGAGGAAATTTAGGTTTATTTTTATTATTAATTTCAACTTTAACAATATTTATAGCAGGATTAGGAGCAAATTTTGAATTTGATTTAAAAAAGATTATTGCTTTATCAACTTTAAGTCAATTGGGATTAATAATAAGAATTTTATCCATAGGAAATTATAAATTAGCCTTTTTTCATTTATTAACTCATGCTTTATTTAAGGCTTTGTTGTTTATATGTGCTGGGGCTATTATTCATAATTTAAGGGATACTCAAGATATTCGTTTTATAGGTAATTTAATAGTTCATATACCATTAACTTGTATTATTATAAATGTATGTAATTTAGCTTTATGTGGGATACCTTTCTTAGCAGGATTTTATTCTAAGGATTTGATTTTAGAAGTTGTTTCTATAAGAATAGTAAATATTTTAATTTTTTTTTTATTTTTTTTATCTACAGGATTAACTGTATGTTATTCATTTCGTTTATGTTATTATTCAATTACTGGGGACTTTAATTTTTATTCTTTGCATTCATTAAATGATATAAGTTGAATTATGTTAAAAAGTATATTATTTATATTAATTTTTGTTATTTGTGGGGGAAGAGTGTTGATATGACTAATTTTTCCAACTCCTGTTATAATTTGTTTACTTTTAAAATTAAAAATATTGACATTATTTGTATGTTTTATTGGTGTTTGATTAGGGTATGAAATTTCTAAGTTTTCTATCGGTTGAGTTAATAATTCTATAAATTTTTATCAGTATAGATATTTTTTTGGATTTATGTGATTTATACCAAATATTTCTACTTTTTCAATAAATTATATTCCTTTAATATTAAGTTATTCTTTATATAAGAATTTTGATCAAGGATGAAATGAATATTTTGGAGGGCAAGGGTTTTATAAATTAATAAAAAATAATTCTGTTTTTATTCAATTTTTACAAAATAATAATATAAAAATTTATTTAATTTTAGTTGTATTATGATTAATTGTAGTATTTATATTAATATTTATTTAAGAACTTAAATAGCTTATAATTAGAGTATGATATTGAAGATATTAGGGAAATTAATTTAATTTTTAAGTATTTATAAAAACTGAAAATTTTATTTTTACATTGAAAATATAATGTTTTATTTTAAACTATATAAATAGAAATATAAACGGAATTTAACCGCTAAAGAAAAAAGTTAGCAGCTTTCTCTTGTTCAGCATATTTCTTTAATTAGAATAATTATTCAATGATATCATTAACAGTGATAAGCCTCTATTTTGGCTTTAATTAATTAAATAAGGGTGAATTTCACCAAATTTTTAGGTCGAAACTAAATGTAATAATTTACTTCTTATTTAAGATAAATTGATTAATCAATACCTTTTGAATGCAAATCAAATATTATATTTAACTATTATCCTAACTGACGTCAATTAATTTACTATTGCATTTTATAAGTTTAATTTCAGAGTTCTTAAAGTTTTTGCGTAAAACAGCACTAAATTTTTCATATACTGGTTGTTTGAAATATAAATAATATTTTACTTTAGGCACAATAAAATCTTTAATAAATTTTATTATGTCATTTTCAAAATTAATTTCAGAAATTTGAAGTTTAATTCGTATTTTGTCATTGTGATATTTTTTAATTTTAGGTGGTGATGGAGAGTGTTTAACTTCCGAAATAATAACTTGATTTTTACCTATGTTTACGGGTGATTCGGTAATAGGTATGCCGATAATGGGGTGTTCTGGACTTGAGTGTATTGTGTCATCTGTGTCTGAGTTATCGGGTTCTGCAATCATTGATTGTGAATCGCGATTTTGGTCAAGTGTTTCATTAAAGTTTTCTATGTAATCGAAAAGATTTTGTGTACCGGGATCTACTGAATTTACATTTAATTCTATACGCGATAACGCGTCTGCATTTTTATTTAAAGTTCCCTTTTTATAAATTATTTCGTAATCGAATTCTTCTAATCGTAAACGCCATCTAATTAATTTTGAATTGGGTTCTTTAAGTGAAAATAACCATTGCAGCAGCGGCTTATGGTCGGTAACAATTTTAAATTTTCTACCGAATAAATACGGACGAAAATATTTAGTGGCCCACACTATAGCTAATAGTTCTTTTTCTATAGTTGAGTAATTTTGTTCCGAATCATTAAGAGTGCGACTGGCATACGCGATTGGTAAATCGGATCCGATTGGGCCTTGAGACAATACGGCTCCGAGAGCAAAGTTACTTGCATCGGTTGTAAGATTAAAAGATTTTGAAAAATCGGGATATTGTAGAATGGGTTTGTTTATTAAAAGATTTTTACATGTATTGAAACAATTAACATATTCGGGATTTTTAATATTAATTACTGAATTTTTCTTTAAACATTTCGTTAGCGGTTTTGTAATGTCAGCAAAAATTTTTATGAATTTACGATAATAACCGAGTAAACCTAAAAATGCTTTTATCTGTTTTGTAGTTTTTGGAATCGGATAATTTTTGATTGCTTTAATTTTGTCTGGATTGGGCTTAACTCCTTCAGGGGTTACAACATGGCCTAAATAAGAAACTTCTCGTCTAAAAAAATTCGGATTTGTCAATTTGTATTTTTAAATTAGCTTTTCGCAATCTTTTGAATACGGTCCTGATACTTTCTATGTGTTCTTGTAAGCTGGTACTAAATATAATGACGTCATCGAGATAAACTAAACATATGTCATTTATCAAATTTCTTAGAACATTGTCCATGACTCTTTGAAATGTAGCCGGTGCTGATTTTAAACCGAATGGCATGCGACAGAATTCGTAATGACCGTTTTCTGTACTGAACGCGGTTTTTGGAATATCGTTTTCTTCCATTTCTATTTGGTGAAAACCGGACGCGAGATCTAGGGTTGTGAAATATTGACATCTACCTAATTTATCTAACAATGTATTGATATTGGGTATTGGATATTTATCGTCGATAGTTTTTTCGTTAAGTTTTCTAAAATCGATTACAATACGCCATTTCTTTTTACCTGATGGGTCTAATTTCTTTGGTACGATCCAAATTGGCGATGACCAAGCCGCGAAAATGAGGGTCTAATAATATTTTGTTTTAACATTTTTTGAATTTGATTTTTTACTTCATATCTGTGTATTTCTGGGAATCTGTACGACTTACAATTAGTGTAAACAGGCAACTCGTCTTTAGTACGTATGCGGTGTTTAATTTCATTTGTAAAAGATAAGGGTTTATCATCTGTGTGGAAAAGGTCACTGTACTGTTTAATTAAATTTTTTATTGCTAATTTTTCATCAGTGTTTATGTGTTCTGTTCTAATTTGTGAAATGTCAAATTTATTATGAAATTTTTGGTTTTGAAAATTAATATTGTTTATTCCAAAATTATTTAATGATTGTACTTGTAATAAATTTGAAGTGTTTACTATGCATTCTTTATCGTTTGTGTTTATAACAGGATAATACGTTATATAATTTTTTATTTTTGCAATACCTTCTGGAATTTTAACATTTTTAATATTTATTTCTGAAATAAATACTTCGCCGTTTTCTATGTTGTTAATATGAAATTTTGTTATTTTTTCTGTTTTTGGAGGAATTGCAGTGTAAGGCATGTGTGTAATAGGTTTGTAAAAATGAATTTTTATTTCAGTTTTTGGTGTTATGATTTTGTCGTGAGTGAGATCAATAATAGCTTCTAATATTTTTAAGTGATCGAGTCCGAGTAAAATATCAAAATGACTATGAAAATCAAATAAATAATATTTTAAAATAGTATTAGAATTTTTGAATAAGTTTGAATTTGGCAATAATATACTAAAATTTTCTACTGATGTGCCGTGAGCTGTAGTGATTTGAAATGTGTCGTTTTGAATTTTATTTTTAAAGAATTTATTTGCAATTTCTGGTTTTATAAAAGAACGCGTGCTACCGGTGTCAATTAGCACTTTTAAATTGTATTCTGGGTAAATAATAAATGGTAACTCGCTTTGATTATGCGATAAAGTTAATGATTCAAAATTTAATTTGTTTCCGAGGCTTTTATCTCTAAAAAATTATTCGGATAATTTTGATCGTCTGGTTCGGAAATAATAACATTACTATCGTCATAAATTTGCTCGTCACAATTTTGATAATCGATATATTGATCGCTAGAATTTTGTTCGTCAAAATTTTGATAATTATAATATTGCTCGCTATTATTTTGTTCATAATTTAAGTCGTTTATTTATGTGTTAAAAAGTTCTTCTGCTACGTATTTTGGTGTTTGTCTGTATTGTGCGTGCATATTTTGATAAGGACGCGGAGCAACAAAGCCGGAAGGGCCAGGTTTAGGTGTAAACGTTTGTCGTGTACTCACACTCATAGGCGTGGGTGTAGGTAATTTTTTGTAGGGATTTGGTTGGAACACGTTTTGTTTTTGTGTTTGCGTTAAATTTTTATTTGTGTAATGATTATTATGTAATAGTGGAAATCTGTAATTGGATTGTTGTGGTGTAGGTCTATAATTTAATTGTTGCGGTGTAGGTCTGTAGATTAATTGTGGTTGTGTATTTTTATATAAATGTGTTTTGTTTGTGTGTGCGAATGTTTGATTTTGTTTGGCTCTAATATTTTGTTGTGAACTTAATTGTCTTTCTAGTTGAAAATCATTAGTTAACATATTAAGCGCGGTGTTCATATCAGGAGGATTTTTAGTCCTCATTAGTGTACCTAAGGGCTATTTGAGTCCTCTTAAAAGAATTCTAACAGCGTATGATTGAAAATAGGCTATTAAAATTTTACTATCTTCCGCTTTAATTTGTGTTGATATATACGAAATTTGTAAATTTAAAATTTCTTGAACTCTATTAAAAAATTCGAAAGCAGTTTCGTTAATTTGTTTGAGTTCGGTTAGTTCAATATTTAAAGTGAAACAATCACGTTTATCAGCGTATGCATCTAATAATGCTTTCTTTAAATCTGAAAAATTTGAGATTGTACAACTCGCGATATTGATAGCAGCATCGCCCTTAATTTTAGCTAAGATACTGGACATCAGATATTCATTCTGAAATGCAGTTACGTCGCTAGCATTATAAAAAACTTCAGTCATATTTGAAAAATTTAAATTATTAGTTTCGTTAAATAAATTTTCTAAACTTTGCACTATATTACTTGTGTTTTCTAGGCTTTGCAATGAGTTACAGGATTGGTCTGAATCTGAATCTGTATCTGAATCGTCGTAAACGATTCTTATTGATTGTCTGATATCTCTAAATGACATTTAAATTGTACTTACAGAATAACAATCAGTTTGTCCATTTGTCTCTCCTCTCTTATGCACAGATTGGATTGATGTTGAACAATAAAAGTATAAATAAAAATTCCTTAAAATAGCTACAGATCTATTCTTTCAGCCCCAACAAACCGCGTTTAAATACCATCTATAATTTTGCAGAAAAAAATTTATAATTTTGTCGGATTTACTTCACATTCACCCGATTTTGCAGGTTTTTGGAAAAAGTGTTATAACTGTCAGTTTTTAACAAAAATTAAAATAAAAATTGCTCAAAATAGATCAATATCTATTCTTTCACTTGCAAAAAACCGATATTAAATATCTTTAATTGTTTCAGAGAAAAAAATTCATAAAAATTTCGGATTTTTCTTATTAATAAATACAATTACAGCAAAATCTCATATATTTTTTGAACTCTATGTTTTAACAGCTTCTATTTTGCGCTAAAACGAAGCTAAAATCAATAATCTTATAATCGTAATTGATTTTTACCATCAGTATATTAATTTTATATTTCTTTTTGGTTATCCAATTTTATACTTTTAATATGTTTCTTCCAATGATCAATAAAAGATTTCTCCATTAAAACAAATAACTTTATAAACTGCATTTTGTTATAGAATATTTTGTTTTTATATAATTCTTACATAAGTTCTACTTAAGTTCTATATTAAATAGTGTAGTTAATTAGACTATTTTGTTAGTCAATTAAGTATGATCTATTTGTTTGTCGGGTTAATATGCACAAATTTTGTTAATACAAAGAACTAAATTAAACACTTGTTACAATTTTAAAATAAAGGCAAAATCCAATACACTTTTTTTCTTTATTTAAATTATAACTAATGATTTACTTAGTTCTCATGGAATGAGTGTTTGGCATTGCAGTTTCGGATAATCATACGATTTTATATCGACTGTAATACATAATATTTATACAATAATTAATAACTTATTTATTTTATATATTCGACAAATATCTTTCTTGTTAGTTTGATTGCGAAGCATGATTTGGTTTCGTATTAATGTTGATGTGATAAAAAACATCGTTCTCTTTGGCTATATTTAACTTATGATATATGCAGCAGCTATTCTGCTTATTGCATTTAAATTTCTAGATTTTTTTTAGCTTAGATTGACACTTTAACTTAAAGAAATAAATATATAAAACTATATAAAGGATTCTAGTTTCTATACTAGCTATGTATTTAATATCTTATCTTTCTAAATATCTAAATATGGTAGCAGTTTTATTATAAATTTATCTCTTTTCAGGCTGTGACGAGAACCGAATTTTGAACTGAATCGAATTTGTATCGGACGCTCAGAGTCCAATATGATAATGGTGTCCTGGTGGACTGTTTGGAATGTTGGTGATTATATTAATAGGGACGACTTTTAGCTGCGCTTGGAAACTTTGGATTGATTCGATTCGGAAGGATAATTCTTCAGCTAAGAAGTTAATACAAATAATGCTGAATGCTTCTGGGATCGAGATCCGAATTTTGAACCGAGAATAGAATTTATATCGAAGCTACGATGTCAAATGGGCTTTTGTGGAGCGGAACAGTTCGGTTTGGACTGATTCGATTTGGAAGATAATTCTCATGGAAACGCCCAGGAATTAATTAGTTATGGGGTCCAATTTTCTAGCAATCGTTAATTGTTAACAGAGTAAGTTACAATAATTCTTATTTATTCTTCGGAATTATGTTATTTTTACACAAATAGAAAGCGAATTTAGGTTGAGTTCTGAAAAATATTTTACTATGAATTTTTTGTTTTGTTTTTTTTATTTTATAGAACTTTACCTATAGTAATATAGTAAAAAAAATCTTTCAGAACTCAAATTATATTAAAATGAAACAGCTTTAGGTTCTAGTTCTGTATTAATATTTATTAATAATCGACCATACACTCAACGTAAATAAACAAGTTACTAGGCAACAAACTAAGTTACTAGATTATAAAATTTATACGATTTTTAATTAATGGCATTGAGTTAAATTAAATTTGGCTTCCATTAATTAAAAAAAAATCTATATAATTTCATAATCTAGTTACTTATTTGTTACGTTTAGTAACTTGTTTCTATGTTCTGTTTATTTATTGATAAAGACATACATTGATTAATATCGATTATTATATAATTATTAGATACAGAACTACTTAAAAAAACATAGAATGTGTGAATGCCAGAGACACTTATTTACTTTAACTAACCCAATCTAATTTTAAAGCAACAGATTAGAAGTAGATATGGGTAAACCCATATATAGACCACTATGACATTAGCAAAACATTTTCAAAACTTTCCAAAACTTCTTAAAACTTTCTTAAACTTCCTAGAACTTACTAGAACGTTTTAAAACTTTCCAAAACTTCTTAAAACTTTCTTAAACTTCGTAGAACTTTTTAGAACTTTTTAAAACTTTCCAAAACTTCGTAAAACTTTTTAAAACTATCCAAAACTTCTTAAAACTTTCCAAAACTTCTTAAAACTTTCTTAAACTTCCTAGAACTCTTTAAAACTTTCCAAAATTTCTTAAAACTTTCTTAAACTTCCTAGAACTCTTTAAAACTTTCCAAAATTTCTTAAAACTTTCTTAAACTTCCTAGAACTCTTTAAAACTTTCCAAAACTTCTTCAACCTTTTTTGAACATTTTAGAACTCTTTAAAACTTTCCAAAACTTCTTAAAACTTTCAAAAACTTCTTAAAACTTTTTTAAACTTCCTAAAACTTTCTAGAACTTTTTAAAACTTTCCAAAACTTCTTAAAATTTCCTCAAACTTCCTAGAACATCCTAGAACTTTCTAAAACTTCTTAAAACTTTCGAAAATTTTCCAAAATTTCTTAAAATTTCCTAGAACTTCCTAGAACTCTTTAAAACTTTCTAAAACTTCTTAAAACTTTAGATACAGAACTACTTAAAAAAAAACATAAAATGTGTGAATACGAGAGACACTTATTTACTTTAGAAATCGCAAATTAACTAAATCGATTTGATACTTAAACATGGATAAAAATATTTGATGAAAATTATTTAAAACACCCACTGTGGAAATGTTGATGATAATTAGGAAAAAATAATAAAATTTATTTATTTGTCTTGATTTCCACTCGTATTTTTTCTTTTTTTTTTATTAAAAATTGACGACCGCGGTTTCAACCAATATATTGGCCATCATCGGGTCTGGTACAGACTAGAATACAATACAACACAATATATTCAAGGCCATTTTCGAAATATTCAGATCAAAACATTAACATTATAATTTTTAACAATATAAAAATATAAATTATATTAATTACATTAAGAGATACAACAATAATTAAACTGAAATACATTTAAAAAATATTTATAACCTATATAACATCAATTTTTTACTTACATTAATTACAGGAAGTCATATTCTAATTGAAAAACATACATGTGTGTGTTTCCACATTCTGAACGAATTTTTTTTGTCTTTTTCATATAATAATAAACAATAACAATATAATAAAAACTATTTGTCGTAGAATAAAACCAAATCAACGTTTAAAATTTAAAATTATAAAATTCATGAATTCAATCACTTGTCAAGGTAAATTGTAATGCGTGGTGCAATTTGTTTGTGGCTGAAGGTCATAGCTGTTTTTTCAAGTAGTGGTGAGTAATCAAATTTTGTTTGTTCATTTAGCACCATTGTAACTCCTTCTCTTGACAATTTGTTTATTTCAAAAGCTTCCAAAAAATTTAACGAAAAGCCTTTATTATGAGTATGTAATATTTCATAATCATGATTTATATCAAACTTATGACCTGTTTTAAGAATATGATCTGCAAAATGAGATTTATTTATTAATTTGTAATCTATACATCTCTGATGTTCTCTGAATCTGGTTTTGAAAGATCTACCCGTTTGTCCGCAATAAGCAGCTCCGCATGATTGACAGATTAATTTATATACCCCGCTCTTGTTTAATAAATCCATTTTATCAATTTTTTGACATATTTCGAACTTTAAATTAGATGTAGGTTTTAAAGACAAAGTAATATCATTTTTCACTACATTTTTTATTTTATCACGTAAGTGTGGTATATATATATGGTAAAGCAAAAAATCGTTTTTTGTTATCGTTATTTGAATTTAACGTTTGAAGAACGCCACTATAAGCTAAATTAATATTCAATTTTCTTTTTTTCTTTTCAATTAATCTGTCAACTGTAACTGTTGGAAAATTATTGTTTATGGCAATTTGTTTTATAATTGATACTTCTTTGTTGAAATTAACTGAATTAAGTGGTATTGAAAATAATCTATGAATATATGAATTAAATGCCGCCATTTTATGTTGAAAGCTATGTGTGGAATTAAAATTAATAGTATCATCAGTTTGAGTAGGTTTTCTAAATATTTCAAATTCTAAACTGTTGTTATTTTTTATTAAAGTTAAATCCAAAAAATTTATTCTATTGTTATCCTCAATTTCCAGTGTAAATTTTATGTTAGAATGAAGGCTGTTAAGTTTATCATGAAAGTCATTTAATTCCTGAATACTACCATTCCAAAAACATAAAACATCATCTACATAACGCACCCAAAACTCTATTTTTGAAGCTAAATTGATTTCGTTAAAAATGCGTTTTTCGAAATTTTTTTAAATTATTTCTGCTAATGTTGGGCTCAAAGGAGAACCCATGAATAATCCTTCCTCGTTTCTGTAAAAGTTGTTATTGAAAACAAAGAAGTTTTGATCTAAACAAACTGTCAAGAGATGGAAAAATTGTGTACAAAAATCATTGGACCAGTTACAATCTATTAAAAACTCTTTTATCAGATCTTTAGTTTCAACCACCCCGGTACTTTGGTGAACAAATTTGTTACATCGAATGACACCAAGAGCATATTGTGATTTAAAACCTTATTATTGATTTTATTAACTAATTCAGCATTATTTGAAATACTATATTCTGATGTATAGTCAAAGTTTTTTGAATAATTTTATTTAACCATTTTGCTAACGAATATGTCGGAGAATCCACAAAAGAAATAACAGGTCTGATGGGAATATCCTCTTTATGAATTTTCGGTAAACCATATAAAATCGGTGCTCTTGGGTTCATTGGACAACAAATATTTCCCATTCATGAATTCTATAAAATCTTTAGAAAACTTTAATGCATTTTTAACTTTTGAAACAAAACCATTTGTTGGATTGTTGTCTATTTTAGATATATTGTTATTTATTATGAAGTTATCAACCTTTTCTATATAATCTGTTTTATTCAAGATAGTAATACAATTTCCTTTATCCGATTTCGAAACAATCAAATCATTATCTTTTACAATTTTGTTAAATTCTCTCAAAGTTTTTAATTGATCATTATTATTTTTATTGTTATTTCTATTAACACTAGAATTATTTTTAGTTTTATTAAAATAATTAGATATATGGAATAATATCCTGTCTATTACATCGCTATTATCTAAATGTTTAAAAATGTATTCCATTTCAGCTGCAAAAATTACTATCTGTTTTTTTTTTTCAGTAGGTTGTTTGAAGGGGTTAAATTTCAACCCGTAACTTAATAACTTAGATTGTTCGTCGGTGAAGTTAATATTTGACAAGTTAAGAATCCTATCGTGAAACTTATGAATAACTGAAACCTCATTATAATTATAAAAAATAAATTAAAAAAATAAATAAATAATTAACAATTTTTATTTTTTTGCATTAAACACCATTAATTTTATATTTATTTATCTAATTAAACATTAGACAATTTTTAATTAGATAAATAAATATAAAATTAATGGTGTTTAATGCAAAAAAAAAAAATAAAAATTGTTAAACATTTACACCAAAAGAATTTATAAAAAAAATTAAATAAATAATTATTTATTGAAATAAAATAACTGTTTGTTTGTGTATGTGTTTTTTTACAAGGTTACTAGGTTTTTTTGAAAGGTCATGACTGTTTTTTTACAAGGTTATGACTATTTTTTACAAGATTATGAAGTTTTTCACAAGATTACTAGATTTATCACGAGGTTAAATATAGACGTCTTATATAAAACAATCAAAACCTTGTGAAAATAGCCATAATTTTGTGAAAAAACCTAGTAACTTTGTAAAACACAGTCATAACTTTCTGAAAAACAGTCATAATTTTATAAAAAATATTAAAACTTTGTAAAAACAGTCATAATTTTATTTAAAAAAAAGTAGAAACCTTGAAAAAAAAACATTAAAACAGTCATAATCTTGTTAAAAATATCAAAACCTTGTAAAAACAGTCATAATTTTATTAAAAAAACTAGAAATCTTGTGAAAAAACATGAAAACAGTCATAATCTTGTAAAAAATATCAAAATCTTGTAAAAAACCAGTCATAACTTTCTAGAAATCCTATTAATCTTCTAAAAAATTAGTCATAATCTTCCAAAAAAATCCAGTAACCTTCCAAAAAACCTAATAACCATGTAAAAAAACAGTCAAAACCTTCCAAAAACCCTAGTAACCTTGTAAAAAACAGTTATAACCTTCCAAAAAATCTAATAACCTTCTAAAAAAACCTAGTAACCATTTAAAAAACAGTCCAAAACCTTTCAAAAAAAACCTAATAACCTTCCAAAGAACCTAGTAACCATGTAAATTTAATTAAAATTTTAAATTATTACAGAGTATATCGTGAAGAATCTTTTAGTATTAGCTCAGGTGAACACAAACGGAGACGATTCGATTTGGAATTATCATGTTAAAAAATATTTATATAGTAATTTTACAATATCACGTTAAATTATTTTTACCTATTAAAAACCTCTGGTAAAAATTACATTCGGAAAGATTTATTTTACTCTGTTAATTTTGTTTTTGCACGGGCACAATTTTCGATTGCGATTGTAGCCATAAATAAGAATATAAAATAAACTAAATCAAAATCAAATGTTGTCAAAGCGCGTTTATTTATTAATAATTAGTTAAAAGTGAACTTATAATTTTGGATACAAGAATTGGTTCCATAATAAATGTTGAGTAATAGTTAATAAGTAAAAATACATATATTTATGTCTATTAATTAATTTTCTCGCATATATTTTTTTGCACAAGAAAATTATATCTGTTTTACCACACGAGCTAATAATTTGTTTGTGCAAATTTCATATTATTTTGTTTCCGATACCAAACAACTTTGATTGCAAAAGTACTTTTCCAGGGGATTCCGAACCGTTTATATTTTTTTTCTTATTTCAGTTTTACTCTTCCGATTCAATTAGAAAAATATAAAAATATATCGCTGTTCGGTTTCGGTTTTTTTTTCCCGACATAATATAGAACATAAATTGATACAAATAATATAATATATTATTCGTATAACTTATACAAAATATTTGTATGTATTTTTATTTTAACGTAACAAATTCTTGTACATAAGAAATTTATTAAAAAAAAAATATGAAATTTAAATTAATAATTTTTCATTTCAAATTAGAATTAATATTAATATAATTTGAAAACTATTACAGAAGAGGTATGCTTCGTTCAACTTGGATCAAACTCTAGTCTCTGTGCATGACACAAACGCTGTATTAACTGTCGACCAAATGCTATAACACGGCCTATCAACGGGAAGGAATTAAAACTACAATTACGTGATCCAAAATTAAATCCCTTTTGGGAGAAGATTCAATCTGGAAACGATCATGTTTTGGAAGGATATTTGTGGATGTTTTAACCAAATATGAGGATCAACTTTGTTCCGAAGCTTCTCGAAGCGGTTAAACCAGACGAAGGTAGCAGCCGATTGGTTATTAATTACCGCGGATGTTGGTAACTTTCGGAACGTTGCTGATTTTTGATGCAACATGGATAGACGTAAATTCCGGGGCGTTATACGACAAAATCTATTTGGAAATAAATATCGCAGTAAGTTTTATATATACAATATAATTACACACACACACATACATTATATATATATATATATATATATATATATATATATATATATATATCTATATATCTATATATCTATATATCTATATATCTATATATATATATATATATATATATATATATATATATATCTATATATCTATATATCTATATATCTATATATCTATATATCTATATATCTATATATATATATATATATATATATATATATATATATATATATATCTATATACCGGGTGTATACTTGGTTTATGCAATATAGGAAAAACAGTGTTATTTTTTTAACATCGTAATTCCTGCCTCTCCGTTAGTTTTAGAGAAAAATTATAAGAGACAAAAATTATTTAGAATTAAAAACTCCATTATTTAGGCTTAAAATAATTGTGATATTACGTCTCAGTAATTAATTATTAATTAAATAAATATTATCAGTTTTCAGCAATATCAGACAGCCATGGACAAAACGCGAATGTATTTTGTTTACAAATGTCAGTGTATTGTCATCTAAATACAAAATACATTCGCGTTTCGTTCATGGCTGTCTGATATTGCCGAAAACTGTTAATATTTATTTAATTAATAATTAATTACTGAGACGCAATATCGCAATTATTTTAAGCGTAAATAATGTAGTTTTTAATTGTAAACAATTTTTGTTTCTTATATTTTTTCTCTATAACTAACGGGGAAGCAGGAATTGCGATGTTAAAAAAATAACAATGTTTTTCCTATATTGCATAAACCAAGTATACACCCGGTATATATATATATATATATCTATATATATATATATATATCTATATATATATATATATATATATATATATATATATATCTATATATATATATCTATATATATATATATATCTATATATATATATATACAGGGTGTTTCACAACTTAGAGCAAAAAATTAAAAGGTATATTCTGTACGAGGTGCTGATCATGAAACAAAAAGAATTTTTTTAAAATTTGCAAAAAAAATTGCATAGTATTTCAAGCAAACATTTTTTTTGCCGCTGGTCGATAGTTATTTTTAATAATTGTTTTCAAATCGTCTACAATGAAAGTAATTGTTTACGTAATATCTAATACTAATAAAATGTGTAATAGTTTAATTAATAATTTAATTTAATTTGATAGGTAGTGGGTAGGTAGTCTTTCGTCGACATTGCTGTTAATTATTATTATCTTTGCTGGTGCACTGTTCTCATTTGACAGTGAATAGCAGTGTAGTGTAGTTTTTGTTAAAATGAATGCATTTAGTAACAGTGAATTAGTGGACATGATGTTAATTTATGGCGAAGCACGGCAAAATTCGTTATTGGCACGACGTCTGTATGCTGAACGTTATCCTTTACGCCGATTACCCACTCCCCGTTCGTTTGTGAGGATAGTCCAGCGCCTTCGAGACACAGGATATGTGCAACCTAATCGTGGGAGAGGTGGTGGCCGCCAGCATCAACACGACAATATGGTTAATGATATCTTAGATGCTGTACATGCTGAACCAACTATTAGTACCCGAAGAGCGTCTCAACAATTAGGAGTATCACATAGTTCAGTATGGCGAATTTTAAGAGATCAAAATTACCACCCATTCCATTTTCAACGGGTACAGGGGCTAACAGAACCTGACTATCAATTTAGAGTACGATTTTGCAACTGGCTTTTACAAAAACACACTGAAAATCCGAATTTCCCCTCGTACATCATATTTTCTGATGAGGCTACTTTTACGAGGGAGGGAGTTCATAACTATCATAACTCTCATTATTGGAGTCAAGTAAATCCACACGTTGTTGTACGGGGCAGTTTTCAGCATCGTTTTTCGATAAATGTTTGGGCAGGTATTGTTAATGGAATATTACTTGGGCCGTACATTCTACCAAATAGGATGACTGGAGCTAATTATTTATTGTTTTTACAAAATACTTTGCCAGAACTTCTTGAAAATGTGCCTTTAAATGTGCGTCAGCAGACATGGTTTCAGCACGATGGTGCGCCATCACACTATGCTCTAAATGAAAGAGAACATTTAAACCAAGTGTTTGAGGACAGGTGGATTGGTCGCGGTGGACCTGTAGCTTGGCCTGCTAGATCCCCTGACCTAAATCCGCTGGATTTTTATTTTTGGGGTCATTTTAAATCCCTCGTCTACGACAACCAAAATGCGCCGGAAAACGAAGAAGAACTTAGGCAGAGAATAGAAAATTCAGCAGAAATAATACGAGAACAAAATTCGTGTCAAGACTGTACTAGGTCATTAATTCAACGTGCTGCAATGTGTGTAGGGATGAATGGTGCAAATTTTGAACAGTATTTGTAGTTTTGCGCTTCAGGTATGTTATTTTCCAAATTATCTTGATATTAAATAATACAATGCATTAATATTATAAATTATTTTGTATTCAAAACAATTATTGTCTCTAAATAAAACTAACATTACATAATGTTTCTTTGATAATTAATTTCATTTAATATTTCTTTCTATGACGTATGCTACTCCAGTGGTTCAAAAAATGTCTACTTCAAGTAAACTACCCTTTACTTTGCGAATTTTAAAAAAATTCTTTTTGTTTCATGATCAGCACGTCGTACAGAATATACCCTTTAATTTTTTGCTCTAAGTTGTGAAACACCCTGTATATATATATATATATATATATATATATATATATATATATATATATATATATATATATATATATATATATATATTATAAGTTAAGTAAACGATTATGGTTCGACTTAAAAAAATTTATTTTATTTTTTATAACGGATAATGATTTACAAATCGATGTTAACAATTTCAAATACAGAATGTAACTAACTTAAACATATAAAAAAGTATATAATGTAAAATTAACTATCAACAGTTTTGCTTTACAATTTTATGTATTCAAGTATCATGCAGTGGCGGGGTTCTGCTGTTATCAGCAGTTTCCGTGGGAATCTACGATTCTAACATATATATATATATATATATATATATATATATATATATATATATATATGTATATATATATACTAGGACATTGAACAAATAAATGGCGTTGGTGGTATTTATTTATTACTCGCCGTTATTGGTTCAAAGTACTTGCTATATAAGGCAGCCAGAACTAACACCGATATCAGTCGCTGAAAGGCGACTGATCAGAGCACCGTACTGATGAGGTACTAAAGACCGAAACACGTGTCTACGGTTAAAGCTGGCCAGTCATTGATGCATAGCTTAACAGCCGATTCAATGACTGATTATCATGTGAAATTTTGGGAAAAATTTAAAATCTCAATATTATATATATATATATATATATATATATATATATATATATATATATATATATATATATAAGTTACAGAACGCGTTCCCACGTAAAACTGCTGAGTTGCTGATAACTTGACTCCTGTCTTTACGTAACGCGCTTGGCGCTACATAGAACTTTAATGTTTTTTATAAATTAGTCAGATGTTAATCCTCGAACAATAAATACGTAATTATAACTATTGTTATAAAATATAATTTTGAATAAAATATAATAAATATCATTAATAAAACAAATCTATAAATATAATTAAAACTTAAATATTCTGTATTAAAATATTGTGTAATTTCAAATAAAAATCTCTTGATAATTGTAATTTTAAAAAATAAACATTTTTTAAAAACAATATTTATAAATAACAAAATTTGACTGGCGCAGTTGACTGTAGGATTCACAAACGAAGAAAAATCGGTTCGTTTCAACGATTTATTGTGAATTACGAATCTGTTAAACAAAACAGTGTTGTGAAAAAACAATAACTTAGACGCGTTCTCAACGTCCCAACGAGTGTATATCGTGAAGCCAAGAGAACACCAGGCCCTGCTGAACACAGAGTCCCAGCCGAAGTTATTCTGATTGATTTCTCCATCGCGGAAGAACCAATGAACACGCTGAACGTTTTCCTGTAAGTAGCACTTATGTCATCTAGAGATTATCGAGCGCAAATCGATTCAGAAATAGACAGTACAGATACAGAATCAAACTTCATCTGACTCATTAAGTAATATTGATATCACTAATAATATCGATGAAAATACTGATCAAAATCTTATTTTATCAATTAATAGTTTAAATTTAAATTCAAATTTAATCAACATGCCACCACCACCCGTTCTTAAACGAGAATATTTGGACATGATTCCTGAATTTCGGGGCGATAATAAATTATTAACACGGTTTATAGAAACTTGTGAAAAATTAGTAAATAAATTTTATAACAATGAAGACCCCACTGATTTCCAAAACGACTATTTAATGTCTAGCATTGTAGCTAAAATTAAAGACGATGCAGCAGTAAATATAGCAAGTTGCCCTATTACATGCTGGGCAGACGTAAAAGCAGCTTTGTTGAATACGTATTCTGATAAACGCGATTGTTATACTTTGAATATAGAGTTAACTGAATTGAAACAAAATCAAAACGAAACACCATTTGAATTTTATCACAGAGTTGTAGATCTTTTAAATCTTCAAATATCGTACGTAACTACACACATTAAAATCGAACATTCTGCAATTTTAATTGCATATTTTAGAACGTACGCACTTAGAATTTTGTTGAGAGGTCTTAAAGAACCTTTAGGCACACTTATGCGCACCAAAAATCCACCTGATTTAAATTCTGCATTAAATATGATGACAAACGATTTCCAATTAGATTCAGTTATGAAACAACCAAAATCTAACAATACACATAACAGCAATACATATAACAACAAACCTCGTCAAATCATAAATACAAATACGAACACAAACGCTTACAGAGTAACACAACCCAAAAATTTTCCACAATTAACACGTTACCCAAATCCACAAAATACTAGTAACAATTATCCTAGAACTACAAAACCATTCACTCAAAACACACCAAATGTTTTTAGACCCGATCCTAATAAAAAATTCCCTCAACCGACACCCATGAGCATTAGCACCCGGCAAACATTTACACCCAGACCCGGACCTAGTAATTACCGTCCTCAGAATTATTTCCAATCACAACGCAAACCCGATATAATATCGGAAGAACTGTTTAACACTGAGACAAATGAAATATTCACAGACGAAGCTGAAGAACAAATAATTACTGACGAAAACACAGACAATGACATAGTAGATATTACACCCACAGAATACGAAAATTATGACGGCAATGATTTTTTATAAATAATAGCCTCGGAACAAATGTTGAATTTATGAATCTAACTCACAATAACAGCGAGTTACCATTTATAATATATCCCGAATTTAACCTTAAAGTTTTGATAGACACCGGCAGCACACGATCATTTATAAGTCCAAAAATTGCGGAAAAATATTTTAAAAATAAAATTCAAAAAGATCCATTTCAGATAACAACTGCACATGGCACTTCAATTGAAAACTTTAGTATTATTTTACCTGCTTCAAAATTATTCAACAAAAATAATATTTTATGAAAATATCACATTTTCGAATTTCATAAAAATTTCGATATTTTACTTGGATTAGACAATTTGAAAATTTTGGAAACAAATATTGATTTTATTAATGACAAAATTATAACACCCACTCAAAAAATCAAAATTCATTATCAAAAAACATTGCCAAAATCTTATTTTGTCAAAATTCCTCCGAAATCTGAAAAAGTTACTAAATTATTTATTAATAATATAGAAAACGTCGAAATATTAATACCCGAAACTATCATAGGTAAATTAACTATTCCCGAAGGTTTAGCTAAAGTCGAAAATCGCGAAATGTTTTATCCTGTAATTAATTCAAGCGAAAAAGAACAAATTTTAAATTCAGTAAATTGTGTAAAAGGCCAAACTTGAAATAATTTTGAAATAAATACTTTAAATTTTAATAACGATGTTTCACATTCAAAATTTAATTTAAACAATGTCAGAACAGAACACATGAATAAAGAGGAAAAAATCGAAATAACAAAATTATTAAATAATTATTCAGAAATTTTACACGCAGACGATAAACCGTTAACATTTTTACTAACGAAGTAAAACATTTTATTCGCACTAACGATGAAATCCCAGTATATTCAAAAATTTATAGGTACCCTGAAATACATAGAAATGAGGTTAAAAGTAAAATAAAAAAAATGCTTGACCAAAACATCATACGTCCATCTCACTCTCCCTGGTCCTCTCCTTTATGGGTCGTACCAAAGAAAATTGACGCATCCGGCAAAAGAAAATGGCGACTAGTCATTGACTATCGCAAATTAAACGAAAAAACGATTGATGATAAGTATCCGATACCCAACATCAATGCGTTATTAGACAAACTCGGTAGATGCCAATATTTTTCTACTTTAGATCTTGCGTCTGGATTTCATCAAATCGAGATGAATGAAACAGATATAGAAAAGACCGCGTTTAATACTGAAAATGGTCATTATGAATTTTTACGAATGCCATTTGGTTTAAAAAATGCGCTTGCAACCTTTCAAAGGGTTATGGACAATGTTCTCCGAAATTTAGTTAACGAAATTTGTTTAGTATATTTAGATGATGTAATAATATTTAGCACGTCTCTTCAAGAACACATACAAAATTTAAAAACTGTTTTTGACCGATTAAAGAAAGCCAACCTAAAAATACAACTCGATAAATCAGAGTTTTTACACAAAGAAGTCGCGTTTCTCGGACAAATTGTAACAACTGACGGAGTTAAACCAAATCCTGATAAGATCCAGGCAATAAAAAATTATCCTATCCCCAAAACGACGAAACAAATTAAAGCATTTTTAGGCCTGTTAGGATATTACAGAAAATTTATAAAAAATTTTGCTCATTTAACAAAACCCCTCACTAAATGTCTTAAGAAAAACGCCGAAATAAAAATTACAAATCCAGAATATATCAACAACTGTTTTAACACTTGCAAAAATTTATTAATGAACGATCCCATTCTCCAATATCCGGATTTTACCAAACCATTTAATTTAACCACAGATGCTAGTAACTATGCCATTGGCGCTGTTCTATCACAAGGTCCTATTGGCTCCGATCTCCCAATTGCATATGCGAGTCGCACGTTAAATGACACCGAACAGAATTATAGCACAATAGAAAAAGAATTATTGGCTGTAGTTTGGGCTACTAAATATTTTAGACCATATTTGTTTGGCAGAAAATTTAAAATTATTACTGACCATCAACCCTTAAAATATTTAAATTCACTTAAAGAACCAAAATTCGAAATTAATGCGCTGGCGGCTTAAAATAGGCGAATACCATTACGAAGTTATTCACAAGAAAGGAACACTAAATAAAAACGCCGATGCTCTTTCTCGTATAGAATTAAATGTAAATAGTACAAATTCCGGTACACAAAATCTTTTTGATTATATCGAAAAATTTAATGAAACATTTAACCCTGACGACGACACGCAATCCATTGCTGTTGAACCCGATGACGACGATCTAATCGATCCTGAAACTGATCAGACAATACATTCCAATCCAGACAATCCTATTGTAGGTATAACAATAAGTGAATGACCTGTTAATTTTGGGAAAAATCAAATTTTTATATCTCAAGTTAAACATTCTTCATGCAAACCAAAAATAAGAAAACTTCACTCTGACAAAATTAGAATCTTAGTTCAAGTTTCTGAAATAAATTTTGAAAACGAAATAATTAACTTTATAAAAGAATTTATTGTACCTAACGTGAAATATTATTTGTACTTTGAACACGAAATTTATGAACAATTTAGTAATGTACTACAAACACATTTTAGAAATTCAAATATTAAATTTATTAAATGTAAGACTAAATTAATTGACGTAGAAGATTAAGATGAAATCTTACAAGTTATAACAAATTATCATAAAACAAATCACCGCGGAGAATTATCGAAGTCTATACTCAAATAAAAAAGAGATATTATTGGCCAAATCAACTAAAAGCTATCACTGATTTCATAAATAAATGTGAAATTTGCTTGGCAGCTAAATACGAACGAAACCCAATAAAACCAAAACTAAATCTCACCCCCACTCCTAATAAACCTTTCGATGTTATTCATATTGATTCACTCAGTTTAGAAAATTCTAAATTTTTAACTGTAATTGATGCATTTTCTAAGTACGCTCAAGCTTATAAAGTAATTTCAAATAATGCAATCGAAGTTACAAATAAGTTAATACAATTTTTCTCCCATCATGGTATACCTAGACTAATTATATCTGATAATGGGCTAGAATTTAAAAACAGCGTTATAAAAGAATTACTAACATTACATAAGATTAACATTCATTTTACAAGCTCGCAAAATCCAAATTCAAACGGTTTAGTTGAACGATTTCATTCAACTTTAGTCGAACACATTCGGTTATTTAATCAAGAAGAAAACTTTAAAAATGAAATTATAGAAAATAAAGTTAACTACGCAACTTTGGCATATAACAATACAAATCACAGTACAACAAATTTAAAACCAATAGAAATTATTAATGGACAACTTGAAACCGATTCCCCTTTTGATATAGAACTTAATAAACAAATAACACAAGATTATATACAAAAACACAAAAAAAAAACAAAATTAATGTACCAAAATATAAATAATAAATTAAATAATAACAAATGAAAATTAATTGAAAAAATTAACGAAACACGCGAAGAACTTCCCGAAATCCCTGAAACTATCTTTGTTCATAATAAAGAAAAAGTCAATAAAACACGACAAGCAAAATTTAAGAAAGAAAAAATAAAAAAGTTAAATAAAACCCTAAAAATTGCCGAAATTACGACCGAACCGAACGATAGAAAACAACCAAAAATTCACCTCTCCAATATAAAAAAAAGACCTAGAAAATGAATTAATAAAGATTTGGCAATTCCAGGTTCCTCTACCTCTCATCCTCCTATGGACTAAAAATAAAAGACATTACAAGTAACCCAGGACTGATGACGATAAATCTTGGACCTGCAAAATTGCAAAAAACTGTACACATATTTGTACACTATTACGACTTGCAGCCACTCTGGACACAATATAACAATTTAAATAAACAATTTGACACTTTAAAACAAACACTCACATTAGACGAAACAATCCCCCCTGATTTTGAAAATAATAACAAAATTGTCGAATACATTCAAAATTCAATTAATGAAAAAATTAATTATTTAATGATTCACTCAAATAATTATAAAACTAAAAGAGGTCTAATAAACGGATTAGGCACAGTAATAAAATCTATCACTGGAAATTTAGATTCAAGCGACGAGAGACGCGATATACTAATATTTTAAATCACCTAAAAGAAAATCAATTCAAGTTCAATAACCAGTTGAAAAATCAGTACTCTATTAGTCACCCCAAATAATAGAATACTTCAACAAAACTGTTGACATTATTCAGCAAAATGAAAAAATTTTAAAATTAAAAATCGAACAAATTATGCATAGTGTGTAATTGGCGGAATTACAGAAATAAATAAACTACAAATAAAAGATATTTACAATCAATTAAACATTTTATATACTTAAACATTTAATACACTGCAAGACATTGAAAATTCGTTATTCTTTTGTAAACTGCATACAATGCACCCAAGTATTATTAAATCACATGACCTTTTTGTAGAATTAAATAAAATTTGAAAATTTTATAATAATAAATTAGCATTCGAACCGAGTTTAGAAAATATGTCCAAATTAGAAAAAGTAATTTCTATAAATTGCAAATTATCACAAGATGAAATCACTTATTTCATAGAAATACCAATTAACTATGAAACTCAGTTTGAATTATTTCATATTATTTCGCTACCTACCAAACATGAGGCTGACTTTGTAACTGTACTTCCTAATCACGAATACTTTTTAAAATCTAAAGATAATCAAATTAAGTCTCTATATGGTATATGTGTGAATACTTACGACAAGGAAAATAGCTATCAGTGTCGTCCCAACAAAGTAAACGAAATAAACGAAGATTCATGCGAAACAAATTTAATACTAGAAAACAAAATCAAAAACTGTCATTTTATTAAAATAAACATCAAGAAGAACCATATCGAACATATAGAAGAGATATCAATCAATACCTACTCGTCTTTCCAAGTCCAGAAACAATACACGCAAAATATAAACAAGGTGACGTCATAAAAGATCTCCAAGGAATATTTTTAGTGAACGAAAACGAATGCGAACTAGAATTCCGAAATCACAAAAATTAACATTCAAACACGGAACATTCGGTAAACCAACTATTATAATAAAACTAATAAATAAAACACAAGTTCCTAAAATAACAATCGAACTAAATAATTTCAACGATCTGAAACCAATCAACAAATTCGACAAGATAATCGATGACGAAGAAACCAACGAATTTGATGACAACTTCAAGATAAACTGCCCGACACTGGCGCTTTACATAATAATCGCCATTGTTGCCATTATTTTTCTTACGTTATACCTGAAGAAGATGTTGAAAAAGTCTGCACAAACACCAAATTCAAAATCCAAAGAAGACATTGAACTTCAATCGAAAAGTTCAACCCCTAGGTCGGTGCTGAAACTTCCCGATGAAGCCCAAATCTAGCAAGGGAGGAGTTACAGAACGCGTTCCCACGTAAAACTGCTGAGTTGCCGATAACTGGACTGCTGTCTTTACGTAACGCGCTTGGCGCTACATAGAACTTTAATGTTTTTTTATAAATTAGTCAGATGTTAATCTTCGAACAATAAATACGTAATTATAACTATTGTTATAAAACATAATTTTGAATAAAATATAATAAATATCATTAATAAAACAAATCAATAAATATAATTAAAATTTAAATATTCTGTATTAAAATATTGTGTAATTTCAAATAAAAATCTCTTGATAATTGTAATTTTAAAAAATAAACATTTTTTAAAAACACTATTTATAAATAACGAAATTTAACTTATATATATATATATATATATATATATATATATATATATATCCATATATATATCCATATATATATATATTCCATACAAAAGTAAAAGTTGTAAAGCTTACATACAAAAATTTGTGCCGATTGTCGATTGTTAAAACACCCTAGTAAAAGTTGTCTAATGACTTTGCATACAACAGCAGGGTGATAATTTCGAGCAACTGGTGTCATAGTGCTATCACCCATTAAAAATAAAATACTTATCTTGATTTGTGTCATTAATAAAAATATTTAAATAAAGTATCTAATATCTCGTTTATTTGAAAACTTTTGCTAAGGTGTTTTAACAATCGACGATCGGCACAAATTTTTGTATGTAAACTTAAATTGTAATTCTAAACATAATATTCAAATAAAATTATTCAAATTTTTTAAATAAGGGTATTTTACCTAAAAGTTGAAACACAAATCAGCAAATCCGAGTCACCCTGTATTTAAAACCTGGAATATTTTTACATTTTTATTCGTTTCAAGCAAATCCAAAACTATTATGAAGAATAATTTTTTTTGTGAGCTGGATAATAAAAATTATACCATATGCTACCATTTTACTTAAAAAAAAATGAATATCTCGTTTATTAGAAAACTTTTACTAAGGTGTTTTGGCGTTAATCGCCTTGTTTTGACCTGTAGTATCACCCCTTAAAAATAAAATACCTTGATTGCAAACACCCTGTATATATATAATGAAAAATCTAAATTTTTGTATATGGATAACTCTTTCATTGTTTAAGTTAAAGGATTAGTTTGATAAATTATTGAAATATATTCGATTTATTGATTTTCAGAGTTTTACCCAATCAAGACTTGGATGGGTGTCGAAAAAATAAACAAGATCTGTTTTTCTCCCTCCCAATCCAAAAGGCCCTAAACTTTGCAACAACCCCGAAGAATGATCGAAGATGGAAGAAAAAGAAGAGAAGAAAATTTCGACAGCATTCGAATGCTAGAAAAAAGCGATTTATTATATTGTATAATTTTTATGTAAAATTGTTTACTGCGCAATTTAAATATATATATATATATATATATATATATATATATATTAGTATGAGTTTTTGATGCTTGTCAGCAAGAGTATTAAATTGAAATAGTTGAATAAATACACATCGATACTAATTTGAAAATTAAATTAAAAAGTGTCAAACTCTGCCACAGAGCTAACGACGCCAGACAAGTAGTAAACAACTTTTAATCAATGTAAAGCATTCATACTGTTTTAATCTATGCCAAGTAAACATTTACAATTCGCAAACCAGATTACTAAGTAGATTACATATGAAAGAAATGAATAATATTTATTCAGTTTTTATGTCCATTGACAATTCACTAGGAATAATTCACTAGGAATATGTATATATATATAAATATATTAGTATGAGTTTTTGATGCGTGTCAGCAAGAGTATTAAATTGAAATAGTTGAATAAATACACATCGATACTAAAGATTTACAGATAATATAATAACAACATTGAAATTTGAGACACTTAAATTAACTTTTTAACTTTAGTTTAAACTAGAGATATATGTAATCGGAAAAGGATGGTTCTTTCAAATATATTTGAATGAATATTAAAATATTAATAATTTATTGTATTTGTAAAATATATAATAACAAAATCGGATAAACAATGAATCTTTTAAACATTGATAAAACTAAACGAAATAAATCCAAATAAAACTTGAGATTATCTTACCTTTATAAATTATATAATTCGGGATGATGTAATGTTCGTTTGGTGTAATTGGTTTAAATCTTAAGTTTAAATAATTTCCTGTAACAAAACAAATATTATATGGTTCTGATTTCAAATTGCTGGCATGCGCCGTTTAGTATTTCTTATATTTAATAATAATTAGAATATAATATATATATATATATATATATATACTTATATATAATTTTCTTTAAAATTAAAATATAAATAAAAATGTATTTGCTAGTGACATCTCTTAGACAAACGGTGAACTATTTCTAGACAGCTATTCAAACGTTCTTTGCTAAAAAATATGACGTTATTACAAACAAATATTAAACATTGTTATTATTATTAAATATTATGTTATTACTACTGTATTTATTATATTTAATAAAAATTAGAATATATAATATATAATATATATATATATATATTTATATACTTATATATAATTTTCTTTAAAATTAAATATTTATTATAATATTATTGATTTTATTTGTAATTTAATACTAGTGGTGCCATCTCTGTCGCCAGCCTTGAACTATTCATGTAAACAGAATAGCTCTGTCGATAATACAGAAAATTTAAATTTATTATTATTTATTTAATATAAATATTATATATAATAAATAATTTATATAATATTAAAATCTTCAATGGTAAATATTTCGAAAACGGCTGGGAATTTTGCAAAAATGACAAAATTTGCCGTCCCCTTACGAACCCCTGATAAACCAGGTACGTACTACAACATATCTAAAAATTAACCCCCTAGGACACCCCTTTATTAATTAAGCCAACCCCCAAAACTTTAAAATCTTCAGACGCAAATATCTCGAAAACTGCTGGGAATTTCGCAAAAATAACAAAATGTTGCCACCCCCTTACGAACCACTAGGTAAACCAGGTACGTACTACAACATATCCAAAAATCAACCCCCTAGGACACCCCCTTATTAATTAAGTCAAGACCCCTAACAAAACTGATGAAAATGTTTGAAATTGAAATTTTGGTGAAATGTATGTTTTCTTATTGTTGAATAAAGTTCGTTAAAAACAGATGTTGCGTTGTATTTATGTTTTTCCCAATTTCATCCCTTAAAATTAGTTAAAATCTTTAATCGCAAATAGCTCGAAAACGGCTGGGAATTTCGCAAAAATAACAAAATTTTGCCACCCCCTAGCTAAACCAGGTAAACCAGGTACGTACTACAACATATCCAAAAATCAACGCCCCTAGGACACACCCTTATTAATTAAGCCAACCCCTCAAAACTGTGATAAAACTTAAGAAAAATATCAATTTTTTCTTGTTTTTCTGATAAAATTTCGTTAAAATGTTTCATTTTACTCTTTCCTGATACAAATCTTGCATTTTACGCTTTCCTGATACAAATCTTGTATTTTACGCTTTCCTGATACAAATCTTGCATTTTACGCTTTCCTGATACAAATTTTGTTAAAACCCCTTAGCTTAAATACATTTTGATACATTAATATATTTTGATACATTAATACATTTTGATACATTAATACATTTTGATACATTAATACATTTTGATACATTTTTACGGCAAAAAAGGCTGTAGCGTTGGACGATATAAAGTAACGAGAAAGGCGCGGGGCGGTGAGAGTTGGCTAGAGGAAGGGGCAGGATGTGGGTGTTGCTGAAAAAGGGCCGTAGCGTTGGACGGTGTAAGAAAAGGCAGCAAGGGCAGGGAAAAGGAGGTAAGGGCAGGAGAAGGAGGTTAGGGTGCGCAAAAGGGTAGCGTAGCGTAGTACGACATAAAAGGAGGGTGCGGGAGGCAGAAAAAGGGCCATAGCGTAGTACGACATAAAAGGAGGGTGCGGAATGTTGGGCGGGGGGCAGGAAAAGGGCCGTAGCGTAGTACGACATAAAATGAGGGTGCGGAAGGTGGGGGCGGGGGGCAGAAAAAAAGGCCGTAGCGTAGTACGACATAAAATGAGGGTGTGGGGGCGGAGGGCAAAAAAGGGCCGTAGCGTAGTACGACATAAAAGGAGGGTGTGGGGTGTGGCGGCGGAGAGCAAAAAAAAAAGGTCGTAGATTTTTCTGGAGAGCAAAAAAAAAAAAAAAGGTCCCAACTTTTTTTGGAGAGCAAAAAAAAAAAAAAAAAAGGTCCCCGGTTTTTTTTTGGAGAGCAAAAAAAAAAAAAAAAGGTCCCCAGTTTTTTTTTTGGAGAGCAAAAAAAAAAAAAAAAGGTCGTAGCGTAGTACGACATAAAAGTAGGTTAGGTTAGGTTAGGTTAGGTTAGGTTAGGTTAGGTTAGGTTAGGTTAGGTTAGGTTAGGTTAGGTTAGGTTAGGTTAGGTTAGGTTAGGTTAGGTTAGGTTAGGTTAGGTTAGGTTAGGTTAGGTTAGGTTAGGTTAGGTTAGGTTAGGTTAGGTTAGGTTAGGTTAGGTTAGGTTAGGTTAGGTTAGGTTAGGTTAGGTTAGGTTAGGTTAGGTTAGGTTAGGTTAGGTTAGGTTAGGTTAGGTTAGGTTAGGTTAGGTTAGGTTAGGTTAGGTTAGGTTAGGTTAGGTTAGGTTAGGTTAGGTTAGGTTAGGTTAGGTTAGGTTAGGTTAGGTTAGGTTAGGTTAGGTTAGGTTAGGTTAGGTTAGGTTAGGTTAGGTTAGGTTAGGTTAGGTTAGGTTAGGTTAGGTTAGGTTAGGTTAGGTTAGGTTAGGTTAGGTTAGGTTAGGTTAGGTTAGGTTAGGTTAGGTTAGGTTAGGTTAGGTTAGGTTAGGTTAGGTTAGGTTAGGTTAGGTTAGGTTAGGTTAGGTTAGGTTAGGTTAGGTTAGGTTAGGTTAGGTTAGGTTAGGTTAGGTTAGGTTAGGTTAGGTTAGGTTAGGTTAGGTTAGGTTAGGTTAGGTTAGGTTAGGTTAGGTTAGGTTAGGTTAGGTTAGGTTAGGTTAGGTTAGGTTAGGTTAGGTTAGGTTAGGTTAGGTTAGGTTAGGTTAGGTTAGGTTAGGTTAGGTTAGGTTAGGTTAGGTTAGGTTAGGTTAGGTTAGGTTAGGTTAGGTTAGGTTAGGTTAGGTTAGGTTAGGTTAGGTTAGGTTAGGTTAGGTTAGGTTAGGTTAGGTTAGGTTAGGTTAGGTTAGGTTAGGTTAGGTTAGGTTAGGTTAGGTTAGGTTAGGTTAGGTTAGGTTAGGTTAGGTTAGGTTAGGTTAGGTTAGGTTAGGTTAGGTTAGGTTAGGTTAGGTTAGGTTAGGTTAGGTTAGGTTAGGTTAGGTTAGGTTAGGTTAGGTTAGGTTAGGTTAGGTTAGGTTAGGTTAGGTTAGGTTAGGTTAGGTTAGGTTAGGTTAGGTTAGGTTAGGTTAGGTTAGGTTAGGTTAGGTTAGGTTAGGTTAGGTTAGGTTAGGTTAGGTTAGGTTAGGTTAGGTTAGGTTAGGTTAGGTTAGGTTAGGTTAGGTTAGGTTAGGTTAGGTTAGGTTAGGTTAGGTTAGGTTAGGTTAGGTTAGGTTAGGTTAGGTTAGGTTAGGTTAGGTTAGGTTAGGTTAGGTTAGGTTAGGTTAGGTTAGGTTAGGTTAGGTTAGGTTAGGTTAGGTTAGGTTAGGTTAGGTTAGGTTAGGTTAGGTTAGGTTTAGGTTAGGTTAGGTTAGGTTAGGTTAGGTTAGGTTAGGTTAGGTAGG
>CAWYQG010000088.1:0-55000 GCA_963966155.1 Clivina fossor | reverse complement strand
CTAACCTAACCTAACCTAACCTAACCTAACCTAACCTAACCTAACCTAACCTAACCTAACCTAACCTAACCTAACCTAACCTCACCTAACCTAACCTAACCTAACCTAACCTAACCTAACCTAACCTAACCTAACCTAACCTAACCTAACCTAACCTAACCTAACCTAACCTAACCTAACCTAACCTAACCTAACCTAACCTAACCTAACCTAACCTAACCTAACCTAACCTAACCTAACCTAACCTAACCTAACCTAACCTAACCTAACCTAACCTAACCTAACCTAACCTAACCTAACCTAACCTAACCTAACCTAACCTAACCTAACCTAACCTAACCTAACCTAACCTAACCTAACCTAACCTAACCTAACCTAACCTAACCTAACCTAACCTAACCTAACCTAACCTAACCTAACCTAACCTAACCTAACCTAACCTAACCTAACCTAACCTAACCTAACCTAACCTAACCTAACCTAACCTAACCTAACCTAACCTAACCTAACCTAACCTAACCTAACCTAACCTAACCTAACCTAACCTAACCTAACCTAACCTAACCTAACCTAACCTAACCTAACCTAACCTAACCTAACCTAACCTAACCTAACCTAACCTAACCTAACCTAACCTAACCTAACCTAACCTAACCTAACCTAACCTAACCTAACCTAACCTAACCTAACCTAACCTAACCTAACCTAACCTAACCTAACCTAACCTAACCTAACCTAACCTAACCTAACCTAACCTAACCTAACCTAACCTAACCTAACCTAACCTAACCTAACCTAACCTAACCTAACCTAACCTAACCTAACCTAACCTAACCTAACCTAACCTAACCTTTTTTTTTTTTTTTTTTTTTTTTTTTGGTGGGTGGGGAAGAGGAAAATCTTCAAAAAGACACTTGCCACACTCCAGCTAGTAGTGCCGGATTTTTACCGGCTAAAAACCTCTTCCCCTGTAGCTCCCACGACGATCCGGAAAACCGTTGTTACGGCATTACTTCGGATCGTCATGTTGCCACGGGCCCCTTTCGGAGCCCCCTCCATTTATTCACGTAGGCTTGCCAGTCGATGCAGTATCTCGGACATACCGTAACAACCAATCGGCGGACCAGCCATGCAGAAGCTGCACAATCCCTGCCTCCACCCCTCCGCCGGCCAACCCGCACTACTCGCCACCGGCCGCGCAGCCACCCACGAGAACCCGCCCGCCACCAGACATGGCAGCCCGGACCCAGGACGTAAGTCCGAAACCCGCCCCACGTCTCCAGCCCATCCCATCCCCGCCACAATGTGGTCCAGCACCAGGCGCCGGGAAACAATCCTACTCTCCTCCGACCGAGAGCAGAAACGCCTCCGTTCAACACCACGCGCCAGGCCACACTACAGCGACGCATGGGCGGCCTGTCAACGCACGACAAGCTCCCGGCACGCCAAGGACCCAGGCCGACACTCCAGCAACCAGACAGGCCCGCACGCAACCACCCGCCCAGGAGCAAGCAGCCCAGACCACCCTTAGGAGCGCCAGATGCACAGACTAATGCCACGCCTCTGCACACCATCCAACTGACCCGGTTCCTCCCAAGTACTGCATCGCTCAAGCCCGCCTACCATTCTCCCTCTCGCATTCGCACACAAGTCACGGCAGTTACTTACCTTCCTTCGATTGTCCTCTCATCCTGCTCTTTTTGTTTCATGACCACTGTCATATACTGCGTGATCACGTTCCAACCATCCTCCGATCTCAGCATTTGTGGTACTAAGTTATCCACGGTTAACTCCTGTATTGACAGCGCTTCGACGCACTCCTTTCTCTGTTCGTCCCACCGTGAGCAATACAGTGTCGTGTGTTCCGCCGTGTCTGGCTGTTCTCCGCAGTACCTGCACATATCCCTGTCCACCTTTCCGATCCTGTACAGATACGCTTCAAAGCATCCATGGCCAGTGAGCACCTGCACAGTGTGGAAGCTTAAAGCTCCATGCTGACGTTCTAGCCATGGGACCAGATTGGGCAGTAGTTTCTTTAGCCAGCCTCCGGTCGTTTCCCGTTCCCACCGCGCTTGCCATTCTACGACAGTTGCCCGACGTGCTTCTTCCTTCTCCTTTGAATTGGCTCCCATTGTTTTCTTTCTTTCCATGGCCAGTAGGTCTATTGGCGGCGTCCCTGCCATTACGCACGCTGCAGTCGCCGAAACTGTTCTGTATGCCCTGCATATAGCAAGGGCCAATTTCCTTTGTTGAGAAATAAGTATTTTCGGATAAGTCTTGCATCTTATTAGGGCTTCCGCCCATAGCGGTGCCGCGTATAGAACTACTGATGTGGCCACAGAGGCTAACAGTCTCCTCTTGCTGTCTTGAGGTCCATTCATCCGTGGCATTAACCTACCCAGCGCCTGTACCACCCTATCTGCCTTCGCCGCTACGTACTTGATATGTTCTTTGTACGAGAGCCTTCCGTCCAGTACGACCCCCAGGTATTTCAACTTCTTTACTGTCGCTACTGGCTCACCCCTAATTTCAAAATTAGTGGCGCCTACCTTTTTCCTCCCGCTTAGATTAATGCATTCGGTTTTTTCGGCTGCTATCTCCAAAGATTTGCTGCATAACCAGCTATCAATCCTTTCAAGCGCCGCATTTATTCTAAGCGTAAGGCTCCCTGCCTCCTTAGCTACACCCACTACAGCTAAATCATCGGCGAAGGCCACTAACGTCACTCCTTCAGGCATCCTCTGCCTGAGCAGGTCATCATATACTATCGTCCACAGTAGAGGGCCGAGTACTGAGCCTTGAGGTACCCCACACCTCACGCTCACTTTGTCCGTGTCGGTGATCAGCCACCTGTTTGACAGGTAGCTCCCCACAATGTTATACAGGTGTGGGGAGACCTCAAACTTACTTAGTGCTTCCATTATTGCAGTCCAGGGAACCGAGTTGAAGGCGTTCCTTACATCAATGGTAACCATTACCACTATTTTCCTTGTTTTCAGGGTGCGCCGCATTTCGTTCTCTGCAATGCCCGTAACCCTTCTGACAGCTGTTAGTGTTGACCTACCTTGTCTGAACCCGTACTGTTCGGCATGTAATTTCGCCTCGACTTCTTCTAGCAATCTGGTCGCTAAAACTCTTTCCAGCAGTTTGCCTTCCACATTCAGCAGACAGAGAGGTCTAAAAGAGTTAGGTTCAAACCCCTTTTTTCCGGGTTTACGTAGAAGTACCAAGCGTGCCTCTTTCCAGCTCTCCGGGTACTCGCCCTCCTCCAAAATCTTTGTAGCCAGCCTGGACAGCGTATCAGACAACAGCGGTGCCGCTATCTTTATTGCTTCCGGCGGTATACCATTTGGTCCTCCCGCTTTCTTCGGCTTCAGTTTTTCGGCAGCTGCCAAGATCTCTTCGTTTGTAACTTGTTTTACCGGTCCCTGGACTTCTTTGCGTTCAAATTCGGTAATTTCGTCGTATGGAAACAACGCACGTACCACCTCCGCCTGGACGCCCGGCTCGAGCTTTTCCGGTGGAGCTCTTTTAAGCGCTCTCACTGTAGTGTCGTACGCTGTCCCCCACACGTCTCTATCTACCTCCTCGATGAGCAGTTTCCATCGTAGGGTTTTCTCTCGCTTTATAGCCCGTCGTAACTCGTTTTTTCTCATCCGGTAGTTCACCCGTAAAACTTCTATCTCCTCAGCTACTAGCCCTCTCCTGTTGGCCCTAGTGTATTCTCTCCTGGCTCTTGTACACTGTTTTCTAATGTGGGCAATTTCGTCTGTCCACCAGTACACTCCCATGCGGCGCCCAGCAATTATCCTCCGCTTCATAGATGCTTCGCATGCCCTCCGTAGGGTATTCTCCAGAACTTTACTGTTCGGTAAGTCCTCAACATTTTTTACCGCATTGTAAAACTCTTCTATGTTTACCGTTTCCGGTTTCCACAATTTTACGACATGCCGTTGTGTTAAGTCCTCCGTTGTTTCCATTCCTACAGCAAACATAATATATTGGTGAGGGCTAAGGCTTTCTCTCTCTTCTAGCACTAGCCACTCTGCCTCACTATACGCCGCCTTGTCGTTAATGGCCGTTACATCTATGTGTGAACTTCCATTAGCATTTACAAATGTAGGCAGCACTCCGTCATTAAGCACCACCATATCCAAGCTCTGGAGTAATTCCATAAGCAGCTCACCTCGTCTGTCTGGTACTGGAGATCCCCACGCTGCGGACTTTGCATTAAAATCCCCAGTGAGGACAATCCTCCGACGTTGCACCGCCATAAGATCTCCCTGTAGCCTAGTCAGATAGTCTTCGTATTCCGTTATGGTTATGTTCGGTGAGGCATAGCAGCTGAACATGGTCCAGCCATTTATCTCCCACCAAACATATCCCTGGGCCTCGCCACTTTTGCCCACCTGCGCCTCCATTTTGTTGACTACATATATTGCCGCGTCAGAATTTACATCTGTTGTCCAGCCTCGCTGCTGTGCCACTCGCCTTTTGTTTGGCTCCGAAACCATCATTACATCCACCCCCATACTTACAGCCGTGGCGTAAGCGATATCATGCGCCCCTACGGACCTGTTAAGATTAATCTGTAGGCAACGAGTGCGCTTCATTGTTTTGTTGGGATTCTCCCCTCCTCCCGGGGTCTGCTCCTTCCTCCATAGCATTCGCTGCTATAGTGTCTGCTGCTTTTTGAACTGGTTGCTGTTGTTCTATCTGCTGCTCTTTCTCCTCCTGTCCATCCTTACTCAGAACATCCATTTTTCCAGTGTCTTTCTCTGACTCACCACCAGCCCCGTGAGCTTTTTCTCTTGCTATCTCTGCGTGTCGAAAGTCTGTTTCTGTGTCAGCGCGATAAACAGATCCACGTCTGTTTCTCGCTGACACTTCCAAGATCTCCTTCCTAAAACGTGGACATCCTGTGTTGTTTGCCCTATGTCCTTCGGTTTTGCAGTTCCAGCATCTCTCCGTTTTGTTACACGCGCTAGCACAATGTCCCTCCTCTCCGCACCTGTAACAGCATTTGCTGCGATCCGGGCCTTTGCACTTTTCAGCGACATGTCCCGTTTCCAGACACCGATAGCAAGTCAGAACCTGCACTCTCTCCCGGAAGGCGCACCATCCCAGGCCAAGAGGTATCTTCCTCTTCTCCAGCAGCAAGGCCGCCGTTTTCCCTGGCACCGTAATCGTTGTTGTCTGCCTACCTCTAAAGCCCGGCCGAAACGGTTTAATAACCAGTTCCTCCGTACAACCCGCAGTCTCCTTAATGACGTCCAGGAGCTCTTGTGCTGTGGTAACCTCGTCCATCCCTGTTACCTGAAGCACACGGGAGTCCCGGTCTCGAAGTTTTACCGTCGCGCCTGTCAAGGAACTGGTCACTTTCTCCTTTAGTTCCTGCACTTTAGCGCCAGAGCCTTCAACGAGAAGGACCATGCTTTTTTCAGCTTTTTTTTGCGCAGACATAACTTGGATGCCCATGCCATCCAGGTCCTTGCGCATATCCCGTACACCTTTGAACAGATCCGCATACGATGACGCTTCTCCCGCTGTTATGACTATTTCCGTTCCCTTCCGCACACCTCTCCTTGGCCTGGAGGTCCGCTTTTGGGTTACCGAATTTCCTTTATCCTGCGCTTGTTGATGTTGCAACTGCTGCTGTTGTCGCTGTTGATGTTTTGGCTGTTTAGGTCCCTGCGGTTTGGACTGTTGCTGCCCCTGTTGCCGCTGCCTTGTCATCCGCGTCAACCTCATCTTTCCGTGAAAGGTGAGAAATGTGACCATCTTCCCATATCGTTCCTGGGAGCCCTCCATACTTGTTACAAGTTCGGAGGTGCCTAGCTCTTTGGCTCTCAGGATCGCTCTCAAAATTGCCTCAAAAATCTCTTTCTCATTCTCTTCGCTTTCACTTCCTTTGAGGTTAGGCGCTTTGACGCTGTAAACCTTCTTACCGCAGCTCATTGGCGTCTTCTCTTCTATCTCTATAGCCGTGTTGCTGGTAAGAACAGCAAAGCTGGGTTTACTACCTTCCGGCATTGGCCTTCTCAGCAACTCCTCCCCGCCTGAGAACATAGTCTGCACCGTTCGGACGATACCCTTCTCCGCCTTATCCCCCTCCTGGTGCACCAAAAACAAATCTCCCATTTCTGCCAGCGCGTTTCCGGCTTTTTGGCTAAGATGGGAGAACGCTGTGTCCGTCCATTTTTTCGAGGCCGCAATTTCTTTGTACGATTCGTACGAAAGGCTGCTACCTTCGACCTCCTTAAGAAATTCTTTCGCCGCTTTCTCCTTTGCCTTTGCCGCATATGTTAGTGGCGACAACAACAACGACTCTGAAGTTCGTTCAGCCTCTTCCAGTTTCCTCCGAAGGTCCTCCACCTCCTTCCTCAATTTCTTCCTCTCAACCAGAATACTCTCCAGCTCCACTCTCTCCTCCTTTCTGACACGCTGCAGAGTATGCACCTCATTGCACACTGCACGAGCGGCAGCTTTGATGTCACGCTGCGTATTAGTGTGCACCTTTGTGCATAGTTGCAGCAGCTTATTCGTCACTTCTAGTAACGCCTCAGGATTTGCAAAGAGTGTGTTTGCCCTCTTAGCAGTAGGAGATGGCGTACCATCCCCCTGCCTTGAGCGCTTCTTTGCCTCATCCGAGCCACTACGAACAGTAGTTTCGCTTGTCACAGAGGTTGCCCCCATCCTTTCCCTCTGTGTGCAAGTCGTTGCCTTTACTGCTCCTGGTTTGCTGTCGGTTTTGCTTATTTCCGGAATCCGTTTATTTCGCCGAATTTCTGGCGAGATGTTTTCCTCCTCAGACATGCGTCTCTTGGTTCTTTGATCCTTAGGCGCATAGGGGCTTTCGTCCGTGATGTCTATTATCACTGGGCTAGGAGTTTGCCCTACTCTCTCCGGAGGGGTACGGAGCATCTTCGTGCTTTTCCTCCTATTTTTTTCTTCAAACTCTTCTTCGTGATCGTATTCGTCAAAGCCAAAATTGTTCAGTATGGCCGCAGCTTCATCGTCTCTTAGCCGTACATTGCCGCCAACAAGGTCCACCCCCTTAGTGGCTACCTCTTCCGTCATAGTTTTGTCTAAGATGCCATAAGCATACTTGTTAGAATCACCGTCCTCCTTATATACTGTCGTGCATCCCACTGTTTTCTCCTTCTCCTTCTTATCTGTACCCGTAAAAGTAGCTGAGTTAGAATTCTCCATATCCAAGTAGTATCCAGCGCATCGTGCGTTAAGAGGCAGACCGGCTACCTGAGAACGGGTATACCCTCAGGCTTAACGCCCTACCCCAGTTCCCCGGGGCCCAGGTTTCGCCGTTTGCCAACCCCGGAATTCACGGACGGGTTGGGCCCGCCTGTATCAGTAGAGGGCTCCGACGCCCCCTACCCAAAACGCACTACTTTGCCAAAGTCCCGAAGGGGCTGGTCACAGGCACATATACGGAGATGGCGCTCGGCAGCGCAAGCACACATCAGCCCGCAGCTTCCGGGCACGGGTGACACCCGTCGGCATTGGGCACTCCCACGCCTCCCCATATACTACCAGCATCTCTGTCCGTGGGTCATCGCCAGGTTCGTCATAAGTGAGCCTCCCACCGTCCTGTAGTCGGCCCTACAAACAAACACAAAAAGGCAAAACATGACAGCACAACACCAAACATTCCTGTATCCCCAGGCGGGACCCTTACATGTTGGCTACCCCCCGGGCCAGGTGGAACATGGTTTTTTAACGAGGTGTTACTCCTCCCCCTCCTCCTTTTAATCCGGGCTTGGGACCGGCTGCGACAACTGGATATTCTCCAACTTCACACGCAGGCGGAGTTAACCTAACCTAACCTAACCTAACCTAACCTAACCTAACCTAACCTAACCTAACCTAACCTAACCTAACCTAACCTAACCTAACCTAACCTAACCTAACCTAACCTAACCTAACCTAACCTAACCTAACCTAACCTAACCTAACCTAACCTAACCTAACCTAACCTAACCTAACCTAACCTAACCTAACCTAACCTAACCTAACCTAACCTAACCTAACCTAACCTAACCTAACCTAACCTAACCTAACCTAACCTAACCTAACCTAACCTAACCTAACCTAACCTAACCTAACCTAACCTAACCTAACCTAACCTAACCTAACCTAACCTAACCTAACCTAACCTAACCTAACCTACTTTTATGTCGTACTACGCTACGACCTTTTTTTTTTTTTTGCTCTCCAAAAAAAAAAACTGGGGACCTTTTTTTTTTTTTTTGCTCTCCAAAAAAAAACCGGGGACCTTTTTTTTTTTTTTTGCTCTCCAAAAAAAGTTGGGACCTTTTTTTTTTTTTTGCTCTCCAGAAAAATCTACGACCTTTTTTTTTTGCTCTCCGCCGCCGCACCCCACACCCTCCTTTTATGTCGTACTACGCTACGGCCCTTTTTTGCCCTCCGCCCCCACACCCTCATTTTATGTCGTACTACGCTACGGCCTTTTTTCTGCCCCCCGCCCCGACCTTCCGCACCCTCATTTTATGTCGTACTACGCTACGGCCCTTTTCCTGCCCCCCGCCCAACATTCCGCACCCTCCTTTTATGTCGTACTACGCTATGGCCCTTTTTCTGCCTCCCGCACCCTCCTTTTATGTCGTACTACGCTACGCTACCTTTTTGCGCACCCTAACCTCCTTCTCCTGCCCTTACCTCCTTTTCCCTGCCCTTGCTGCCTTTTCTTACACCGTCCAACGCTACGGCCCTTTTTCAGCAACACCCACATCCTGCCCCTTCCTCTAGCCAACTCTCACCGCCCCCCGCCCTTCTCGTTACTTTATATCGTCCAACGCTACAGCCTTTTTTGCCGTGAAAATGTATCAAAATGTATTAATGTATCAAAATGTATTAATGTATCAAAATGTATTTAAGCTAAGGGGTTTTAACAAAATTTGTATCAGGAAAGCGTAAAATGCAAGATTTGTATCAGGAAAGCGTAAAATACAAGATTTGTATCAGGAAAGCGTAAAATGCAAGATTTGTATCAGGAAAGAGTAAAATGAAACATTTTAACGAAATTTTATCAGGAAAACAAGAAAAAATTTGATATTTTTCTTATATTTTATTACAGTTTTGAAGGGTTGGCTTAATTAATAAGGGTGTGTCCTAGGGGGTTGATTTTTGGATATATTGTAGTACGTACCTGGTTTATCCAGCGGTTCGTGAGGGGGTGGAAAAATTTTGTTATTTTTGCGAAATTCCCAGCCGTTTTCGAGATATTTCCGATTAAAGATTTTAACTAATTTTAAGGGATGAAATTGGGAAAAACATAAATACAACACAGCATCTGTTTTTAACGAACTTTATTCAACAATAAGAAAAAATACATTTCACCAAAATTTCAATTTCAATATTTTCATCAGTTTTGTTGGGGGGCTTGACTTAATTAATAAGGGAGTGTCGTAGGGGGTTGATATTTGGATATGTTGTAGTACGTACCTTGTTTATCTAGAGCTTCGTAAGGGGACGCCAAATTTTGTTATTTTTGCGAAATTCCCTGCCGTTTTCGAGATATTTGCGTTTGAAAATTTTAAAGTTTTGGGGGTTGGCTTAATTAATAAAGGGGTGTCCTAGGGGGTTAATTTTTAGATATGTTGTAGTAGGTACCTGGTTTATCAGGGGTTTGTAAGGGGACGGCAAATTTTGTCATTTTCGCAAAATTTCCAGCCGTTTTCGAGATATTTACCATTGAAGATTTTAATATTATATAAGTTATTTATTATATATAATATTTATATTAAATAAATAATAATAAATTTAAATTTTCTGTATTATCGACAGAGCTATTCTGTTTACATGAATAGTTCAAGGCTGGCGACAGAGATGGCACCACTAGTATTAAATTACAAATAAAATCAATAATATTATAATAAATATTTAATTTTAAAGAAAATTATATATAACTATATAACTATATAAATATATATATATATTATATATTCTAATTTTTATTAAATATAATAAATACAGTAGTAATAACATAATATTTAATAATAATAACAATGTTTAATATTTGTTTGTAATAACGTCATATTTTTTAGCAAAGAACGTTTGAATAGCTGTCTAGAAATAGTTCACCGTTTGTCTAAGAGATGTCACTAGCAAATACATTTTTATTATAATAATTATATATAAGTATATATATATATATATATATATATATATATATATATATTATATTCTAATTATTATTAAATATAATAAATACTAAACGGCACATGCCAGCAATTTGAAATCAGAATCATATAATATTTGTTTTGTTACAGGAAATTATTTAAACTTAAGATTTAAACCAATTACACCAAACGAACATTACATCATCCCGAATTATATAATTTATAAAGGTAAGATAATCTCAAGTTTTATTTGGATTTATTTCGTTTAGTTTTATCAATGTTTAAAAGATTCATTGTTTATCCGATTTTGTTATTATATATTTTACAAATACAATAAATTATTAATATTTTAATATTCATTCAAATATATTTGAGAGAACCATCCTTTTCCGATTACATATATCTCTAGTTTAAACTAAAGTTAAAAAGTTAATTTAAGTGTCTCAAATTTCAATGTTGTTATTATATTATCTGTAAATCTTTAGTATCGATGTGTATTTATTCAACTATTTCAATTTAATACTCTTGCTGACACGCATCAAAAACTCATACTAATATATTTATATATATACATATTCCTAGTGAATTGTCAATGGACATAAAAACTGAATAAATATTATTCATTTCTTTCATATGTAATCTACTTAGTAATCTGGTTTGCAAATTGTAAATGTTTACTTGGCATAGATTAAAACAGTATGAATACTTTACATTGATTAAAAGTTGTTTACTACTTGTCTGGCGTCGTTAGCTCAGTGGCAGAGTTTGACACTTTTTAATTTAATTTTCAAATTAGTATCGATGTGTATTTATTCAACTATTTCAATTTAATACTCTTGCTGACAAGCATCAAAAACTCATACTAATATATTTATATATATATATATATATATATATATATATATATATATATATTTAAATTGCGCAGTAAACAATTTTACATAAAAATTATACAATATAATAAATCGCTTTTTTCTAGCATTCGAATGCTGTCGAAATTTTCTTCTCTTCTTTTTCTTCCATCTTCGATCATTCTTCGGGGTTGTTGCAAAGTTTAGGGCCTTTTGGATTGGGAGGGAGAAAAACAGATCTTGTTTATTTTTTCGACACCCATCCAAGTCTTGATTGGGTAAAACTCTGAAAATCAATAAATCGAATATATTTCAATAATTTATCAAACTAATCCTTTAACTTAAACAATGAAAGAGTTATCCATATACAAAAATTTAGATTTTTCATTATATATATACAGGGTGTTTGCAATCAAGGTATTTTATTTTTAAGGGGTGATACTACAGGTCAAAACAAGGCGATTAACGCCAAAACACCTTAGTAAAAGTTTTCTAATAAACGAGATATTCATTTTTTTTTTAAGTAAAATGGTAGCATATGGTATAATTTTTATTATCCAGCTCACAAAAAAAATTATTCTTCATAATAGTTTTGGATTTGCTTGAAACGAATAAAAATGTAAAAATATTCCAGGTTTTAAATACAGGCTGACTCGGATTTGCTGATTTGTGTTTCAACTTTTAGGTAAAATACCCTTATTTAAAAAATTTGAATAATTTTATTTGAATATTATGTTTAGAATTACAATTTAAGTTTACATACAAAAATTTGTGCCGATCGTCGATTGTTAAAACACCTTAGCAAAAGTTTTCAAATAAACGAGATATTAGATACTTTATTTAAATATTTTTATTAATGACACAAATCAAGATAAGTATTTTATTTTTAATGGGTGATAGCACTATGACACCAGTTGCTCGAAATTATCGCCCCCTCAATCATAAATTCAAATAAAGTAATATCTCGTTCATTAGACAACTTTTACTAGGGTGTTTTAACAATCGACAATCGGCACAAATTTTTGTATGTAAGCTTTACAACTTTTACTTTTGTATGGAAGCTTAAATTGTAATTTTAAACATAATATAATCCTATTAATCAAATAAGGGTATTTTACCTAAAAGTTGAAACACGAATCAGCAAATCCGAGTCAGCCTGTATTTAAAACCTGGAATATTTTTACATTTTTATTCGTTTCAAGCAAATCCAAAACTATTATGAAGAATAATTTTTTTTGTGAGCTGGATAATAAAAATTATACCATATGCTACCATTTTACTTAAAAAAAAATGAATATCTCGTTTATTAGAAAACTTTTACTAAGGTGTTTTGGCGTTAATCGCCTTGTTTTGACCTGTAGTATCACCCCTTAAAAATAAAATACCTTGATTGCAAACACCCTGTATATATATAGATATATAGATATATAGATATATAGATATATAGATATATAGATATATAGATATATAGATATATAGATATATATATATATATATATATATATATATATATATATATATGTGTGTGTGAGTGTGTGTGTGTGTGTGTGTGTGTAATTATATTGTATATATAAAACTTACTGCGATATTTATTTCCAAATAGATTTTGTCGTATAACGCCCCGGAATTTACGTCTATCCATGTTGCATCAAAAATCAGCAACGTTCCGAAAGATACCAACATCCGCGGTAATTAATAACCAATCGGCTGCTACCTTCGTCTGGTTTAACCGCTTCGAGAAGCTTCGGAACAAAGTTGATCCTCATATTTGGTTAAAACATCCACAAATATCCTTCCAAAACATGATCGTTTCCAGATTGAATCTTCTCCCAAAAGGAATTTAATTTTGGATCACGTAATTGTAGTTTTAATTCCTTCCCGTTGATAGGCCGTGTTATAGCATTTGGTCGACAGTTAATACAGCGTTTGTGTCATGCACAGAGACTAGAGTTTGATCCAAGTTGAACGAAGCATACCTCTTCTGTAATAGTTTTCAAATTATATTAATTTTAATTTATTTTATAAAATGCAATAGTAAATTAATTGACGTAGAAAGATACGATGACATTATAGAAACAATTAAAATGTATCACGAAGGCAAAACAAACCACCGTGGCATTGCCGAAACACATAATCAAATAAAACGAATTTATTATTGGCCTAATCAAGTTAAAACTATTACCGACTATATAAATCAATGCGATATTTGTTTAAAATCAAAATATGAGCGTAAACCACTAAAGCCACAATTTAATATTACACCAACCCCCGACAAACCCTTTAACACTATACACGTAGATACACTTACTCTTGAAAGTTGTAAATTTTTAACAATTATAGATGCGTTTTCAAAATATGCACAAAATTTGCAACATCCGACAACGGGTTAGAATTTAAAAATAGTATAGTAAAAGAATTATTAAGTCTACATAAAGTTAACATACATTTCACCAGTTCATATAATGTAGTTTGACTGTATGGTAGCGAAGTCAGTTTTTTTTAAGTCTCTTCAAAATTGTTGTTTAAATTAAGTTATTTTTACTATAATTTTCCAGAAATTTGACAGTACGTTAATTTTTTAGTGTCTGAGTTTGTTTTTGAGGCAGTGGTGTTGTGAAAAAGTAAATTAGTGCAGTTTTTTGTAATATTAAACACACAATATCTCTGTGTGCCAAAATAAAAGTCATATTTTACTAAATTTACCTGTTAAAACAAAGTATACTTAAGTGAGTGTAGTAGTACAATTAATTATTCGACGATGTCAAAGTGTACAAAGTGTACTAAGGCAGTTGATAGAAGCGGTGACCGACTGTTTTGTACTGGCTCATGCAAGGGAATATATCACCTGTACTGTGTTGATGTCAGCATGGACAAATTTGTTTCAATGCGAGTTGACAAAAGCATCAACGAATGGAAATGTCCAGCCTGCTTTTCATCTACAAACCACACCAATCTGTCAGAAATGAATGGAAAACTAGATTTGATATTAGAAAGCTTAGTTACTGTTAATACTACTCTAGCTATGTTGACAAAAGAAAATAATGATTTGAAATCAAAGATACAAACATTAGAAACTAAATACGATATACTTGAGTCTAATATGCAAGATATATCAACTAATAATAAACAGCCCGATTTTGATACAGTGTCAATTGAAAATATTGTTCAAGAAATGTCGGATAGAGAGAAAAGAAAATATAATATTATTATTTTTGGTGTACCAGAAGAAGCTACAACCAAAGACATAAAACATATTGAAAGTCAAAAGATTACAAATCTGTTAAATATTCTTGATCCCCAACTATCTGAGATAAATTTCAAATTTTTTCGATTAGGTCAGCTACAAAACGGAAAAAACTTCAGTTTGACTCTGTGGATCATGTGAACATAATTTTCAAGAATTTGAAAAAATTATCAAATTGTGACAATTACAAAAATATAAGATTTACGTCGGACAAAACTCCACAACAAATCAAATATTTTAAACAGCTTAAACAAAAATTAGATAGTAGGATTCTGCAAGGGGAAACAAACATAAAAATAAAATACTTTAATGGTACTCCAAAAATTGTGAAAGTTGATTTAAACTAAAAATGCCCAGCAACAGTGATCATTTAAAAAAATTTAGTTGTTACTATCAGAATGTTAGGGGAGTAAACTCGAAATTAGATGATATTTTTTGTGCAACAGCTGACGTAGACTATGATGTTATCTGTTTCTCAGAAACATGGTTAAAAAATGATGTTTCAAGTTCGGAATTGTTTATTGACAATTATAGTGTTTACCGGTGCGATCGTAACATTGAAGCAACTGGTTTATCTACGGGAGGTGGAGTGTTAATTGCGGTGGCAAATCATATACCTTCTACAAAATTAGACTTGTTTAATATCAATACAGCGTCCAATCACGTTGTAGACGTAGTGGGTGTAAAATTACGTTTAACCAATAAAAACTTTTATTTATTAGTGATATATATACCACCATCAACTAGCACTGCTATAATAGAAACTACAATGGAAGAAATATGTAAATTAAGTGAGTTATATGAGAATGATGTGGTTATTTTAGGAGATTTTAACATTAATTCATATATGGATCCTAATTTTAATGATAGCAAATCTATTATTTTATCTAATTTTAGCGAATTCTTAAATTTAAAACAATTTAATTACACTTTAAATGCAAATAATAGAATACTCGACTTAGTATTTGCTAATATTAGTTGTACTATTATTGCACCAGCAATACATATTTCCAAAATTGATTCACATCATCCGCCACTTGATATCACCTTCCAATGTAGTTCTCCCGTGCAAAATTCTTTTCCATCGCAAGTTTTATATAGAAAATATAATTTTAAACAAGCAAATTATCCTGCATTATATAATGCTATTTCTTTATTAAATTGGGACTCATTATATGTTGAAACTAGTGTTGAAGCAGCCTGTGACAAATTTTACAAAATTATTTATCATTGTTTTGATTTGCATGTCCCAATATTTAAAAATCAAGCAAAGCATAGAAATTTTCCACCATGGTTCACAAGCGAAATAAAATCTGACTTGCGAAAAAAAGAACTAGCTCGGGATAAATTTAGAAAAACTAAAAATAATACATACTTACAAAAATATCAAACTTTACGGTCTAACACTAAAAATAAAATAAAAATCGCCTATAAAAACTATTTAATTGATATTGAGACAAAAATAAATGATAATTCGAAATTATTCTGGTCATTTATTCAATCAAAAAAAGGTGGTTCTCGTGTCCCAGACACAATGAAATATAATGATGTTCAATTAAGTAATCCACAAAATATAATAAATAGTTTTGCAGAATATTTTAAAAGTGTTTATAAAACACCTACTAATAATCAATACAACAATTTTGATAATCAGTATAACTATAATAATACAATTAACATCTTAGAAATTACTGACACTGACATACTCAATGCTACTAAAAAACTAAATAATAAACTTACAGCGGGTATAGATCAAATACCAGCTTTTGTCATAAAAGACTGTATTTATTATTTATGTAAACCTGTAAGATTTGTTTTTAATTTAATTATTAAACATCAAAAATTTCCAGATATGTGGAAAATAGCTCGTGTCAGTCCAGTATTCAAATCTGGTGATGTTCAAAATATATGTAATTATAGAGCGATTTCTATTTTAAACAATTTGTCTAAGGTTTTCGAAATAATACTGTGCAATATCATATTCAACGCCACTAAACAAAACTTATCTGAATTTCAACATGGTTTTACAGAAAAACGTTCAACAACTACTAATTTATGTACATTTTCACAGTATGTTGCTGAAGCCTTGGATAACAATTGTCAAGTTGATACCATCTATATGGACTTACAAAAAGCGTTCGATCAGGTTGACTTGCACATTTTGCTAAACAAACTTGGAAATATTGGTCTATCATCATCTTTTGTACGTCTATTAAAATCCTATTTACTTGATAGAACGCAGTTTGTGAGTTTTCGAGGTTTTGAGTCGTCAGCATACATCTGTACATCAGGAGTACCACAAGGAGCTAATTTAGCACCTTTACTATTTTCTATTTTTATTAACGATTTATGTTTCAGCCTAGACATAAATGTTCTTCTGTTTGCTGACGATCTAAAAATATATACGTTGATTGATACCATCGATGATTGTGTAAAATTGCAAACAAACATTAATAAAATTATAAACTGGTGCACTGCAAATAATTTATCTGTCAACATAAATAAATGTAAAGTTGTGACATACACTCGTAAAATGCAACCACTTACGTGCAATTATACAATCAATAACTCTGCGCTAGGCAGAGAAACAGTTATGAAAGATTTGGGTGTTATCTTCGATACACATTTTTCATTCGATCAACATGTCACACAAATTGTAAATTCAGCATACAGAATGCTTGGATATATTGTTAGAAACACTAAGCAGTTTAATTGTAGATCAGTTTTCACTACATTGTTTAACAGTTTTGTAAGGTCAAAATTGGAATATTGCGCTATAGTTTGGTATCCTATATACGCAAAGCAAATAAATGATATCGAAAAGGTACAGCGAAAATTTTTAAAATTTTTAACTTATAAAATAGATGGTAATTATCCTCCTCAAAGAGTAGATTACAATTATTTGTTGGATACGCATACTTATGATTCGCTAGCTTCTCGTCGAATCAATATCTCAATAGCTATACTTTACAAACTGTTAAATAATGAACTTGATTGTGCTAACTTACTTGGTAAGATAAACTTCTGTGTACCACGTTCAACCACCAGATTCCCACAAGCTTTTTACACAAATACTGGCCGAACGAATATGTCGCAAAGAACACCAATATTTATTATGTGTAACAATTACAACAGCATAAACAATAATAATATTGATTTATTTTTTAACTCATTAAATGCTGTTTTAAACAATATTACAGCTTAAATTAGTTTTTTTTTTTTTTCTCGACTAAAATTTTTGTGTTATTTGTTTTATTGATTAATATTATTATGGTTTTTCTTTTTTGGTTTTTTTTTTTCTTAGTTTAAATTAAATAGTTTATATTTTATTTTGTATTTTTTTATTCTACCATATATGTTAATAAATGTATTTTTATGTATTGTCCTATTAATGGATCACTCTGTTGGGCAATAAAGATTTATTATTATTTTTATTATTATTATTCACAAAACCCCAATTCGAATGGACTTATAGAACGATTTCATTCCACCCTAATCGAGCACATCCGTCTTTTTAATCTTCAAGAAAATTTTAAGAACGATAGTATAGAAAATAAAGTACATTATGCATTACTAGCATATAATAACACTACACACACGTCAACCGGATTAAAACCAATTAATGTAATTAATGGTCATTTTGAAACAGATTCACCCCTCGACGTAGAACTTGAAAAACAAATTACTCAAGACTATGTTCAAAATCATAAAGAGAAAGTTAAGTTAGCTTACCAAAATATTAACAGTAATTTACAAAACAATAAAACTAAATTAATTAACAAATTGAACGAAAATCGAGAAAATTTACCCGACATACCCGAAACTGTTTACGTACACAATAAACAAAAGGTTAATAAAACGCGGCAGGCTAAATTTAAAAAGGAAAAAATTAAATCTGTAAACAAAAATTTAAAAACAGCAGAAATTAATACTGATAATGACAAAAAGCAGTCAAAAATTCATTTATCAAATATAAAACGACCTAGAAAAACCACTCAAAATATTTTCGATATTGCAGGTCCGTCTACATCGCGTTCAACGCAGGATTAGAAATTAAAGACATTACGAACAATCTTGGAGTTTTACCTTTAAATTTAGGACAGGCTAAATTACAAAAATCACAACACACATTTTTACACACTTATGATTTGCAACCAATCATAAAGCAATATAACAGCCTAAGAACACAACACGACACTATAAAACAAACTATCAGAAACTACACAGTCGATAATTTAAACTTCGAAAACAATAATAAAATAATTAATTATATTAAGAATAATATTGATAATAAGTTTAGAAACTTTAACATTTATACTGATAAGTTTAGATATAAGAGAGGAATAATTAACGGATTAGAATCGATAATTAAATCAATTACTGGCAATTTAGATGCCGAAGACGATAAAAGATTTACAAAAATTTTAAATCATTTAGAAAATAATCAAAATAAATTAAATAATCAATTAAAGTATCAATATTCAGTTAGCAACCAAATAATCGAAAAGTTCAATAAAACAATTGAAACAATCAGACAAAACGAATTACAATTAAAGTTAAAAATTGAACAACTGTTACATATTGTTATCAGTGAAGCCCGTAATCAAAATAGTTTTATTCAAGATATTTACAATCAACTATCAACTTTATTTACAATTATTTTAAATATTCTTCAAGATATAGAAAATTTACTACGTTTTTTTCGAAGGTTATTAGATTTTTTGGAAGGTTATAACTGTTTTTTTTACAAGGTTACTAGGATTTTTAGAAGGTTTTGACTGTTTTTTTTTTACATGGTTATTAGGTTTTTTGGAAGTTTATTAGGTTTTTTGGAAGGTTACTGGATTTTTTTGGAAGATTATGACTAATTTTTTAGAAGATTAATAGGATTTCTGGAAAGTTATGTCAGTTTTTTTACAAGATTTTGATATTTTTTACAAGATTATGACTGTTTTCATGTTTTTTCACAAAATTTCTACGTTTTTTTAATAAAATTATGACTGTTTTTACAAGGTTTTGATATTTTTAATAAGATTATGACTGTTTTAATGTTTTTTTTTCAAGGTTTCTACTTTTTTTTTAATAAAATTATGACTGTTTTTACAAAGTTTTAATATTTTTTATAAAATTATGACTGTTTTTCACAAGGTTTTAATTGTTTTATATAAGACTTCTCTTTTTAACCTCGTGATAAATCTAGTAATCTTGTGAAAAACTTCATAATCTTGTAAAAAAATAGTCATAACCTTGTAAAATAACAGTCATAACCTTTCAAAAAAACCTAGTAACCTTGTAAAAAAAACACATACACAAACAAACAGTTATTTTATTTCAATAAATGATTATTTATTTATTTTTTTTACAAATAAACATACAGTTTTAACTACTACAATTTAGCAATTTAATAGAATTAATTTAATTTAATTTTTAAGGGATGCTAATTTTATGATCTATTAATAATTTAAATATTACCTATTAAATTTAATATTTTTACCTATAGAAAAATCAATCATTTACTTATTAATAATTAAAGAATGATATATAGTAAAAAAAAAAACCTAAACCTAATCTACTAACCTAACCTACCCTAAATAGCCAATTACGTAAAAATACTGTATGTATAAATAGCCACTTTCTTAATTTTATAGATCAAATTTTATAGATCGATAATTATATCAGTAGGTATTTGATTATTTCCATAGTTCGATAAATATTTCTATAGATCAATAATTAATTCTATAGGTCAATAATTTAAACCGTAGATTAATTATTTAATACATAGGTACCTATGTATTTCCGAAGATCAAGTAAAATGCGTGAAAACCCACATTAAGTCATTTCAACCAATCGAGTCACATTATTGCCGATCTACAACTACAAAAAAATTTTTAGATCCTTCTCTGAACATTAAAAAAATGTATAGACTATATGCTGACTTCTGTGAAAAACGTAATCAAGATCCTGTGAAAGAATCATTTTATAGGAACATATTTTGCAATCAGTTTAATTTGTCATTTTATTCACGTCGAAAAGATCGATGTGATTTATGTGAAGAAATTGAAACTTAAAAAAAAAATAATACAACAGACCACCTACGGCAAGAACAGCATCAAAGACATATATATGAAAAAATAATTACTCGGGACGAACGAAACCGAGACAGAAGAGACAAAAACAAAGCTGTCATTTGTTTTGATTTAGAAAATGTTTTAAGTTGTCCTAGAGCTGAAATTAGTAATTTTTATTATAAATCGAAATTTAATGTTTATAATCTTACTGCTCATTTGTCTACAACAAAGCAAGTTTATTGCGCAGTATGGAATTAAAAATCAAATGGGTCGAAGGGGTAATGACATTGCGAGTGCTTTACTAAAAATTTTGAAAGCTGTATACGCTGACAATCCAAATTTGTTAAATTTAATTCTATGGAGTGACAGCTGTGTACCCCAGAACAAAAACTCGCTAATGTCATACGCTATTAGTTACTTCTTGTATGAAAACCTAGAAATTTGTTCAATAACGATAAAATTTTCAACTCCAGGCCATTCAGCTATACAAGAAATAGATAATGTACATAGTTGCATTGAAAAAGTTTTAGCTAAGGCTGAATATTATTCTCCAGTATCACTTCTATCTCTACTACGCAAAGTTGCAACTAAACGACCGTATACAGTTTTGGAAATGAATGCTAGCGACTTTTTTGATCTAAAATCGTGTTGTGCTTATTATAATTACAAAATAATAGCATTTGCTAAAATTAGCGCATTAAAATTCACAACCAATATCTTCGATATACAATATAAACTGTCACATAATCCAGAACTTGAGTGGACAATAGCGTCCGTAAGAAATTACAAAGCTACACGTCAACCATTTACTGCAGAGATGAGAAAGCTTAGGGTTTCATCCAAAACAACACAACTTTCTAAGGAAAAAATCGCTGCTATTAAATCTATGATGAAATGGATGCCAAAAAAGGATCAAGATTACTTTCGGACCCTATTAAATAATATTTAAACATATTCTTATTGTATACTTTACATTTTTGTTTTTATTAAGTTCTGAATTACAAAGTCGTATCCGCCACAAATAAAGTAAATAACAAATATCACAGTAACAAAGTCGTATGTGTTTTTTGATTTAGTTATTTTTATCGGATAAGACCAGCAAATGGGTGGATTCTTGGATAAACCTAGTTAATGGTTTTCGGTAAGTACTGTAGCAAAATCTCAATTTCATTAAGTGGATCAATTAAAAAATAATGCCCAGACAATTTTTAAACTTGAAAATCTCGTAATAGTAAACAATGTACATACGACATTGTAATTCTAAACGAACGGTATGTCTTCATCAATAAATAAACAGAACATAGAAACAAGTTACTAAACGTAACAAATAAGTAACTAGATTATGAAATTATATAGATTTTTTTTTTAATTAATGGAAGCCAAATTTAATTTAACTCAATGCCATTAATTAAAAATCGTATAAATTTTATAATCTAGTAACTTAGTTTGTTGCCTAGTAACTTGTTTATTTACGTTGAGTGTATGGTCGATTATTAATAAATATTAATACAGAACTAGAACCTAAAGCTGTTTCATTTTAATATAATTTGAGTTCTGAAAGATTTTTTTTACTATATTATTATAGGTAAAGTTCTATAAAATAAAAAAAACAAAACAAAAAATTCATAGTAAAATATTTTTCAGAACTCAACCTAAATTCGCTTTCTATTTGTGTAAAAATAACATAGTTCCGAAGAATAAATAAGAATTATTGTGACTTACTCTGTTAACAATTAACGATTGCTAGAAAATTGGACCCCATAACTAATTAATTCCTGGGCGTTTCCATGAGAATTATCTTCCAAATCGAATCAGTCCAAACCGAACCGTTCCGCTCCACAAAAGCCCATTGGACATCGTAGCTTCGATATAAATTCTATTCTCGGTTCAAAATTCGGATCTCGATCCCAGAAGCATTCAGCATTATTAGTATTAACTTCTTAGCTGAAGAATTATCCTTCCGAATCGAATCAATCCAAAGTTTCCAAGCGCAGCTAAAAGTCGTCCCTATTAATATAATCACCAACATTCCAAACAGTCCACCAGGACACCATTATCATATTGGACTCTGAGCGTCCGATACAAATTCGATTCAGTTCAAAATTCGGATCTCGTCACAGCCTGAAAAGAGATAAATTTATAATAAAACTGCTACCATATTTAGATATTTAGAAAGATAAGATATTAAATACATAGCTAGTATAGAAACTAGAATCCTTTATATAGTTTTATATATTTATTTCTTTAAGTTAAAGTGTCAATCTAAGCTAAAAAAATCTAGAAATTTAAATGCAATAAGCAGAATAGCTGCTGCATATATCATAAGTTAAATATAGCCAAAGAGAACGATGTTTTTTATCACATCAACATTAATACGAAACCAAATCGTGCTTCGCAATCAAACTAACAAGAAAGATATTTGTCGAATATATAAAATAAATAAGTTATTAATTATTGTATAAATATTATGTATTACAGTCGATATAAAATCGTATGATTATCCGAAACTGCAATGCCAAACACTCATTCCATGAGAACTAAGTAAATCATTAGTTATAATTTAAATAAAGAAAAAATGTATTGGATTTTGCCTTTATTTTAAAATTGTAACAAATGTTTAATTTAGTTCTTTGTATTAACAAAATTTGTGCATATTAACCCGACAAACAAATAGATCATACTTAATTGACTAACAAAATAGTCTAATTAACTACACTATTTAATATAGAACTTAAGTAGAACTTATGTAAGAATTATATAAAAACAAAATATTCTATAACAAAATGCAGTTTATAAAGTTATTTGTTTTGATGGAGAAATCTTTTATTGATCATTGGAAGAAACATATTAAAAGTATAAAATTGGATAACCAAAAAGAAATATAAAATTAATATACTGATGGTAAAAATCAATTAGGATTATTAGATTATTGATTTTAGCTTCGTTTTAGAGCAAAATAAAAGCTGTTAAAACATAGAAAGAGTTCGAAAAAAAAAATAAGATTTTTTCGTAACTGTATTTATTAATAAGAAAAATCCGAAATTTTTATAAATTTTTTTCTCTGAAACAATTAAAGATATTTAATATCGGTTTTTTGCAAGTGAAAGAATAGATATTGATCTATTTTGAGCAATTTTTATTTTAATTTTTGTTAAAAACTGACAGTTATAACACTTTTTCCGAAAACCTGCAAAATCGGGTGAATGTGAAGTAAATCCGACAAAATTATAAATTTTTTTCTGCAAAATTATAGATGGTATTTAAACGCGGTTTGTTGGGGCTGAAAGAATAGATCTGTAGCTATTTTAAGGAATTTTTATTTATACTTTTATTGTTCAACATCAATCCAATCTGTGCAAAAGAGAGGAGAGACAAATGGACAAACTGATTGTTATTCTGTAAGTACAATTTAAATGTCATTTAGAGATATCAGACAATCAATAAGAATCGTTTACGACGATTCAGATACAGATTCAGATTCAGACCAATCCTGTAACTCATTGCAAAGCCTAGAAAACACAAGTAATATAGTGCAAAGTTTAGAAAATTTATTTAACGAAACTAATAATTTAAATTTTTCAAATATGACTGAAGTTTTTATAATGCTAGCAACGTAACTGCATTTCAGAATGAATATCTGATGTCCAGTATCTTAGCTAAAATTAAGGGCGATGCTGCTATCAATACCGCGAGTTGTACAATCTCAAATTTTTCAGATTTAAAGAAAGCATTATTAGATGCATACGCTGATAAACGTGATTGTTTCACTTTAAATATTGAACTAACCGAACTCAAACAAATTAACGAAACTGCTTTCGAATTTTTTAATAGAGTTCAAGAAATTTTAAATTTACAAATTTCGTATATATCAACACAAATTAAAGCAGAAGATAGTAAAATTTTAATAGCCTATTTTCAATCATACGCTGTTAGAATTCTTTTAAGAGGACTCAAAGAGCCCTTAGGTACACTAATGAGGACTAAAAATCCTCCAGATATGAACACCGCGCTTAATATGTTAACTAATGATTTTCAACTAGAAAGTCAATTAAGTTCACAACAAAATATTAGAGCCAAACAAAATCAAGCATTCACACACACACAAACAAAACACATTTATATAAAAATACACAACCACAATTAATCTACAGACCTACACCACAACAATTAAATTATAGACCTACACCACAACAATCCAATTACAGATCTCCACTATTACATAATAATCATTACACAAATAAAAATTCAACACAAACACAAAAACAAAACGTGTTCCAACCGAATCCCTACAAAAAATTACCTATACCCACGCCTATGAGTGTGAGTACACGACAAACATTTACACCTAAACCTGGCCCCCTTCCGGCTTTGTTGCTCCGCGTCCTTATCAAAATATGCACGCACAATACAGACAAACACCAAAATACGTAGCAGAAGAACTTTTTAACACAGAAATAAACGACTTAAATTATGAACAAAATAATAGCGAGCAATATTATAATTATCAAAATTTTGACGAACAAAATTCTAGCGATCAATATATCAATTATCAAAATTGTGACGAGCAAATTTATGACGATAGTAATGTTATTATTTCCGGAACCAGACGATCAAAATTATCCGAATAATTTTTTAGAGATAAAAGCCTCGGAAACAAATTAAACTTTGAATCAATAACTTTATCGCATAATCAAAGCGAGTTACCATTTATTATTTACCCAGAATACAATTTAAAAGTGCTAATCGACACCGGGTAGCACGCGTTCTTTTATAAAACCAGAAATTGCAAATAAATTCTTTAAAAATAAAATTCAAAACGACACATTTCAAATCACTACAGCTCACGGCACATCAGTAGAAAATTTTAGTATTTTATTGCCAAATTCAAACTTATTCAAAAATTCTAATACTATTTTAAAATATTATTTATTTGATTTTCATAGTCATTTTGATATTTTACTCGAACTCGATCACTTAAAAATATTAGAAGCTATTATTGATCTCACTCACGACAAAATCATAACACCAAAAACTGAAATAAAAATTCATTTTTACAAACCTATTACACACATGCGTTACACTGCAATTCCTCCAAAAACAGAAAAAATAACAAAATTTCATATTAACAACATAGAAAACGGCGAAGTATTTATTTCAGAAATAAATATTAAAAATGTTAAAATTCCAGAAGGTATTGCAAAAATAAAAAATTATATAACGTATTATCCTGTTATAAACACAAACGATAAAGAATGCATAGTAAACACTTCAAATTTATTACAAGTACAATCATTAAATAATTTTGGAATAAACAATATTAATTTTCAAAACCAAAAATTTCATAATAAATTTGACATTTCACAAATTAGGACAGAACACATGAACACTGAAGAAAAATTAGCAATAAAAAATTGAATTAAACAGTACAGTGACCTTTTCCACACAGATGATAAACCCTTATCTTTTACAAATGAAATTAAACACACCGCATACGTACTAAAGACGAGTTGCCTGTTTACACTAAGTCGTACAGATTCCCAGAAATACACAGATATGAAGTAAAAAATCAAATTCAAAAAATGTTAGAACAAAATATTATTAGACCCTCATTTTCGGCTTGGTCATCGCCAATTTGGATCGTACCAAAGAAATTAGACACATCAGGTAAAAAGAAATGGCGTATTGTAATCGATTTTAGAAAACTTAACGAAAAAACTATCGACGATAAATATCCAATAAATTAGGTAGATGTCAATATTTCACAACCCCAGATCTCGCGTCCGGTTTTCACCAAATAGAAATGGAAGAAAACGATATTCCAAAAACCGCGTTCAGTACAGAAAACGGTCATTACGAATTCTGTCGCATGCCATTCGGTTTAAAATCAGCACCGGCTACATTTCAAAGAGTCATGGACAATGTTCTAAGAAATTTGATAAATGACATATGTTTAGTTTATCTCGATGACGTCATTATATTTAGTACCAGCTTACAAGAACACATAGAAAGTATCAGGACCGTATTCGAAAGATTGCGAAAAGCTAATTTAAAAATACAAATTGACAAATCCGAATTTTTTTAGACGAGAAGTTTCTTATTTAGGCCATGTTGTAACCCCTGAAGGAGTTAAGCCCAATCCAGACAAAATTAAAGCAATCAAAAATTATCCGATTCCAAAAACTACAAAACAGATAAAAGCATTTTTAGGTTTACTCGGTTATTATCGTAAATTCATAAAAAATTTTGCTGACATTACAAAACCGCTAACGAAATGTTTAAAGAAAAATTCAGTAATTAATATTAAAAATCCCGAATATGTTAATTGTTTCAATACATGTAAAAATCTTTTAATAAACAAACCCATTCTACAATATCCCGATTTTACAAAATCTTTTAATCTTACAACCGATGCAAGTAACTTTGCTCTCGGAGCCGTATTGTCTCAAGGCCCAATCGGATCAGATTTACCAATCGCGTATGCCAGTCGCACTCTTAATGATTCGGAACAAAATTACTCAACTATAGAAAAAGAACTATTAGCTATAGTGTGGGCCACTAAATATTTTCGTCCGTATTTATTCGGTAGAAAATTTAAAATTGTTACCGACCATAAGCCGCTGCTGCAATGGTTATTTTCACTTAAAGAACCCAATTCAAAATTAATTAGATGGCGTTTACGATTAGAAGAATTCGATTACGAAATAATTTATAAAAAGGGAACTTTAAATAAAAATGCAGACGCGTTATCGCGTATAGAATTAAATGTAAATTCAGTAGATCCCGGTACACAAAATCTTTTCGATTACATAGAAAACTTTAATGAAACACTTGACCAAAATCGCGATTCACAATCAATGATTGCAGAACCCGATAACTCAGACACAGATGACACAATACACTCAAGTCCAGAACGCCCCATTATCGGCATACCTATTACCGAATCACCCGTAAACATAGGTAAAAATCAAGTTATTATTTCGGAAGTTAAACACTCTCCATCACCACCTAAAATTAAAAAATATCACAATGACAAAATACGAATTAAACTTCAAATTTCTGAAATTAATTTTGAAAATGACATAATAAAATTTATTAAAGATTTTATTGTGCCTAAAGTAAAATATTATTTATATTTCAAACAACCAGTATATGAAAAATTTAGTGCTGTTTTACGCAAAAACTTTAAGAACTCTGAAATTAAACTTATAAAATGCAATAGTAAATTAATTGACGTCAGTTAGGATAATAGTTAAATATAATATTTGATTTGCATTCAAAAGGTATTGATTAATCAATCTATCTTAAATAAGAAGTAAATTATTACATTTAGTTTCGACCTAAAAATTTGGTGAAATTCACCCTTATTTAATTAATTAAAGCCAAAATAGAGACTTATCACTGTTAATGATATCATTGAATAATTATTCTAATTAAAGAAATATTCTGAACAAGAGAAAGCTGCTAACTTTTTTCTTTAGCGGTTAAATTCCGTTTATATTTCTATTTATATAGTTTAAAATAAAACGTTACATTTTCAATGTAAAAATAAAATTTTCAATTTTTATAAATACTTAAAAATTAAATTAATTTCCCTAATATCTTCAATATTATACTCTAATCATAAGCTATTTAAGTTCTTAAATAAATATTAATATAAATACTACAATTAATCATAAAACAACTAAAATTAAATAAATTTTTATATTATTATTTTGTAAAAATTGAATAAAAACAGAATTATTTTTTATTAATTTATAAAACCCTTGCCCTCCAAAATATTCATTTCATCCTTGATCAAAATTCTTATATAAAGAATAACTTAATATTAAAGGAATATAATTTATTGAAAAAGTAGAAATATTTGGTATAAATCACATAAATCCAAAAAAATATCTATACTGATAAAAATTTATAGAATTATTAACTCAACCGATAGAAAACTTAGAAATTTCATACCCTAATCAAACACCAATAAAACATACAAATAATGTCAATATTTTTAATTTTAAAAGTAAACAAATTATAACAGGAGTTGGAAAAATTAGTCATATCAACACTCTTCCCCCACAAATAACAAAAATTAATATAAATAATATACTTTTTAACATAATTCAACTTATATCATTTAATGAATGCAAAGAATAAAAATTAAAGTCCCCAGTAATTGAATAATAACATAAACGAAATGAATAACATACAGTTAATCCTGTAGATAAAAAAAATAAAAAAAAAATTAAAATATTTACTATTCTTATAGAAACAACTTCTAAAATCAAATCCTTAGAATAAAATCCTGCTAAGAAAGGTATCCCACATAAAGCTAAATTACATACATTTATAATAATACAAGTTAATGGTATATGAACTATTAAATTACCTATAAAACGAATATCTTGAGTATCCCTTAAATTATGAATAATAGCCCCAGCACATATAAACAACAAAGCCTTAAATAAAGCATGAGTTAATAAATGAAAAAAGGCTAATTTATAATTTCCTATGGATAAAATTCTTATTATTAATCCCAATTGACTTAAAGTTGATAAAGCAATAATCTTTTTTAAATCAAATTCAAAATTTGCTCCTAATCCTGCTATAAATATTGTTAAAGTTGAAATTAATAATAAAAATAAACCTAAATTTCCTCTTAAAATAACATTAAAACGAATTAATAAATATACCCCAGCAGTTACTAAAGTAGAAGAATGAACCAAGGCAGAAACAGGTGTAGGAGCTGCTATAGCAGCAGGAAGTCAAGAAGAAAATGGAATTTGAGCTCTTTTAGTTATTGCAGCTACTATCACTAATAAGCCAATCAATTGTATATATGAGTCATTTTTTATATAATCTAAATAAAAAATATAATTTCATCTCCCATAATTTAATATTCAAGTAATAGAAATTAATAATATTACATCCCCTACACGATTTATTAATGCAGTTAATATTCCAGCATTATAAGATTTAATTCTTTGATAATAAATAACTAAACAATAAGAAACTAACCCTAATCCATCTCAACCTAATAAAATTCTAATTAAATTAGGACTAATAATCAACAATATTATTGAAAAAACAAATATTAATACTAACATAATAAATCGATTAATATTTAAATCTCCTTCTATATACTGATTTCTATAAAAAATAACTATAGAAGAAATAAATAAAACAAAGCTTATAAACATTAAAGATATTCAATCAAATAAAACTCTTATAACTACTGAACTTGAATTTAAACTTACTAATTCCCATTCAATAAAAACTGTATAGTCTATAAATAAAAATTTTAAACTAAAAATAAACAAAGAAATTCCTAAGATAAATAATGAAAAAAAACTAATAATACAAATAGAAATTTTATTAATAATTTAAGGTAAAAAAATTACATCCTTGACACCACAAATCAAAATTTTAAAATAAACTACTTAAATTTAAATTCATAATATAAAAAAATTACTTTTAATAACTAATAAATTTAAAGGAAATCAATGTATAAATAATAATAAATATTCCCGAATATACCCAGATGAACAAGCAAATTTACCTGAATATAATTTACCATGTTGACTATAAGAATACAAATAAAGAGTATATACAGCTCTAAAAAAGGATAAAAATATTAATATTAATATTGAAACTCAAGTTCAAGATATCAATCTATTTAATAAACTAACTTCACCTATCAAATTTATTGAAGGAGGGGCTGCTATATTAGAAGAACATAGTAAAAATCACCATAAAGTTATTCTTGGTATTAAATTTATTAGCCCCTTATTTATAAATATTCTTCGTCTTCCTATTCGATCATAAGAAATATTAGCTAAACAAAACAAACCAGATGAACATAAACCATGAGCAATTATTATTATTAAAGAACCACAAAACCCCCAATAATTTAAAGTTATAATACCTCCTAAAACTATGCCTATATGAGCTACTGATTACTATCGGATGCATAAAATTGCTTCAAATATTTTTCTGACAAAAATGACGTCATTTAAACTATTATCTAAAACTATATTTTTTGACAGAAAATTTGTTTTAAAGAAAAGAATTTTAAATTTATTTTATATTTATTTATGTAAGAAAGAAATTTAATTTTCAATAGTGCTTTTTCTTAACACGTGTAAATTACGAAATATTAAAAATAGTAAATATTAATAATGATATACATTTTAAAAATTAACAATTTACGAAACATTGTAGCTAAAATACGAAATAAGCATATGTATAGGTGATTAAATTTTTAAAATAGATTTGTTAGTATTTAAATAAGATTCAATCATATTTTTTGGGGTTATGCTCCTTCTACAAAACGAGTATTTAAACTACAAAAAATGGCCGTTAGGAATATATTTTTACTTGGCAAACGACAATCTTGTGAAGACGTTTTTAAGAATGAATATATGCTAAATTTTCCATGTATTTATTTATATTTTGTTATTTTGTTTATTCATAATATAAAAAATAATTTATCAACTCAAAGCGATCTGCATCAATATAATACCAGAAATAAATCAAACTTCACTATCCCAATTACACATTTAAATAAAACTAAATTTAACCCAAATCACATTGGTCTAATCTTTTATAATCATTTACCAAAGCATATCAGTAGCATAAAATCAAAAATTAATTTCAAATTTCATTTAAAAAAATTTTTTATTGAAAAAAATTATTATAAGTTTGATGACTATCTCAGTGACAAGTTCTAATCTTCAAGTATAATGCAAGTTTTTACGCACTTAATTTTTTTATGTATTTCTTTTTTAAATTGACTTTTCCTATACCATGTGGTTTATATGGAAATGATAACTATATTATATTATATTATTATTATGAGAATAATGCATTTTAGTTTGATTTATAAATCATTTGATTGGATATTGTATCATTGTCTTATCTAGCATTCACAATCAGTTTTAATTTGGAAATTTTAATTTATAATTGGATTGTGGAAAAATCTATACTTATTTTAATTATTTATTATGAAATTTATTATTTATTATGAAAAATATTATTTTTACAGAAAATTTATGTAAATCATCATTTTTCAAAAATAATATGTAATTTTTTTGCTATAGTTTTTATATAAAATGGCAACTTTTTTACAGTGTCAATTAGATGTGTCAGATGAGTATACTGAAAATCATCAACTTTTCTAGATAAAACAATTAAAACATTAGAAAAATTATCAATTTTTTGTGTATACTGAAACGATTTCTAACAGTTGTCTAATCTTGCATAAAATTAATAATTTATTCAAATATAGTAAAAATTGACATAAGAATATTGTACGAAAATCACTTATGTAAAAATAATAAAGAACAGAAAAAAAGATATTGTACATTCTGAACTTTGTTTTGAATGCTTATATATTTTCAAGATTAAAATATTCCAAATAAAAATTAATTATGAATGTAGGATTAAAAAATTAAACAAAAATAAGAAAACATGTAAATTAACAAAATACTGTTATTTTTACTGTTAAATCATAATAGCTTAATTTAATATACTGTACGGAAAATACATCTTAAATTTAATGTAATTTAACATAGGTTTTTAAAAGCAAAAAATAATTTAACGTGATATTATATTTTTAACGAAAATTCGCGTTCACAAAACATTTCAAATTACGTTAAATATTTGAACAGTAAATATATGCATTAATGTAAATATATTGTATATAGAAAACTTACTGTGATATTTATTACCAACAATCCGGTAATTAATAAATATATGTTAATAATATATTTTCGAAACTTATCCAATTTGTGTATGTATATGTTTCAATTATATAATAATTAGATAACATAATATTGTTAACGTAACAAATTAACAAATTAACGGCATATCCGAAAATAAAGTCAATTTTGATTTATTTATTTGTTCCGAAATAAAAAAAAAATCGGTTTCCGGAGAAAAATAACGTTTTTTTGGTTCAATTCCGGCCCTGATTTAAATTAAAAATATAATACTACACTATGGCTTTCTTTTCTTCTTTAATTTTATTTCAAAATCTTTCAAAATTTTGTGAAACACGTATATAAATTTTAACATCAAATTCAATTTTAATCTAGCGTTAGATAAACACGCTCGAATTAACTTAAAAATATGCATTAAATTAATATTTAATTATCTCCACACCTATAATCATTCAATATTTATTGGAAATATTAATCCATTCATTCCACAAACAAATAAAAAATCATTCCAATCGGAGAAACCAAAATAAACCGACATTTCTTTTTACTTTTCTTTTTTTTATATATATACAGAGTTCGGTTAAATTAGATGAAAGTTGCGCGAGTTTAGTCATCTTTTGTTTTTTCCAAAAAATTTCTTAGGTTACTAGATATAGACAAAAATGCAAATTTTGCTGTTTTATATTTTCGCATATAACTCTCGTATGCAAAACGAAACATTATTTTGGTTTGCACTTTCTTAAGACACTTTTTTACACAGAATTTCCAGGAGTAACCAAATTTTTTTTTCGAGATTTATGATGCAACTTTTATTTTTCTTATATAAATAGTATTTCAATGTAGTGTCATTAAAAAGATTTTTTTTCTCTTTCCAGTGATATAACATAACATATTTATTGTTATTCAAAGTATTTACACAATAATCACTTCAACTTGTTTCCACAAACGTGAATTAAAATATAATTTCAATACAGAACTAAAACCTAAAGTAGTTTTATTTTAATAATAATAATTAGTTCCGGAAAGATTTTTTACTATATTAATGATATAATATTTTTATATAATAATCTTATTATAATTACACAAAACATAAAAATTATAATTTTTCTTTTTTTGAAAATAAATTTACAAGATATTTTTTTCAATTATAATCAAATAATACAATATAAAATAATTAATTAATTTAATAATATATTATTATCGATAGGTAATCAATTAGACGGAATTCAGTCTTTTATATATATGTTTTTATCGATTACTAAACCAACGTTTCGACAATCACTATTTGGCCTTCTTTAGGGGCTAGCAGAATAGTTTTAGTTGATGAAATATACATAATATGTTCAGTAAATTTAAAATAAAGCATGTCAAAAAAACAAAATTATATATAATATAATCTAAAGATCACTTAATCTTACTTTAAATTTACTGATCAAATAATGTACATATTTTTGTATTTACATGTAAAGTAAGCACTCTAAAAAAAAATTATGTAATTTTACCTACAAATCATGAGACACTTATAATGCCCTCAGTATTTCTAGGTCATAATTACTCAATTTTTGCATAAATTGTTTAGTTCTTGTAATATTATTGTTGATATAATTACGTATATGTATTTCTAAATTGTATTTTGAAAACTTAAAATATATTTGATTGATTGAATAATTAATTATTTTTGTAACTTCCAGAAAAAACATATATATATAATTTCCTCTTGTTTTTGTTTTTTAATGAACTAATTAAATCATTAGTTAATTAACTAATGCTTTAATTAGTTGCATCAAAAATAAATTAAATGGTGATTTAAACAAATAAATAAACGAACAAAATTATTTAACATTTTTTTTCTCATTCACTAAATCGTTTTTCTTTCATTTTGTTTTTTAATAATAATTTTTTTTTACATCATTTGTTGTTTATTAAATGAAAAAAAAAATTAATATAAGTTCTGAAAGATTTTTTTACTATATTATTGTTAAGAAAACAAAATTATTCGTTTTGTATTTGATTAAAAAAAATGGTATTTGGTGACTTACTTTGTTAGTAAAATATCCCCCCAAACCGTTGGATCCATAACTAAATTCTGCGGGCGTTTCCGAAGAATTTGGGCTAAAGTCCGAAGTTTCCAAACACACAAGGATATAAATTATCCAAATAAATTATCTCTTCTCCGAATCCAAGCCAGCTGGAGGTCGTTCATCATCATCACCCAGCTTCGGATAGAATTTGCGCGGCGATTCAGTTCGAAATTCGGATTTCGTTACGGCCCTGAAAGGTAGAAGATATTTATAATAAAACAGCGCTAACAGATCTCGGCATTCATCTAACCTATCAGCAGATAATTGTGTTATTTATTTATGTAATTTGTAAATTTATGCGGATATGTTTTTGGACTCCCTTAAATTTTCTACACCGGATTTTACAATCCTAAGATATTAAAAAAGATTGTAAGGACTGTACTGAAAATTACATAATCAATGTTGAATTAATTATGTAATTTAATATTATTAATTGATTTATATAAAATAAAAAATAGTATATTTTTTAACTGGCTCTATTTTCTACAAAAACGATAATTAATGTACCGAAAAAATACCTGAAATAGAATATTCTATGTAGAATAATATATATTTTTTTTTCAATTTTTTCGTATTTATAATTTGGCCAAAAAAAAGAAAAAATATAGGCCTGTATTCTCACCTCACTTTTTCTTGAAAAAGTGCTTTTATCATTAATTTTAAAATAACTTTTTGCTTCTGTTTGACATCAAATATAAATAATTTTTTTATATTTGATCATTTTTAATATATTTGGTATTATAAAATTTAAATAAACTATTTTAAAATACTTAATAAATGATTGTAAGTGAATGTCAAAAGCACTTTTTTGAAAAAGCACTTTTTCATATGAGGTAAGAATACGGGCCATAGTTTTTTTTTGGAATATTTTTTTTCTTTCTCTATTTTCCAAAATACAAAAAAATTTAAAAAAATATATATTATTCTACATAGGATATTATATCTTAAGTATTTTTTCGGTACAATAATAATCGTTTTTGTAGATAATAGAGCCAGTTAAAAAATATACTATTTTTTATTTTATATAAATATCAATTAATAATATTAAATTAATTATTGAATTATTAATTCAACATTCATTATGTAATTTTCCGAACAGTCAGTTACAATATAAATAAGTTGTATTAAACGAATAAATTCAATATTAACTTCAACATGTTTTGTATTTGAGCTACGTACGTCTGAACATAGCAATTACAACCATGTGAATTAACGTTAAGCGATTTTACATTGATTTTATGAATTTTAAGTAAGATTCTAAAAATTTTACCATGATTTTTTCGGTTAATTTTCCTCGATTTCATAACAAAAATTTTAAGATTATAGCAAATTTTACTCGAGCTTTTCAATTTATTATAGATCTCGTATACAAATTCTTATTCAAAAACATATTTAATATAGAACTTAAGTAGAACTTATGTAAGAATTATATAAAAACAAAATATTCTATAACAAAATGCAGTTTATAAAGTTATTTGTTTTGATGGAGAAATCTTTTATTGATCATTGGAAGAAACATATTAAAAGTATAAAATTAGATAACCAAAAAGAAATATAAAATTAATATACTGATGGTAAAAATCAATTAGGATTATTAGATTATTGATTTTAGCTTCGTTTTAGAGCAAAATAAAAGCTGTTAAAACATAGAAAGAGTTCGAAAAAAAAATAAGATTTTTTCGTAACTGTATTTATTAATAAGAAAAATCCGAAATTTTTATAATTTTTTTTCTCTGAAACAATTAAAGATATTTAATATCGGGTTTTTGCAAGTGAAAGAATAGATATTGATCTATTTTGAGCAATTTTTATTTTAATTTTTGTTGAAAATTGAGAAAATTATAACATTTTTTGTGAAAATCTGCAAAATTGAACAAATTGCCGCAAATCTGACAAAAATTATGATTTTTTATGAATTTTTTTCTACAGAACTATAAAAGGTATTAATTCGCAGTTTTTTGGAGGTGAAAGAATGGACATTGAGCTATTATGGGCAATTTTTATTTATAATTTTGTTGGAAATTGACAAAGTTATAATACTTTTTTTCTGCTGCAAAGATTCATATCTAATTTTTAACCAAAACAAAAAAAAAATACATGAAGATAGATCAAAATCTCCTCTTTCATCCAAAAAAAAAACCGCGGCTTTGATATCTATTATACTTTTCGACAAAAAAATGTCTAAACTTTTGTTTGCCCCAAATCGGATTATATAGAGAACCTTAAGTTGCCTCCGGAAAAACTTTTTAACTAAGTTAAAGCAGTAAAATACCTTTTAACGTGATGAATACATCGTATAGCATTGTATAGATCCAATATATTCCCCAATCTTTGGATTCAAGTTGCAGAAAAACTCTTGTTTTGTTGATGAAGCATACGCGATCAAAAAATCTTAGGGCAGAAAAACAAAAGTTATAATAGTTTTTAAATAATTAGAAAAAATATATTTATATATTTAGAACTAATCTACCTTTATTTTATTATATTCTTAATTACACATAGGCCGTAATATTTTATTTTATTTGCTTAAATCGCCATTAATTTACTTTGATGAACTAATTAATTAAATCATTAGTTAATCAGATTTAATTAAATATTACTAGGATTTTAAGGGATTTTTAACAAATTTATACACCAGATTTTACAAGTGGTTTACAGATTGACAAAAAAGCAAATTAATAAAAACCTGGTTAATAAAAATAGGCTATTCTGTATTCATATTTAATTAAATAATCGACCATTTATAAATAATCTCGCTAAATAAATTCGCTTTCTATTTGTGTAAAAATAACATAATTCCGAAGAATAAATAAGAATTATTGTAACTTACTCTGTTAACAATTAACGATTGCTAGAAAATTGGACCCCATAACTAATTAATTCCTGGGCTTTCCATGAGAATTATCTTCCAAATCGAATCAGTCCAAACCAAACCGTTCCGCTCCACAAAAGCCCATTGGACATCGTAGCTTCGATATAAATTCTATTCTCGGTTCAAAATTCGGATCTCGATCCCAGAAGCATTCAGCATTATTAGTATTAACTTCTTAGCTGAAGAATTATCCTTCCGAATCGAATCAATCCAAAGTTTCCAAGCGCAGCTAAAAGTCGTCCCTATTAATATAATCACCAACATTTCAAACAGTCCACCAGGACACCATTATCATATTGGACTCTGAGCGTCTGATACAAATTCGATTCAGTTCAAAATTCGGATCTCGTCACAGCCTGAAAAGAGATAAATTTATAATAAAACTGCTACCATATTTAGATATTTAGAAAGATAAGATATTAAATACATAGCTAGTATAGAAACTAGAATCCTTTATATAGTTTTTATATATTTATTTCTTTAAGTTAAAGTGTCAATCTAAGCTAAAAAAATCTAGAAATTTAAATGCAAAAAGCAGAATAGCTGCTGCATATATCATAAGTTAAATATAGCCAAAGAGAACAATGTTTTTTATCACATCAACATTAATACGAAACCAAATCATGCTTCGCAATCAAACTAACAAGAAAGATATTTATTAGATATGATATGATTTAGATATGATATGATTTAGTAGAGGACATTACAACAACTGTGCAGGTGTGTCGCAACTCTACAGCGGTGTCGCAATGGATCTGGAAACGGAACAATAATAATAGAAGATTAATTTATTGGGTATGATTTAGTGGAGGACATTACAACAAACCCTACAATCGCAGAGCGGTGTCGCAATGGATCTGGAAACGGAACAATAATAATAGAAGATTAATTTATTGGGTATGATTTAGTGGAGGACATTACAACAAACCCTACAATCGCAGAGCGGTGTCGCAATGGATCTGGAAACGGAACAATAATAATAGAAGATTAATTTATTGGGTATGATTTAGTGGAGGACATTACAACAAACCCTACGACGCAGAGCGGTGTCGCAATGGATCTGGAAACGGAACAATAATAATAGAAGATTAATTTATTGGGTATGATTTAGTGGAGGACATTACAACAAACCCTACAATCGCAGAGCGGTGTCGCAATGGATCTGGAAACGGAACAATAATAATAGAAGATTAATTTATTGGGTATGATTTAGTGGAGGACATTACAACAAACCCTACGACGCAGAGCGGTGTCGCAATGGATCTGGAAACGGAACAATAATAATAGAAGATTAATTTATTGGGTATGATTTAGTGGAGGACATTACAACAAACCCTACAATCGCAGAGCGGTGTCGCAATGGATCTGGAAACGGAACAATAATAATAGAAGATTAATTTATTGGGTATGATTTAGTGGAGGACATTACAACAAACCCTACGACGCAGAGCGGTGTCGCAATGGATCTGGAAACGGAACAATAATAATAGAAGATTAATTTATTGGGTATGATTTAGTGGAGGACATTACAACAAACCCTACAATCGCAGAGCGGTGTCGCAATGGATCTGGAAACGGAACAATAATAATAGAAGATTAATTTATTGGGTATGATTTAGTGGAGGACATTACAACAAACCCTACGACGCAGAGCGGTGTCGCAATGGATCTGGAAACGGAACAATAATAATAGAAGATTAATTTATTGGGTATGATTTAGTGGAGGACATTACAACAAACCCTACGACGCAGAGCGGTGTCGCAATGGATCTGGAAACGGAACAATAATAATAGAAGATTAATTTATTGGGTATGATTTAGTGGAGGACATTACAACAAACCCTACAATCGCAGAGCGGTGTCGCAATGGATCTGGAAACGGAACAATAATAATAGAAGATTAATTTATTGGGTATGATTTAGTGGAGGACATTACAACAAACCCTACAATCGCAGAGCGGTGTCGCAATGGATCTGGAAACGGAACAATAATAATAGAAGATTAATTTATTGGGTATGATTTAGTGGAGGACATTACAACAAACCCTACAATCGCAGAGCGGTGTCGCAATGGATCTGGAAACGGAACAATAATAATAGAAGATTAATTTATTGGGTATGATTTAGTGGAGGACATTACAACAAACCCTACAATGGCAGAGCGGTGTCGCAATGGATCTGGAAACGGAACAATAATAATAGAAGATTAATTTATTGGGTATGATTTAGTGGAGGACATTACAACAAACCCTACGACGCAGAGCGGTGTCGCAATGGATCTGGAAACGGAACAATAATAATAGAAGATTAATTTATTGGGTATGATTTAGTGGAGGACATTACAACAAACCCTACGACGCAGAGCGGTGTCGCAATGGATCTGGAAACGGAACAATAATAATAGAAGATTAATTTATTGGGTATGATTTAGTGGAGGACATTACAACAAACCCTACAATCGCAGAGCGGTGTCGCAATGGATCTGGAAACGGAACAATAATAATAGAAGATTAATTTATTGGGTATGATTTAGTGGAGGACATTACAACAAACCCTACGACGCAGAGCGGTGTCGCAATGGATCTGGAAACGGAACAATAATAATAGAAGATTAATTTATTGGGTATGATTTAGTGGAGGACATTACAACAAACCCTACAATCGCAGAGCGGTGTCGCAATGGATCTGGAAACGGAACAATAATAATAGAAGATTAATTTATTGGGTATGATTTAGTGGAGGACATTACAACAAACCCTACGACGCAGAGCGCTGTCGCAATGGATCTGGAAACGGAACAATAATAATAGAAGATTAATTTATTGGGTATGATTTAGTGGAGGACATTACAACAAACCCTACAATCGCAGAGCGGTGTCGCAATGGATCTGGAAACGGAACAATAATAATAGAAGATTAATTTATTGGGTATGATTTAGTGGAGGACATTACAACAAACCCTACGACGCAGAGCGGTGTCGCAATGGATCTGGAAACGGAACAATAATAATAGAAGATTAATTTATTGGGTATGATTTAGTGGAGGACATTACAACAAACCCTACAATCGCAGAGCGGTGTCGCAATGGATCTGGAAACGGAACAATAATAATAGAAGATTAATTTATTGGGTATGATTTAGTGGAGGACATTACAACAAACCCTACAATCGCAGAGCGGTGTCGCAATGGATCTGGAAACGGAACAATAATAATAGAAGATTAATTTATTGGGTATGATTTAGTGGAGGACATTACAACAAACCCTACGACGCAGAGCGGTGTCGCAATGGATCTGGAAACGGAACAATAATAATAGAAGATTAATTTATTGGGTATGATTTAGTGGAGGACATTACAACAAACCCTACAATCGCAGAGCGGTGTCGCAATGGATCTGGAAACGGAACAATAATAATAGAAGATTAATTTATTGGGTATGATTTAGTGGAGGACATTACAACAAACCCTACGACGCAGAGCGGTGTCGCAATGGATCTGGAAACGGAACAATAATAATAGAAGATTAATTTATTGGGTATGATTTAGTGGAGGACATTACAACAAACCCTACAATCGCAGAGCGGTGTCGCAATGGATCTGGAAACGGAACAATAATAATAGAAGATTAATTTATTGGGTATGATTTAGTGGAGGACATTACAACAAACCCTACAATCGCAGAGCGGTGTCGCAATGGATCTGGAAACGGAACAATAATAATAGAAGATTAATTTATTGGGTATGATTTAGTGGAGGACATTACAACAAACCCTACGACGCAGAGCGGTGTCGCAATGGATCTGGAAACGGAACAATAATAATAGAAGATTAATTTATTGGGTATGATTTAGTGGAGGACATTACAACAAACCCTACAATCGCAGAGCGGTGTCGCAATGGATCTGGAAACGGAACAATAATAATAGAAGATTAATTTATTGGGTATGATTTAGTGGAGGACATTACAACAAACCCTACAATCGCAGAGCGGTGTCGCAATGGATCTGGAAACGGAACAATAGTAATAGAAGATTAATTTATCGGATATGATTTAGTTGAGGACATTACAACAAACTCTACGACGCAGAGCGGTGTCGCAATGGATCTGGAAACGGAACAATAATAATAGAAGATTAATTTATCGGATATGATTTAGTTGAGGACACTACAACAACTGTGCAGGTGTGTCGCAACTCTACAGCGGTGTCGCAATGGATCTGGAAACGGTGTAATTAATAGAAGATTAATTTATTGGCTAAATGATTATCAGGTAAATTTGTCATAGATTTTTTACCAGTGTAAGGTAAGGAATAGAATAGGATTAAAAATATATTTAAATTATACTTCCCATCTTTTTCTTGCATCTTCTTCGGGTTGTTGCAGTGTTTAGGGCCTTGGAATGGAGGGAAAAACAGAACTGAAAGACCCATGTTCTTTTTGGGAACAGCTCCGCCAAAAATAACTGGAAATTAAAACGTTTGGAATTAACATAAATATGTAATAACAGTAAAAAAAAATATCGGGTTCTAACTTTATAAATTACATAATATTGTGTATTTTTGCACTGTTTAAAAACCTATATAAAATTAACATAAACATTAGCTGAGAAATCGTATTTTGTTTTGAACTGTCTTTTGGTGGAACTTAACCTTTAAAACTATTTTCGTAAATTAATGGACAATTCCGTGTATTTAGCACATGTATATTTGTTTATTATTGCACTGAAATATACCAAGTGTTCGTTCGTCAAGTTCGTATGGGCGTTTAACATGCAATTTCGATAAATTGTGATATACTACTTTCTCGAATTAAATTCGAAGAAATACTTAGAATACTTTTCGATAGGGCATAAAAAGTTCTATAATTTGGTTTTAGTTTTAATTTGCTAACATGTGCCGTTTGGGCGCTAGAATTTTTTTTTAATTTTTTGGTTTTTATTTTTTTTTTCCCAAAAACTATGAGGTGTAGGAAAATACGTATGATATGGAAAAATGCGGAATAATGAGTACTATAATTGAGTAAAGAAACGATTATTTTAGAATGCAACGTTTAGTAGAAAAAAATTAAAAACTGAATTTTTGAAAATCTCTTAAAGGGGTACTCTTGCAATTTTTTCAAAATAAAATTTTTTTCAAAATTAGCTCAAAAAATCTGAAAAAATTTAGTAAAATAGAGAGAAAAATGAGCTACATAATAGCTAAGTAACTTTTTTCTCTACCTCATTCTGGTTTGGCAGGAAAAATTATTGAAAATTCTAAAGTGTTTTTTAGAATTTTTAATAATTTTTCCTCTATTTTACTGAATTTTTTCAGATTTTTTTCAGCAAATTTTGAAAAGTTTTATTTTAAAAAAATCGCAAGGGTTACCCCCTTGAGATATTTTCAAAAATTCAGTTTTTAATTTTTTTCTACTAAACGATGCATTCTAAAATAATCATTTCTTTACTCAATTATCGTACTCATTATTCCGCATTTTTTCATATCATGCTTATTTTCCTACACCTAATAATTTTTAAGAAAAAAAATAAAAACCAAAAATCAAAAAGAAAATTCTAGCGCAAAATTCTAGCAAATATGGAAATCTATTAATATGTTTGTTTCCGGAAATTTCAAAAATATAAGATGTCAATTCAATCATTTTATTTAATTATAAGAATGTTTTTAAAAATATTATTATTTTTTAGTATTGAAAAATATGATTTATTTGTCAAATTTATTTAAAATTTATTTGTGTATTAATGTAATGAATATGATTAGTTGTGTATAGAATGTTTTGAATTACTTGTCCCCTTTAAATCAAGTAGTATTATTTCAAATATTACCTGGTATATTTTTGATAATTAGTATTTGCAATAAATAGTTTTTTTAATGTATGTTTATATAATTTTTTTTCTTATAGTATATGGTACACTTTTTTAATTTAATCAGTAATTATTTTATACTAAGTATTCCTAATTTTACATGAAATATTCGGCAGTGTTGTTAGACATGTGTCTACAACGCTTAGAACAAGCGTCGTTACAATCGGTTCGTAATTGGACGGGTGACAATTCAGGTACGCTACAATATTGCGGCTCTGTCTGACTTGTTGGGCGTAAGATTTGACACACACCTTATTTTATAAAAAAATTCTTATTCTGTGAATACCGTAAAAAGGTAGACTTTAACCCTTCAAGGGTTGTTGCGCCCACAGATCATTATTATTAAGGGCATATAAATATAATTATCACAAATTTGGAAATATATGAAAAATAAATTGAAATTTGCAATCTGGACGAAATACAAAAAAAGCTATTTTTTTCTTTAAACTATCCAAATAAAACCTTAAATATTTCAATAAATGTATCAAAAATGCTTTGATAAGTATTATATCATATAATAAATAAACATATTATTGAACAAAGTTCTGTATTTTTGTTTTAATTGATGAATAAATAAGAAAATTCCAGTAATCAAAACTGTAAGCGATTAAAAAAACTATCGAGTTTTAAGTATTTTTTTTCAGAATGCATTATATGGTAATTCCGTAGATAATAAAATTAATTGATAATTGTAGCTAAGTTGTAAGTTAGCAAGAGAAACAGGTGACGAATAATAAACGAATGAATGATTCAATTTTGTTCTATATTTTAGTTTACTTTCGATAAAATAAATCGATATTTGTGTACCTAATACATGTGTCTACGTAACATTTTTTACATTTATCAAATAACCCCGACCAGACACTTTCTACTTATTTCTATCGATTCATTGATTTGTAATATTTTTTTCATTCGTATTTCTATCCCAACAATTTTGTATACGACTAGAATATTTAACATATATTCATATATACAGGATATTACTAGAAGTTAAATTTTAATTGACAATAACATTGGTAACCCAGAATTTAAGAAATTTTGTTTAAGTATTTCGTTTTAAAATTTAAAAATCAAAATCTTAAATGATTAATATTACGAAATTAAATTTTTTGTGAAATTTTGAACTAGAGTTAATTTTCTAATGTCAGTTTCTACAAAATGTTCTAAAAGTCGGTACATTTCAAATATGGTTCAATTTCAAAAAACAGCGCAAACAGAAATAAAAATATCACGTTTTTTTTACTTAAGTATTTTTATTTAAATAAGCATATTTTGGAATTTTATACATATTTTAGTATCTTAGCGAAGTGTGCTTTGAATTTTGGGATGGATAAATTTTATTCATTATTTGGCTGAGTAACATAACTTTTTGAAGTAAATCAGGCATTATTGTAACGTGCACTTGGGCACAAAATGTTTAGTGGGAATTTTAAATTTTGTAGTGGGAACTATGTATTTGTGCAATTAAAATTGTACTGTTTAACAAAATTGCCAATTGTTGGACGGAGATTTTAGAATATTGAATATTGCATAAATTTGTGTAGTAGAAAAAAAAAAACCTTAAATAGAATTTGAAATAAATTGCAGATTTAGTTTTCTTGACTAAAACTGGAACATACGTATTTTTTTCTAATTTTTGAAATGAAGTATTATCTATGTTGTTACACCCTGTATGTCTACCGAAAATATTTCTTGCGTGCAATGATTCTTTTTAGATAAGCACATTTTCGAATATTCTCTTCGGATAGAAGGATAATTTTTGGTAAAGGAAATGAAATTCAGGGCTTTGAACTTGTATTAAGTGTCAAAGTGTTAGAATTCAATGCAGACATATTTGATTATTAAATATGCGCTATCGCTAATGCTAATAATGTATAGATTTTTTCTCCCAGTTTTTATGTGTTTGAGTCATTATTCTGTCTAGGACGTTCAACTTGCTAAATTGCTTTAATTTATTGTCGAATTATTGATATTTGAAGTAATTAAGGTTAATTAACATTTGAATTTGTTATATTTTGTGGGTGTGTATGAAGCGATGAATTACTTTTTTTGATGATAACATATTACTATTTTTTATTTTGCAAAAAATAAATGAGAACCAATTAAAATTAATTGTCACCGATTAAACTGCAATGTAATAGGTTTGATTTATAAATGTTATAATTTTATTTTTTCTAAATTGCTAAAGAATCACCAGAGGGATGTAACAGGGCAGTATTGGGCCATGTAATTTAAACATATTTCTAAAACTAAGAAATTTTTGTATCTGCTAGAATTGACCTAGTGACAGATTTATTTATCAGGATTCGCGGCCAACAACTTGTTACTTCAAGAGATTTTTTGAAAAAAGTGTTTGGAATTTTTTGCTGTAACTTTCGTAAAAGCTACAATTTGGTTTGCTTATTTGAGTAAAGTTTTTATTTTTTCCGCTTTGCATCTTTAGTCTGTGTTCGCCTTCGTCTTAGTTAAGTCTACCTTTGCTCTCGCTTTAGTTAAATCCGTTTTTAATTTAAAATAGTAATATGAAATAACGCTTATACTAGTATTTTTTTTTTTGATTAAATAAAAAATATCATATGTAAAAAAAGACAAAAGTTTCTATAGTTTTTATAGCAGCATTAGAGTACCAGAGGCCTCTAGTTTGTTTTATTTTACTAAATTCGCTTATTCATTGTTTAGTTTAATTTAGTCTTTTTGTGTATTGTTGTATATTAGTGTAATTTGTGTTTTAATTTATGTTGTAAACTACTTATTTAATTAAAGTCTAAATATATGAAATTGTATGGTCACTACCTTAACGCACGCTCCCTTAATTTTATAAATATTCATTTTTAGTTTGGTCGTGTTACAGGTATAAAGCTATGTTATAATAAAGAAATAAATAATAATAATATTAAATATTTAATATCTATTGTTGTCATGTGATATATTATTATATAAAATCTGAGTACAGGAATATCGAATAAGTTCTAGTATTATATTATCAGTTAATTACTAACTGAAATATAGATTGAATATACAAATATTTAAAAAAGTATATTTTCATGAACTATATCCAATTATGTCAGTAGTATACGAGCGATTAAATAAATATTTACTTATCTCACATAATAATCAAATATGTCCATTTTAACTGTACATAATCTATTTTTTTTATTATCTATAAAAAATATGACAAAAATCTAGTTATTTATCATTTTCAACGGAAAAAAACTATGTCACAATTCTATGCAATATAACAAAAAAAAATCCATTATAAACAATTTAGTATTGTTTTATTTTTGGTTATACTTTTATTAAGTATTCATAAAACGTTGAAATGTGGAAATAAATGTAAAGTTGACATGAAAAATTTTCAAGAAAACTTATTGAAATTTTTTCGTCCTACTTTCTTATTTAAATACTGTGATGACACTGTATACTTAAAAAATAAGATAAATGACGGAAATTATGTCAGTATATAACAGTACTTGTTACATATATTATTTTATTTATTACACAAGAGAAAAATATATTCTGTTATTATTTGGTAGACAGATAAGATTTTTTATACGTGTATTTCTTTGTTTGTGAATTATGTGTGGGTGTATTTATGCATTTTTTATTAGAATTATTAAATATTCTTTGAGGTCAGAGTTATGATGTGAAGATGACCGTCAAGAAAGAGATCTAAATGTGTCGTATTAATTATGCAGGTTAGGGTGATATAAAGTCATTTACTATAGTTTTTTAACCCTGACATGTATTTATATATTTTAAGTTTTCAATGAGACTAATTAATAATTTATTAATTTAGAGTAGTTTTTTAGTAAAAATAATTTACTATAAGATATCAAAACTATGTTTTACATTAGGTTTTTGAAAATACTACAAATTATATTGTGGAAGGATGATTGATAGAATTAATGTTGCAGGTAAGGATATGAATTTTGTGTTGAATATTGATAAGTGCAATGTATTATTTTTTTGAGAAGGGTGATTTGACGTCTGAATGTAATGTATCTGTTGATGGTGCACATTTAGAGTAGGTAGATGAGTTTGTGTATATGGGTGGTTTATTATCTAATGATGTTCGCTTTGATTGTGAGATTGAAAGAATAGTTAATGCTGGTTGTAAGGTTTTAGGTACTTTGGGTACTTTTGCTAGAAACGTAAATGTTTCCAACATATGTGAATGATTTTGAAAGTATATGTTTGCGTGGTATGATTGAAAGTGTTTTGCGAGAACGAAAGTTTCCAAGTACTAGGAATAGAAGAACATGTATGAGAGATATCTTGAATGTGGATGGAGCTAGAGTTGCTTGTCTGGAGAATACTAATTTCGGGATAGTGGAAAGAATTTGTGCCATACCCTTTTGGGTACATGACGCAATTATGTATGTATGTACATTGTAGATTAAAATTCCCATACATAGGAAATAGTTGCTAATCTAATGCTGTTTTTTTAATATAATAAGTTCTAAAAGATTTTTTACCATGTTCGTTTTTTTTTTAAATATATTTTTGACAACACAATAAATGAAATAAATTTCTTAAACTACAAAATTTAGTTAATATAACGCAAAATACGTATTTTGGAAACTTCAGTATCAAATTATGAAAGAAGCTAAAATTCTAATCTGTGGTTTCAAGTTTTAATACACAAGTATTTGACGTACCTAGTGGTCAAAGATTATTGCTGATTCACTGATTCATTGTCAGTCACATGTAATATTTTATTTATTTTATTAATTTTTTGTTTTCAAAAAATATTTCATCAAAAAGAATTTAGATTTGTAGTAACTATTAATTTGAAATAAAATTTGCAAGTTATAATGTAGAAAATGAAAACTACATGCGTATAGAGATATAAATTCGATAAAGCGGTAATGTAAAATCGGTAATTACCGTAATGTTATCAAAACGTGGCAATTGGTAATGCAGGGTGACCACAGGTTACCAAAATCTATTTTCCCTGTGTTTTCCCTGTCTTTTCCCTGTGTTATTATCATTTTTCCCTGTGTTAAATTTACAATTTTATTATAACTTATACATTATACTCTTGTATTGGCACTATTTGTTCGTATTTTCATAATAATTTCAACTAAATGGCTCGTTATATTTTAATATTTTTTATTGCAAAACATAATATATATATATATATATATATACAGAGTGTTCGTTCGCTTGGTTGATATAGGGCAATAACATGGGATTTCGATAATATGCAGAATACTACTTTCTGAAGTAAAATTCGAAGAAATACTTAGAATACTTTTCGATAAGGAATAAAAAGTTATATAATTTGGTTTTAGTTTTAATTTGCTAGCATGTACCGTTTGCGCGCTAGAATTTTTTTTAAATGTTTTTTAGAATTTTCAATAATTTTTCCTGCTAAATCAATATGAGTTAGAGAAAAAAGTTACTTAGCTATTATGTAGCTAATTTTTTTCTCAATTTTACTGAATTTTTTCAGATTTTTTTGAGCAAATTTTGAAAAAAGTCTTTTTTTACGTTTTGAGTTATTTTTTCATCAGTTTTTGTCAAAATGTCTGAATAAAATGATAGAATATTATTTTTTGTTGATAAATACTTGAATCAGTTCCTGTGTTTATAAAATATTATCATCAATGTGTTATTAAAAATTGGATGTCATTTTTTGATTAATATAATATTAAAATTATCCAAATTAATGTATTAATCTTATTTGAGTTTCAACAACAATACATATAAAAGTTATTTTTTTTAAAAAATAAACGTATGTGATCAGATTTAAATAAATATGTATTCTTGAACGAATTAAACAATTTAATTATTATGTAATGTTGCCAATTTTCCGTGAAAACTATTCAAAAAATTTAACGTAAAATTTTCTTTCCCTGCGTTTTCCCTGAATATTTTCTATGATTCAAATTCCCTGTATTTTCCCTGTTTCCCTGAGTTTTCCAGAATGTGGTCACCCTGTAATGACCGATATCATGATCGTATTACTAGATTAAATTTTATGATGAATTTAAAAATCTAGGTTATAAGTAAATAAAAATAACTCTCAATTATTTTTGATAATTTTGAAGACATAGCATTACTACAGTATTTTTACGCAATTGGCTATTTAGGGTAGGTTAGGTTAGTAGGTTGGTTTAGGTTTTTTTTTTTAGTATGTATATATAGCCAATTGCGTATACATACCGTATGTATAAATAGCCTCATCCTTATTAATTTTACATAATATTTTCTATATTTGGACTTTAAGTTAGTTGAAACATTTCTAGAATTATATAAATAAGCTTAAACAAATAAACACTAGAACAAAATGACAAAAAGCATTACTTTTTATGTTTTTACGGATAATTCGCTACTGAGTTTGATTTATTTTGCAAATCTAAATCTTTCTTACACAACATCCATCCAGCACTGGGTATATTGAATAATATAATGAAATAATAGAAATGATGCAACTTACGTTCTTTGGAGTTATGGTGTCGCTCTGTACCATTTGCAGCACTTAACCGATGTGTACTTGGTAATTCTAATTCGCCCGGATTATCCATATAATATTTATAGTTATGTCCATGATTATCATTTGCATATAGATCCGCGCCGGCTGATGTTAACAATCGTTGCATTTCCCGATGATCTTTGCACATTCCTATATAATGTACTGGTGTTCTGCCTTCCTATAAACAAAACAATAGAATATAGTATTTTGTTTTTGCTTAAATCGCCATTAATTTATTTTGATAAACTAATTAAATTATTAGTTAATTTTTGAATGAAGAAAAATGCATTCCATATTAACAATAGAAATTTATTGATATTTTGTTTATATTTATTAAACAAAAAAATATGGTATTATAATTTTTGATATATACAAGATGTAAATAAACAATAAATTAACGCATAATAGCTTTTATATACGTCGCCAATTTTAAGTTTTCAGGAAAACCCTTGGGAATGTCGATTTTTTATTTGTCTTAAGGTACTTCTTATGTAAAAAGAATTTGTTTTGGCGACAGGACGTCATTCTGTCAAAAAAGTTAAATAAAAAGAGTGATATTTTATTATAAAGCTCTTAATAAAAGTAGTATAGTTTCTAAATTTGAGAAAAAATTATTCACCCAAAACTTTTTTCGACAAAATAGCGCTCTGTTGCCATTTTAAAATTTAAAACAAATTTTTACGCCTTGAAAATTAAAAATGGTGATATATTATTTACACCTATATAATAAGGATGAGGCTATTTATAGATACGGTATGTATATGCAATTGGCTATTTATACATACTGAAAAAAAACCTAACCTATACATACCGTATGTATAAATAGCTACTTTCATATAATAAAGCAAATATTTTAATACATGCATTTATTATTTGAAAAATTATAACGACTAACTAATAAGTATATTCACACAAAATTCTGCCATGTATCCTTAAGGGTGTGGTACAAACTCTTTTCATTCAAGCAGAAATTAGTTTTCGCTAAACATTCTTATTCAAAAAAGTCATCCATATTTGGTGATACCTCTCATACATGCACTTTTATTCTTACCACTTGGAAACACCCTCTCACGCAAAACACTCAATTCATTCAAAGCAGAAAATAGTGTCTGCTAAACATTCTTATCCAGAAAAGCCATCCATATTTGGTGATATCTCTCATACATGCACTTTTATCCTTACCACTTGGAAACATTCTCTCACTCAATTCATTTCTACTTATCGGACAACTTCGGTATCACTCCACATAAATATTCTTTTAACCAAACGTTTATTAGACATTCGTATGTAAATAAATCAAAATAAAATCTTACCGTATCTTTGACAGTGGCAGTCTGTGGATAATTTTCCAAAAGCCATTTGGAAATATCGCGTATATCATAATATATAGATTTATGTAGTAGGCCAACGCCAGCTTGATCTTTACACAATACCAATTTCCTTCTTTTTGCACAGTCTTCCTGCAATAGATTCTGTAATTCTTCGAGAGATCCACTTGTGACTGCATCATGTAATAGATTTATTTTTGACTGCAACAACAAAAGAAATATTTTATAAATATTTTATTGATAAGTAAATTTTTTTATAGAAAACAATATGATTTAATTGTATTCAAGGTTTTGTTTAGTCTTTTGTTTAGTCCTGCTTTAATGACAATTGCATTTTATCTTAGAAGCGGTATTAGTTAAAACCAATTTGAAAATTGAGCTTGTAGTATTAGCCTTAAATTTTTAATGTGGTTTAAATGTGTCTATCAATTCAGTATTAAATATTATGATGACGATTATTCATTCCACATTTAAAATTTAAGTGTAATTTATTGATACATCGTGTTTAAAACTAGAATAAACTATTCTACTTATTTTTACATAAAGTGCATTGTGCTTTTAAATATATATATTAATTAAAATTAGAATTTTCCGTGACTGATTTTGTGCGCTATTTCAGCAGAAACATTTGTTTTTATCAAATATACAAAAACTAAATCAATTTTTACTTTCATATGTTTATATTATTATAGTTTTAAGTACGTAGAAGTTACACACGGTATGAATTTATTCATGTACATTAAAATTGTATTATATCGTTTTTTTTTTTTTTCTATAAACCAAGTTTGTTTTTAGATATCAAATTTAGGTAAATATATTTACTAATAATGAATTAGGTTCGTTTTTATAATAAACACTTTCTCTAAAGTAGACATTATGCGGACAATAAAGCCTGAATTTTAAATTGTACTAGCATAGTTATTATTGATATCATAGTAAAAAATTTTCAGAACTCATTATATTAAAATAAAACGGCTTTAGTTTATAGTTCTGTGTTAATGTTTAATAATAATCGACGTTTCGACGAACTCAAAGAACGACTTTATTTTTTTTCTGATGATATACATTGAATTCATCGATTATTAATAAATATTAATACAGAACTAGAACTTAAAGCCGTTTTATTTTAATACTATTTTGTCAACTAATGATTATATATTATTATATTATTGATAATAAAATGATTTTTATTCGGCCCGCAAAAACTGAAATTAAATATGCGTAATATTTTTTCTACTCATCTAAATCTATCTAGATAGATTTTTAATAAATATTGATATAAAATAATTAATTCAAATTTATTTTTAGCCCGTTTATAAAACACAGGATTAAATTTAGCCTGATAGTTAACAAAAGGTTGCCCACCCCTTTGCTAGAGCGACTTTACGCTCGTATGAGTCCCGCTTGATATATGGATGTTTGTAATGTTTTTGGTGTTTAAACTACATTTGAATATATTAACAAAATAGCGTGAATGTGGATGAATCTAAAGTTACTTGTCTGGATAGGGATGTTTGTAGGAAATTATTTTGGGATAGTAGAAAGAGTTTGTGTTACAACTTTTTGGGTACATGGCGTGATTTGTGTATATATGTAACAAAATAGCTTTTCTAACTAGTAGACGAAAATCTAAGGCTTATAATAATTAAAATGAAGAATAAATTTCTATTTAATTGATTTGCTGAATGTTATTAATTAAATAATATATATATATATATATATATATATATATATATATATATATATATATATATATATATATATATATATATATATATAGAACTGATGCGTAAAATAAATTGTATATTAATTTATAAAATTAATTTTTGTATAAATATTGGACGTGAAAATTATTTTATAAATTATAGCAGTAATAAATTGAATGCTCTTATGAATTGAAAACAAGAAAGTGCCCCTTTCGCTATGCCTCTTACATAATATAAAGTATGGTTTAGTTTGATTAAATTTTTGAATAATTCATTGGAATAGTATTGATTATTTGACTATTAGTTGAACTTAATACAAAAGCTTAGTAATTAAGGTGTTAGATGTCATTTTTAATCGATAACACAAATTTATGGAGAAAAAGAAATATTGTCAGAACTACAGACATCTATTATTCATGTATCTTAGAATTATATTATCTAGTTTTTTACTAAAATGGTTTTGTATTAAATTATATTTTCTGGAAAAAATCTATTTGTTTTATAGAAAATTTTAAAATTAAACATATATAGGATGTATGTTTAAAAACACAAGGTTATTTCCATGTAACAAATTAAATATTTTTTCTGATTAAATTTTGTCCAAAAATAATTAAATCTTGATATTTAGATAGGTACATTCATTGCCTGGAAATATAAGCTCGGTTTAAACTAAAACAGGTTTTAAGACAATGCGATTGTCATAAAATCAGGACTAAACAATTGTACTAAAACATTAAAAAATCGAGCTTGTAGTATTACTTAATGTTATTAACAAAAAATTCGCGTGATAATGTCATTTGTATTTTTTTTTTTGGTATAAATTTATTGATTATTTATTAATAATATTGATTTTTAAATTGTTATATTTTGATTTTAAATATACAAATGCATATATAAATTCTAGATTTCATTTTTGTTAAATAGTTTTTATTCGCGAGCATACGTTACGATTGTAACAATATTTTATTTACTTGTTCACACCAACGGAAAGGGAAAGCAAAATAACAATGGTGCCAAAAAACTAGTTACACCACTAAGTATGGGTAAATGTTATAAAGTTTACGAATCCACCAAAATAGCATTGAGAAATTTTCTGGTTTCTGTTACTGTTATTTCAGTACACTGTAAAAAAATGAATATAAATTTACATATTCTACGACTGTAATTTTTTTTTCATAAATATGTAATATTACATAAATTATTATTGTAAAAATTACAAAAAGTTGCAATTTTACTATAAATAAAAACCATGTAAAATTACATAAATTTAAATTACATTTTTTACAGGGTGGGTTTTAGTAGCTTGCTTATTACAGTATATACATTTATTATGACAATTGAGCAATTATCAATATATCATCTCAAAATAAAATTAATGCAAATTAATGTCAAGTTAAACATTTATGTAAAAAGTGAGGAATATAAGTAGATGTGACAATAAAAATATAGATAATGTTCAATAATTTTTGTAAAGTAATTTGTCGGAAGACAAAATTTCACATACATATAGAAACAATTTAATATTGTAAAGTATTTTAATATTTAATAACAGTATTTTTGTGTACGTCAGTTATAGTTATAAAGTTAGAAAAAACTTCCGTTCTTGAGAAATACGATTTCGGTAATATGCATGGATTTCTGAAATAGAAAATCAATTTGATTTTCAAGGTTTCTTTTACAAAAATTGCATAATGATTACGTTAAATTACTATCGGATGCATAAAATTGCTTCAAATATTTTTCTGACAAAAATGACGTCATTTAAACTATTATCTAAAACTATATTTCTTGACAGAAAATTTGTTTTAAAGAAAAGAATTTTAAATTTATTTTATATTTATTTATGTAAGAAAGAAATTTAATTTTCAATAGTGCTTTTTCTTAACACGTGTAAATTACGAAATATTAAAAATAGTATTTTTATAATGATATACATTTTAAAAATTAACAATTTACGAAACATTGTAGCTAAAATACGAAATAAGCATATGTATAGGTGATTAAATTTTTAAAATAGATTTGTTAGTATTTAAATAAGATTCAATCATATTTTTTGGGGTTATGCTCCTTCTACAAAACGAGTATTTAAACTACAAAAAATGGCCGTTAGGAATATATTTTTACTTGGCAAACGACAATCTTGTAAAGACGTTTTTAAGAATGAATATATGCTAAATTTTCCATGTATTTATTTATATTTTGTTATTTTGTTTATTCATAATATAAAAAATAATTTATCAACTCAAAGCGATCTGCATCAATATAATACCAGAAATAAATCAAACTTCACTATCCCAATTACACATTTAAATAAAACTAAATTTAACCCAAATCACATTGGTCTAATCTTTTATAATCATTTACCAAAGCATATCAGTAGCATAAAATCAAAAATTAATTTCAAATTTCATTTAAAAAAATTTTTTATTGAAAAAAATTATTATAAGTTTGATGACTATCTCAGTGACAAGTTCTAATCTTCAAGTATAATGCAAGTTTTTACGCACTTTATTTTTTTATGTATTTCTTTTTTAAATTGACTTTTCCTATACCATGTGGTTTATATGGAAATGATAACTATATTATATTATATTATTATTATGAGAATAATGCATTTTAGTTTGATTTATAAATCATTTGAT